>CM056737.1:13849690-14097927 GCA_029844215.1 Przewalskia tangutica
AAATGTCATTCGGCCCGAAGCCACGCAGGGCGGGGTGACGCGTGTGCGCCTCTGGCAGTAACCCTCCAGCGATCTTGAAAAATATCCACAATGGCCAAAATCTCGAAAACAAAGTGGGCCCCACAAAATCGTAAATTTCTCCCGTGGGCCCCACGTGACCATTTCCGAAAATAAAATTCCAAAATTCTAATATAATCTAAGAAGCCCAAATTCCAAATCTGGGAACCCAATTCCCTTCAACGAACATTTTTCCTTACAAAAACCGGAAACTTTTTCCGTGGAAGAATCACCTCTTTCTTCCTTTCCAATTTTTTTCTGTCGTGCTCTCGTACGTACGTCCTCGCATACATACCCTGAGAATACGGGGTATAACAACAATAACATCATAGACTAGTCGATAAGGTCGTCTTCCATAATATAAACATACTCAAAAGTACAACGGTCTGACCTGGGTTAACTGCGCGACGCATATGAATACGCACCTGCAGGAATAACAGCGTGGCAGTGCGGGCCGCCATACCCCTGAATGTACATAAATCTACAACATCAGGGAAAAGATTGTACCAAAAGAGACAAGCCTCCGGATAAATGGAGCTTCTGACGTCTGATAAGTTATCCTAAGAATGAGGATCCACCACCACCCTTTCTGCGGCGATGAACGGCCAGAGAAAGTCATGATATGTACTATGTAAAATCGAAAATACTGTAATTACATCATAAGTCTAAATCAAAGCCGGAGACATGTATGATAATCAAATTACAGTACACTGTGCCTTACTAACAACGAGAGTAAATAGTAGTATATTTACAATATAAAATAGGAAGCTCACGATCAAAGCAGGACCACCCGCCCGGCCGTATCATTTAGCAATCCTACCTCGGGACTATTTCACCCGCATAGGTCGCGTGGACCCGCGTGAGGTATTCCTCGCACGGGACTATTTCACCCGCATAAGCCCTTACGGACTCGCGTGAGGTATTCGCCGCGATAGGTCGGACCCGCGTAGGACTATTTCAACCGCATAAGCCCTTACGCGACTCGCACGAGGTATTCTCGCATCGTGGGTAGCAAATTGTCACGACCGTTCGGGCCCGTGGATCGTGTCTTACGGGCACCCAAGTAGTCATACATCGAGTAATCGGAATATAAAACAAGATATGAAACAAAATGTAAAGTGAGACCTGATTTATCTCGAGAAAAAGTAGCTTTCGGCATATATATATAAACCAAGTCCGTAGTTACAACCCAGTGCATAATAGACTACTGATATCTAAGGAAGTAAACAACTATGGCGGACAGACCGCCATACCCCGAATGTACAAAACTATCTACAATAACGGAGAGATCATACCTAAAGTCGAGCCTCGGAGAAGATTGAGCTCACGACACCAAAGTAAAGATCCTAAGGATGCGGATCTAGCACCGCTTTCCTTACCGCGGCGTGAACGCAGCCCGAAAAGTCGATGACAACAGTACCAAGTATGTGAAACTGTAAAGTACTTAAATGAAATCATATCATTTTAAAACCAATTTTACAAATATGTTCGAAACAATCAATGTAACCGCACATAGTGCCACATCACAAACAAGAGCAATAATAGGTAAGCTGTAATTGTGTCTTTTTCTAGCCGCGAATGATCGAAGCAAGGCCAATCGCCCATAGTATCATTATGCATGCCTAATCCTCGACTCCATGATCGCGATAGGCCCCAGGACCGCATAGGTATTCCCGCATCGAGGGTAGCTACTCTCGGCATCGCCCCGACTCTCGTAGTCCGCGTGGCCACGTAGACGCATGAGGTAATCCGCACACCAACATGGAACTCGTAGTTCGCACAGTCCCCGGACCCGCATTTAGGTATTCTCGAATCATAGTCACCTTGAATCGCATTTAGGTGTACTCGCATCGTGGCGACTTAACCCCGCTATATCATGTCAAGAGGTGAGTGATATAATACTAACATAATCGCTATCGTTAAACAACATAAGCACCGTAAGAATAACCTCTTTACACAAACGTTACAAGATACTAACACATAGCATCATAGTATGTCTACTCAACAAACCATCTTACTATACTTTCCAAATCAATACAAGTCTTTCATAACACATAAGTAAACCGCCTTTTATCTTTCTTAAGTTGTTATACCTAACTTCCCATAAAGCTAGTATAACTCTTAAGCTTTTGTTTAAAACCAAGTATTACTCTTCTTTCAAAATAATTCATAATTCTTTTGAAATACTTCAAGATTCTTTATTATTTAGACTCAAGTCAAAAGACGTCAAGTAAAACCATGTTCAGTTAACACACGTACGTCTACCGTACTATATATATATTTTTAAAATATCACGCTTTCGAGGATAGGAAGAATCACATACCTTCTCGCGAAATCCACTGCCAAGTCGAGTAGGTCGCGCCAGAGTATCAACCTATAATAGTCAACACGCCTATCAACGTCTGAACTACTCAGAGGATATTCTGCTGAAGGTTCTTAATTCTACGGAAAATTGGGCAGCATTTCCCTACCCGCCAAACTACTCAAGTCTACTGTAAATACAGTCCTATGTAAGTACAATTCAATTCTTCATTTATATTCTTCTGATGTTATTTCAGTTCAATTCTATTCTTTAATATCCTTCTATGCATGTTATACTTATTTCTATACTACTACAAAGATGTAATCTCCAATCACATAGAATGATAGATTATTATTTACCTCGATAAGCCCAAAATTATCCAAGATATAAGTCGATCCCGAGCAAGGTTTAGCTCCTAATTTGTACGCTCCATCCGCTCCAGAAACCCTTAGAAGTTTCTACACAACTCACTTACTACTTCAACCAACTATGAAGTTTCTCCTAGGTTTCGTTTAAGGACTAATGGAGTATAGTAGTATTTTTCGCCCAAGTATAGAGGATCGTTATACCGTATTTCCAGAGTATGTACGTAAGGAAATACGCATTAAAGTCTTGCCTTAAAGATAAGCCTTGGGCGCTTTATTTTGTACACAACTCACTAAAGAATCGTTTCCACGAAACGTTTCCACGCCTTTAGAGAGTAAATTCGCTATGCCATTTCTTATTTTGCGGATTTTTAGTGGCGAAACATTTTGGACCAACGGGAGGGCAACACTTGGCACCTCCCATTGATGGACTTGAATCGCCCATGGACGAAATTGGAGAGCCAAGGCACGTTTTTGTGCCTCGTGCACAAGTCGAGGGTTGGTAGGATATTTGTGTTTAGTTAATCCTCACCCTACACTTGCCTTGCACTTGTCTTCATCTTGGCCATTGGTTGGCAAGGCTTGACCTATAAATACCCCCTTAGAGATGAAGAGTTCTTCATCCACAAATCTTCCAAGTCTTGAAAAATCCTCTCCTCTCCTTTGTAGTCTTCTCCCAAAACACCTCCCCTCATGCCCTGTGAAGGCCTTGGCGAATACCCCTCTCTAGCCTAGTAGTTTGGAGGCCCCCTAGCCTGGCCAAAAATCTACCCCCTCCCTTGTAGAAAGTTACCTTCTCAGATCGTTATAATGCCCAAAATACAGCAAATTTCAAATACCTTAGTACTTAGTAGAAGTTGTGAAGAACTTCTAGGGTTCTTGAGCATACAACTTAGAGCAAAACCTTGCTCAGTAGCGACTTTTCTAGGATATTATTGGGCTTACCGAGGTAACTAATCCTAACCCTCTTTGAATTAGAAAATATATACATCGTTGTAGTATAAGGATAAGTATAAATACTTAGAAGTATATCACGAATAGAATTGAAGTATTAATCACTTAGAAGGGTTTAAAGAAGAATAATCAAGCATTTACATAGGACTGCTTTCACAAGAGACTTATATAGCTCACCGTAGGAAGTCTTTGCCCGACTTGCAGTAGAATTATGAACCTCTGCTTAGAATGACCTTGAGTAGTCTTTAATAGATATCCGTGACTATTATGGTCGACTCTCCACATATTCAACTTGGCGGTGGTTTATTAGGTATGTGATTCTTCTAAAGCATGATATTTTACAATATAACTACGGCAATGTCTTTGACTTAAGCTGAATAATACTTACGGAATGCCTCACTCACCTGGCTTAAGCCTGAATAATACTTACGCAATGCCTCCAGCTTAAGCTTTGAATAATAAAGAATCGAAAACATTTCAAAAGACTACCGAATCATATTATGTAAGAGAACTAATTGGTTTTAAAGCGAAGCTTAAGAGTTATACTAGCTTTATGGGAAGTAAGTATAACCACTTAAGATTTATAAAAGAAACAAGTTTGCCTATGTGTTTATAAACTTGTATTGTGAAAAGAATAATAAAGACGGTTTGACATGATATGATGCTATGTGTTTAGTATCTTGTAACGCTTGTATAAAGTGAGTATCCTTGTTGTGCTTATGTTGTTTAAAGATAAGTTGTTACGTTAGTATACTATCACTCACCTCTTGAGATAATACCGGGGTTGTCGCCCTCCGACGCGGTAGACTCGGTGATGCAGGACCATGATTCGAGAATACCTCATGCGGGTCCAGGGCCTACTTGAGCTACGAGAGTTCCGTGTTAGTATGCGGGGTTATGCCTCATGCGGTCTGTGTGGCCATGCGACACGAGTCCGTGACGATGCGAGGAGTAGCTACCCTCGACGCGGGGTTATACCTCACGCGGGCCCGTGAAGTGGCCTATGCGACTCAGGAGTCGAGATTAGGCTTGCGAGAATGATGATGGGGCGAGTGGCCTGTTTCGATCATTCGCGACCTAGACAAGACCCATTACGCTTACCTATTGTTGCTCTTGTTTGTGATGCACCACGTGCGGTTTCCTCGTTGTTTCACACATATTTGTAACCGGTTTCTAAATGATATGTTTTCATTTAAGTATTTCTGATTGCATACTTAGTACTGTGATCGACCTCCTTCGGGCTGCGTTCATGCGCAGTGGCGGCAGTGCTAGATCCGCATTCTTAGGATCTCTACGCTGGTGTGAGCTCCATCTCTTCGAGGCTCTACTTTTGGTATGATCTCCTATTGTAGATAGTTTTATGAGCCAGGGTATGGCCCTACTGTCCGCCATAGTTGTATATTTCAGAAGTCCAGTAGTCATGTTGTACGATGTCGGATGTATCGCTAAACCATGATTTTATATATATACTGGAAAGGCGATGTTTTCTCACATAAACGTGTCTCATTTTATAAAGCTGTTTCATGTCTTGCTTTATATTTCCGTGATTACTCGATGTATGACTACTGGGTGCCAGGCAAGATCCACGGCTCCAGGCTGGTCGTGACAAAAGTGGTATCGTGAGCGATTAATCCTCGGAAAGTGTCTCACCGTATCTAGTAAGTCTTGATTATCGGTGTGTTGCGCACCACACCAATAATCGAGAGGCTATAGGATATTTAGGATTGGTTTCCATTCTTCTCATTCCGAGATCGTGCTTTGTAGGCGTGTTATAGTTGGACCTCTAACGTATTCCTTTCTCGTAATTATGCCTCCACGTAAGGCAACCCGGGCCCGTGGCGGCAAGGCAGCCAGGAGGCGCTAGCGAGACACCCAGTCACGAGGCTCAGCCGGCCTATACCGAGACGGCGAGTTCTATGACGCCGCCAGGCCAGCGAGACCACAGCACTCCACACCTCCCGCCCCACACCGGGCGGAGAGTTAGGGTACAAGGAGATGCTAGCTTTTGGCTAAAGTCAGGCCCGACACGAGAGAGTGGATGCAGCGATTCGGTTCGCCTGGCTCCATCGCACCGTGGTACACCCGAGGTAGAGAGTTTGAGGCCACGAGACTTCGAGTCAGAGCCACGGAGTTTTATGGTCGAGGCCGGAGGATGATCCGCAGGAGTTCATCCGTCACCTTGAGGATTTTGAGAGTGATCGGGCGCCGGAGACCGAGTCCGTGATCTTTGGTTCACATAGTGCGTGATACCGATGATTGGTTTGATTCATGGGAGTTATCGGGAGAGCACGCCCCAGTACTGGGATGAGTTCTCGGAGGCTTTCCTCACTCACTTTTGCCTCCACAGATGAGAAGGCGCGGCCGATAGATTTTTCGCCGAGCAGCAGAGGACGACCGTCGGGAGTACAATGTCGAGTTTGATTCTTTGGCTCGATATGTCCCAAAGATTGGTAGCAGATACGAGGATAGGTGCACCGCTATGTCACCGGCAGACGACTATATGGCCGAAGTCACGTGCGGGGTTTCTCTCGCAGGGTATGGACATTACCGCACGCAGCTCACGCCCTCGATGCGAGCGCAGTCGACGAGTGGGCGACGGCAGCGAAGAAGGCGGGGCGGGAGGGTCTTACGGTGGTTATCGTGGTGGCGGCCTCGGCAGATCTAGATCGCACCACGGCCCGGCTGAGCACTCCTGCACCGCCCTCAAGACACGGCAGTTTTCGGCGCACCGGGCCAGGGCTTCGGGCGTCGCAGTAGCGAGTGCGCCGATCAGGACCACCCAGTGTGGCGATGCGGTAGATCCCATTACGAAGTGTGGTACTACTATGGATCTTGTTACGATTGGGCCAGCCAGGTCACTTAACTGGCGGACCGTCCCGGCCGTGGTAGGCCCGACCAGCCGTGTTCTGTGGCGCTTCATCATCTCCTACGATTACTCGCCCGGAGGCGAGTGCTCATGGGTCGCCAGTCGCGGCAGGTCGTGGCTCGTGTCCTGATTCTAGCGGTCTTGAGCCGCATTTATGCTTTGTCCACCGACAGATCGTGAGGCCTCACTGATGTCGCCACAGTACCTTATCGCTGGGTTTGATGTTTATGCCTTGATAGATCCGGTTCTACTCTGCCCTATATATCTCCCTTGTTGCTAGTAGGATAGGGATAGAGCACGAGTCCATAGACCGCTTTCGAGGTAGCTACGCCATGGGTGATTCGGTGGTAGCTCGGCGGGTATATAGGGCTTGTCTGTGACCATTTGATCGTCGGACTTTAGCCGACTTGATAGAGTTGGAGATGATTGACTTCGACGTGATTATGGGGACGGATTACAGCTTCTTGCTATGCCAATGTAGACTGAGAGAGAGTAGTACGGTTCCGCTTCTGAGGCGAGTTGTTGAGTGGGAGGAGCACGGTATCGCCGAGGTAGGTTTATTTCCTACCTCAAGGCTAGGAAGATGGTGCGAAGGGTATATCTACCATCTAGTTCGGGTGTTTGATCGAGGTGCGGTACGATTTTGACCGATTCCGTAGTCAACAGTTCCCAGGCGTGTTCCCGCATTTACCTCCGGTATCCTCCCGAGAGGAGATTGAGTTTTGTATTGACATATTGCGGATACTCGGCCTATTTCCATTCCGCCATACGAACGGCACCGCCGAGTTGAGAGTGAAGGATCACCTTAGGGATTTGCTAGAGAAGCGGCTTCATTAGGCCCGGTGTTTCTCCTGTGGCGCGGTATTGTTCGTGAAGAAGAAGGGCGGGGCCAGCTGCGCATGTGTTGATTACAAAAATGAACAAGGTGACCATTAAACGTATACCCTCCCGTGATTGATGATTTGTTCGACCGATTCACGAGTGCGAGATGTTTCTCAAGATTGATCGCGATCGCTATCATCAGTGCGAGTCGAGAGGTGGATGTCCTGGATCGCATTCGGACCCTGCGGGCATTATGAGTTCAGGGTCATGTCTTTGGTTGACCAATGCTCGCGGTATTCATGGATTTGACGAACCGAGTGTTCAAACCATTTTTGGACACGTTGTGATAGTGTTCATTGATGATATCTTGGTTTATTCTCGCCAGGCGAGGAGCACGCGAGCATTGAGGCGATCGTGATTCTCCAGACAGCTTATCGCCAAGTTTTCCAAATGTGAGTTTTGGTTGACTTCATGGTGTTTCTTGGGCATATTGTCGGGGTGATGGCATTCGAGTTGATACTGCCAAGATCGGCGATCAAGGACTTGGCGGACCTACTACTCCGCCAGAGGTTCGCATTTCGGGCCTTGCAGTTATTATCGGGCGTTCGTGGAGAAGTTTGCTTCTATCTTCGCACCATTGACTAGGCTGACTCGGAAGGCAGCCAGTTTCATGGTGATGCTTGTGGCGGGGTTTCGATTCTGAAAGAGACGACCGCCCGTTCTTACTCTTCCGAGGGTCGGATGGTTATGTCGTGTATTGTGATGCGTCGTGCATCGGGTTGGGATGTGTATTGACGCAGATGGCAGTGGTTATAGCATATCGTCCCGGCAAATTGAAGAAACACGAGGAACTACCCGCATGATTTGGAGTTGGCGGTAGTGATTCACGCTTTGAAGATCTGGAGGCACTATTTGTATGGGGTTCACGTGGATATTTATACGCACCACAAGAGCCTCGGATATCTTCACCCGAGGAGTGAACTTACGGCAGAGGCGGTGGTTAGAGTTGCTTAAGGATTACGATGTTGATATCCTATACCACGGGAAGGCCAACGTTGTGGCGGATGCTCTTAGTCGTAGGTCGACGGGAGCCTATCGGATGTGCGGCTAGAGAGGAGGGACATGGTTCGTGATTTGCATCGATTAGCGAGCCTTGGTGTCCGTTGATTGATCCCGATAGCGGTGGGGTTAGAGTTCGCGAGGTTGCCGAGTCTTCCATCGCCGAGAGGTGAAGAGGCGATTCGAGATCCAAATTTGATTCGATATCGTGATACAGCTCTTCGTGAGGGCAAGGGTCCTTTTGGTAGCACGATGGGGTGCTAAGGTTTGAGGCGGCATGTGTTCCAGATGTTTGAGGACTTGGCGAGTTCTTGGGGAAGCACACAGCGGCGTTACTCTATCCATCCGGTCGACCAAGATGTACCACGACCTTAGATCTGCGTATTGGTGGGATGGCTTGAAGAGGACGTTGCGAGTTCGTAGCTCGGTGCGTGTTGTCGGCAGCGAAGGTAGAGCACGAGAGGCCCGGTGGTTTTATTCTGACGATTGAGATCGACACGGAAGTGGGAGGTAATCAACATGGACTTCATCACGGGATTACCTCGCACTCGGAGGAGACATGATTCTATATGGGTTATCGCCGACGGTGCGAAATCAGCCCACTTTCTTCCGTCGGGGCGACTTTTTCTACCGAGGATTATGCCGGACTTTACATCCGAGAGATCGCCGATCGCATTTTGAGTCCCTACTTCGATCATATCGCAGACAGGAGCCCAGTTACGGCTAACGGAGAGTCCTTCCAGAGGGTTTAGGGGCGCAGTGAGCCCGAAATCGCATTTCATCCACGCAGACAGCGGACAGGCGCACTATCCGGACTTCGAGGATATGTTTGCGAGCTGTTATTGACTATAGTGGTAGTGGGGAGGATCATTTGCCTCTAGTTGAGTTCGCATATAATAATAGCTACCACCCAAAGATTCGGATGGCGCCTTATGAGGCCTTGTATGGAAGGAAGTGCGGACGCCTATAGATTGGTTCGATGTGGGCGAGGCGCCTAGTGGGACGGTTGGTACAGTGACGATGGATAAGGTGAAACTTATCCGAGAGCGGCTATTGACAGCTCAGAGTCGACAGAAGTCGTATGCAGATCATCGTCGTCGACATCTTGAGTTCGAGGTTCATGATTGGGTTTTCCTAAAGGTGTCACCCATGAAGGGTGTGATGAGATTCGGGAAGAAGGGGAAGCTCAGCCCTAGGTACATTGGGCCGTTTCAGATTGTCCGCAGGGTAGGCAAGGTTGCCTATGAGTTGGATCTGCCGTCCGATCTGGAGGCAGTGCATCCGGTTTTTCACGTATCTATGCTGAGGAGATGTATCGGGGATCCATCTAGGGTACACCCGATTGACGATGTCCAGGTGACCGAGGGGTTATCGTATGAGGAGATTCCCATAGCGATAGTCGATCGTCAGGTTAGGCGTCTGCGGACGAAGGACGTGGCTTCCGTCAAAGTCTTGTGGCGGAACGAGCTCAGGGAGGAGATGACATGGGAAGCCGAGGAGGACATGAGGCGGAAGTATCCTCACCTATTCCCCACACCTCCAGGTAAATTCACTTTCCTACTTGTAAATTTTCGTTATCGTTTCTGCCTATGTGTTGCTCTGTGGCCGTGTGTGGCATTTACAACTGTTTAAGCTTCTTCGATAACTGTCTTGGGAAGGAACATTCGGGACGAATGTTTCTAAGGAGGGGAGAATGTTATACCAGTATTTCCGAGTACGACGTAAGGAAATACGTCTGAAAGTCTTGCCTTAAAGATAAGCCTTCGACGTTTTATTTTGTACACAACTCACTAAAAGAATCGTTTTCGATGAAACGCTTCCTGACTTTCGTAGAGTAAATTCCGGCTATGCCATTTCTTATTTTTGCGGATTTTTCGAGTGGATTTAAACATTTTGGACCAACGGGAGGGCAACACTTGGCACCCTCCCATCGATGGACTTGAATCGCCCATGGACGAAATGGAGAGCCAAGGCCACGTTTTTGTGCCTTGTGCATGCCGCGGTTGGTAGGATATTTGTGTTTAGTTAATCCTCACCCTACACTTGCCTTGCACTTGTCTTCATCTTGGCCATTGGTTGGCCAGGCTTGACCTATAAATACCCCTGTAGATTTGAAGAGTTCTTCATCCACAAATCTTCAAGTCTTGAAAAATCCTCTCCTCTCCCTTTGTAGTCTTCTCGTCCAAAACACCTCCTCCCTCAGAAGAGGCCGCTCGCCGAATACCCCCTCTCTAGCCTAGTAGTTTGGCGAGGCCCCTAGCCTAGCCAAAAATCTACCTCCTTGGTAGAAAAGTTACCTTCTTGTATCGTTATAATGCCCAAATACCTAGCCCAAATACCTTAGTACTTAGTAGAAGTTGTGAAGAACTTCTAGGGTTCTTGAGCATACAACTTAGGAGCAAAACCTTGCTCAGTAGACTTTTCTAGGATATTATTGGGCTTACAGGGTAACTAATCCTAACCCTCTTTTGAATTAGAAAATATATCTTTGTTGTAGTATAAGGATAAGTATAAATACTTAGAAGTATATCACGAATAGAATTGAAGTATTAATCACTTAGAAGGGTTTAAAGAAGAATAATCAAACTGTACTTACATAGACTGCTTTCACGATAGACTTATATAGCTCATGGGTAGGGAAGTCGCCCGACTTAGTAGAATTATGAACCCCGTTTAGAATGACCTTGAGTAGTCTTTAATAGATATCCGTGACTATTATGGTGACTCTCTGCGCGACATATTCACTTGGCGGTGGTTTTATTTGAGAAGGTATGTGATTCTTCCTAAAGCATGATATTTTACAATATAACTACGGCAATGTCTTTGACTTAAGCTGAATAATACTTACGGCAATGCCTCAGCTTAAGCTGAATAATACTTACGCAATGCCTCGCGAAGCTTTGAATAATAAAGAATCGAAAACATTTCAAAAGACTCATCGAATCATATTATGTAAGAGAACTAATTGGTTTTAAAAGCGAAGCTTAAGAGTTATACTAGCTTTATGGGAAGTAAGTATAACCACTTAAGATTTATAAAAGAAACAAGTTTGCTATGTGTTTATAACAGGATTTGTATTGTGAAAAGAATAATAAAGATGGTTTGACATGATATGATGCTATGTGTGTTAGTATCTTGTAACGTTTGTATAGGTGAGTATCCTTGTTGTGCTTATGTTGTTTAAAGATAAGTTGTTATGTTAGTATACTATCACCACCTCTTGAGATAATACCGGGTTAAGGCGCCTCCGATGCGGGGTAGACTCAGTGATGCAGGACCATGATTCGAGAATACCTAAATGCGGGTCCGAGGGCCTACGCGGAGCTCTGAGAGTTCGAGGTTAGTATGCGGGGTTATGCCTCGTGCGGTGCAATGTGTGGCCATGCGGACGAGTCCAGGCGATGCCGAGGAGTAGCTACCCTCGATGCGGGGTTATACCTCATGCGGGCCCATGAGTGGCCTATGCGGACTCGAGTCGAGATTAGGCTTGCAGAATGATGACGAGGCGAGTGGCCTGTTTCGATCATTCGCGGCCTAGACAAGACCATTCTGATTACCTATTGTTGCTCTTGTTTGTGATGTGCTCACGTGCGGTTTCATGGTTGTTTCACACATATTTGTAAACTGGTTTCTAAAATGATATGTTTCATTTAAGTATTTCTGATTTCGCATACTTAGTACTGTTATGACCTCCTCGAGGCTGCGTTATCCGCGGTAAGGGCAAGCAGTGCTAGATCCGCATTCTTAGGATCTACGTTGGTGTCGGGAGCTCCATCTCTTGGAGGCTCTACTTTTGGTATGATCTCCTGTTGTAGATAGTTTTATGCGATCGGTATGGCGGCCCTGTCCCGCCATAGTTGTATATTTCCTCAGAAGTGCGTAGTCATGTTATGCGATTTGATGTAATGCTAAAACCATGATTTTATATATATACGCATAAGGCGTGTTTTCTCACATAAGCGTGTCTCATTTTATAAACTGTTTCCTGTCTTGGTTTATATTTTCGCTGGTTACTCTGATGTATGACTACTTGGGTGCCGTGAGCACGATCCACGGCCCCTAAGCAGTCGTGTGATGACTTTGGAAATACTACAAGGGATTGGCTAAGGTATTTGGGAATAGTAACAATTGAGAGTATTTTTCTAACAAAGGGGGTGTTTGGCTAGCTTACTGGGGAGGAGTGTGCTTCAACAAGACACAAGGAAGGGGAGGAAAGGGCTTGGCTTGAAAAGCTCACTAGGAGAAGGGAGTTTTCAAGACTTGGAAAATATTTGTGGATGAAGAATTCTTCAAACTTAGGGGGTATTTATAGGACTTTGGCAAGATTAAGGCAAGTGAAGGGCAAGTGGAGGTG
The DNA here is from genome assembly GCA_029844215.1 of Przewalskia tangutica. Taxonomy (NCBI): domain Eukaryota; kingdom Viridiplantae; phylum Streptophyta; class Magnoliopsida; order Solanales; family Solanaceae; genus Przewalskia; species Przewalskia tangutica. The sequence goes on from CM056737.1 coordinate 13,862,470, forward strand.
TAGATTTACCCATGTGTACCTTATCCATCTACTCCACAAATATCACAAAATATCCTACCTAATCCTTGACAAAAAAACGCCAAGAGTTGCCCATTAATGTCGCCCACTTGAGGTGACAAGTGTAAGCGCCTCTCGTTGGTCCAAAATATTTTATCTCTCGGAAAAATCCATAAAATAATAAATGTCGCGAACGTAATTTTCCGCTTCGCAAGGTTTGGAAAACGCTTCGGAAAACAATTCTTTTCGTGGGTTGTGCATAAATTTGTCCCTATGCGCCTACTTAAGGCTTAAACTTTTGTCAATTCCTCACATACTAAAATATGGGTATAACATTCTCCTTAGAAAGCGACCGTCATTCGTCCCGAATGTTCCTTCCCAAGCACAGATAACGATAAAGCTTAAATTTTGCAAATGCCTCACATGGCTACAATACAACACTTAAGCAAATATGTTAAAGAAAATTTACAAGTAGGAAAGTGTTACCGAGGTGGGGAATATGTGAGGATACTTACCTCATGTCCTCTCGGCTTCCCGCCATCTCCTCCCCGTGCTCATTCCGCCACAAGACCTTGCGAAACCCACGCCTTGGTCCGCGGATGCTAACACCGACGATCGATTATCGCCAGGGAATCTCCTCATACGATAACCCCGGTCACTGGACATCGTCAATCGGGTGCACAGATGGATCCGATACATCTCCTCAAAGATAGAAACACGAAACCACGGATCTGCTTTAAGATCGGACGACAGATCCAACTCATGTGCAACTCGCTTACCCTGCGGACAATCGATGCCCAATGTACCTTAGTGATTTCCGAAGCTTTCTTCGAATCTCATCACACCATGGGTGACACCTTCAAGAAAACCCAATCATCAACCTAAAACTCGGATGCGAAGCGACGATGATCGTGCATCGACTTATGCCGACTGGTGTCGATAACGCTCTCGATAAGCTTTACCTTATCCACTTTCGAACGAGTGCGGTCCTACTAATCGCACTCGCGCCATCAAACCAGCTATCGCGATCTGCACTTCCTCCATACAAGTCCTCATAAGGCGCCATCGAATCTTTGGAGTGGTAGCTATTATTATACGCAAACTCAACTGAGGCAAATGATCCTCGGCTACCCCTGAAGTCAATAAAACAGTCGCGGCATATCTCCGAGAGTGCGGATGGTGCGCTCTGCTGTCCGTCTGCTCCGAGGATGGAATGCAGACTCGGCTCACTCGTCCTAATCCATTCTGGGAAGGACCTCGAAGTTAGCGAAATCCAGGCTCCTCCGTGCGATATAATAGAAATAGGGACCCGTGCGATGCGGCGATCTCTCGGATGTAAAGTCCGCATAATCCTCGTGAAAGGTCGTCCTAACGGGAAGAAAGTGGGCTGATTTCACACTGTCGACGATAACCCAAATAGAATCATGTTTCCTCGAGTGCGAGGTAACCACGTGATAAAGTCCATGTTGATCACCTCCACTTCGGTCGGGATCTCTATGCGCAACAAACCACGGCCTCGGTGCTCTACCTTCACATGTTGACAACACGGGCGAGCCACAAACTCGCAACGTCCTCTTCAAGCCATCCCACCAATACACGATGCGAGGTCGTGGTACATCTTGGTCGACCGGATGGATGAAACGCGCATGTGTGCTTCCCTAGAACCTGCAGAAGTCTGCAATATACGGAACACAACCGCCTCAAACCTTAGCACCCCATCGGTGCTACCTCAAAGGACACTTCTTCACGAAGAGCCGTATCACGATACGCGTCAAAGCAGGATCCTCAAGTTGCCTCTTCACCTCGGCGATGGAAGACGGCAACCTCTTGAACTCGAACCCATCGCTATCGAGAATCAATCAACGGACCCGAGGCTCGCTAGCTGATGCAACTCGCGGACCATGCCCCTCCTGCTTTTACATCCGATAGACTCCCGTCGACCTACGACTAAGGGCATACGCCACAACATTGGCCTTTCTGGGTGGTACGGGATGTCGACATCGTAATCATTGAGCGGCTTAACCACCTTCTACGCCGTAAGTTCATCTCCCTCTGGTGAAGATATCTGGAGGCTCTTGTGGTGCGTATAAATATCCACATGAACCCATACAAATAGTGCCTCCAGATCTTGGCGTGAATCCACGCCAACTCCAAATCATGGGTGGGGTAGTTCCTCTCATGTTTCTTAAGCCCATCGGGACGCGTATGCTATAACCTTGCCTGCTGCGTCAACACACATCAAGCCGGATGCACGACGCGTCATGATACATACATAGCCATCCGGACCTCCGGAAGAGTAAGAAGCGGGGCGGTCGTCGATCCTCCTTCAATAGCGGAAACCCCGCTCACAAGCATCGGTCCATCAAACTTAGGCGCTTACGAGTCGGCCTAGTCAATGGTGCATAGATGAAGCAAACTTCTCCACGACCGCCGATAATAACCTGCGAGGCCCAGAAAGCTGCGCACCTCTGTCGGAGTAGTAGGTCTAGGCCAAGTCCTGACTGCCTCGATCTTGGCCGTATCCACCCGAATACCATCAGCCCCTACAATATGCCCAAGAAATGCCACCGAAGCCAACCAAAACTCACATTTGGAAAACTTGGCGTATAAGCTGGTCTGGAGAACTCTCAAAGAGTCGCCAAATGCTCGCATGCTCGCTCTGGCGGGAATAAACCAAGATGTCATCAATGAACACTATCACAAGCGTGTCCAAAAATGGCTTGAACACTCGGTTCATCAAATCCATGAATCTGCGGAGCATTGGTCAAATCGAAAGACATAACCTGAACTCATAGTGCGTCTGCAGGGTCGGAATGCGATCTAGGGATATCCGCCTCTCTAACTCGCACTTTGATGATAGCCCGATCGCATCAATCTTGAGAAACATCTCGCACCTACAACCGGTCGAACAAATCATCAATCACGGGAAGGGTATTCATTTCTTAATGGTCACTTTGTTATTGCACCTGTAATCAACACATACGCAGCGTCCCGTCCTTCTTCTTCACGAACAATATCGGCGCTCCCCAGGGAGAAACACTAGGCCTGATGAAGCCCTTCTCCAGCAAATCTCTCAGCTGGTCCTTCAACTCTCTCAACTCGGCAGGTGTCATTCTGTATGGCGGAATGGAAATAGGCCGAGTGTCGCAAAGACATCGATACAAAACTCTATCTCCTCTCGGGAGGATGCAGGTCGTGCGAAACACATCCGGGAACTCTCTCGACTCTGGGCGGTGAAAATATGGTACATGACCTCGTTATCAAACACCGAATGAGATGGTAGATATACCTTTCTCGCACCATCTTCCGGCCTCGAGGTAAGAAATAAACTTACCGCCGGCGATACGATGTTCTCCTCCACTCAATAACTTGGCTCCCAAAGCGGAACCGTGCATCTCTCCCTGCGGTCCACATTGGCGTAGCAAAAAACTAGCCAATCCATACCCACGATCACATCGAAATCGGTCATATCCAACTCTATCAAGTCGGCTGAGTGCCGACGCGATAAAGACAGGCAAGCCTATATACCGCCGAGCTACCACGAATCACCCATGGCGTAGCTACCTCGAAAGGTCTATGGACTCGGGCTCTATCCTATACTACTAGCAATAAGGAGAGATATGTAGGCGAGTAGAACCGGATCTATCAAGGCATACACGTCACAACAAGAAACTGATAAGGTGCCAGTGACAACATCCGGCGACGCCTCCTAGTCCTGTCGGCTGGACAAGACATAAATGCGGTTCGAGACCGCTAGAAGCTGGAACAGCGCCACGACCTGCGCACGACCTGCTGGCCCATGAGTACCACGCCTCGGGCGAGTAAGCGTAGGAGATGAAGACCCCGAAGACCTGTAGGTGACCTCACCCTGCGCCGCCTTGGTGGACAGGCTCTCGCAAAGTGACCTGCGGCGAATCGAAACAAACTCCGGGCGGTACCACAATTCCGTAATGGGATCTACGTGACGGCCACTGGAGGGTGGTCCGTCGGCCCGACCTCTCGCTACTGGACGTCTAAAGTCCGGGCCCGGTGCCCCGCCTCAAGGCGGTGTAGAGTGCTCGAGTGGGCGTGGTGCAAATCTAGACTGCCATCGAGGTCGTCCACCCGAGCTAGCAAAAGACCTGCCGCCCTGGCCTTCTTCTGGCGTATGTCAACGTCGGCCTCTACGCTCGCCGCGTCAAGTCGTGAGCTGCGTGCGGGTAATGTCCATGCTCGTGAAGAGCTACACCCGCCAAGACTCGGCCATATAATCATCTAGCTCGGTGACGTAGCGATGCACCACTCCTCCATATCTGCTACTAGTGCGGGGGACATATCGAGCCAACGACCGAACTCAACGTTGTACTCCTGGCGTGCGCCTCTATCTCAAAGATCAAAAACTTGTCGGCGTGCCTCTCATCCGTGAGGTAAGAAGTGAGTGAGAATGCCTCGGAGAACTCGTCCCAAGCTGGAGCGCATGCTCTCCGGGATAGCTCCGCTAATCAAACCAATCGTTGTGGTATCACGCGGTGATCGCGGCGAAAATCACGGACTCGGTCTCGAAGCCTTGATCACTGCACGATCCTCTATAAGCGATTTAATGAACTCCGCGGATCATCCTCGTGCCTCGACCGTAGAACTCGGCGGGCTACAACTCGAAAATCCGTAGCCTCAAATCGTCGATCTCGGGTGAACCACAGTCTTGGGCTGAACTGCGCTGATCCGACCTATCTCGCGTCGCCACAATCACGGCGATGGCGGGCCATCTCTCAGAACCCATCTCAATGCTCCAGTGTGGGATTTGGAGGTGCAGTCTTGTGGTCATCGACCATCGCTGCGGCTCTAAACCTGCTGGGGCGGCGTCGTGGAACTCTCTCCGTGCCGAGGTATCGCCTGGCATAGCCCTCGTGACTCGGTGTCCTACTAGCGACTCCTACGCCTTGCCCTTCTGGGCCCGGGTTGTCTTATGTGGAGGCATAACTGTTAAAGAAAGGAAATACGTTAGAGGGGTCCAACTTATAACACAGCTCTAAGGCACGATCTCAGAGTGAGAAGAATGGAAACCAATCCTAAATATCCTATAGCCTCCTGATTATTGGTGTGGTGCACAACACACCGATAATCAAGACTCTACTAGATACGGTCTGTAGACACCTTCCGAGGATTAACTGCTCTGATACCACTTTTGTCACGACCCGTGACTGGTGCCTTACCCGGGCACCCAAGTAGTCATACATCAGAGTAATCAGCGGAATATAAAAACAAGACATGAAACAAATGTAAAATGAGACACAGTTTATCTGAGAAAAAGTCGCCTTTCGGCATATATATATAAACCAAGTCTGGCAGTTACAACCCAACTGTACAATAGGACTACAGACCTCTAAGGAAGTAAACAACTATGGCGGGACAGGGCCCCGCCATACCCTGAATGTACAAAACTATCTATAACAACAGGGAGATCATACCCAAAAGTCGAGCCTCCGGAGAAGATGGAGCTCCTGACACCAAAGTAAAGATCCTAAGGATGCGGATCTAGCACCTGCTTTCCCTTACCTGCGGCATGAACACAGCCCCCCGAAGGAGGTCAGTACAACAGGTACCAAGTATCTCAAACGGTAAAGTACTTAAATGAAATCATATCATTTTAAAACCAATTTTACAAATATGTTCGAAACAATCAATGTAACCGCACATAGTGCCACATCACAAACATGAGCAATAATAGGTAAAATGTAACAGGTCTTTTCTAGGCTGCGAATGATCGAAGCAAGGTCAATCGCCCATAGTATCATTATGCATGCCTAATCTCGACTCCATGATCGCGATAGCCACCTAGGCCCGCATGAGGTATTCCCGCATCGAGTAGCTACTCCTCCGGCATCGCCCCGACTCTCGTAGTCCGCATGGCCACATAGACCGCATGAGGTAATCCCCCGCACACTAACCTAGAACTCTCGTAGCTCCGTATAGGTCCCCTGGACCCGCATGAGGTATTCTCGAATCATAGTCACACAGACCGCATGAGGTGTACTTCACATCGGCACAACCCCAGATATCATGTCAAGAGTGAGTGATATAATACTAACATAAGCGTTTATTGTTAAACAACATAAGCACCATAAGAATAACCTCTTTACACAAACGTTACAAGATACTAACACACATAGCATCATAGTATGTCTACTCAACAAACCATCTTACTATACTTTCCAGAAATCAATACAAGTCTTTCATAACACATAAGTAAACCGTTCCTTTTATCTTTCTTAAGTTGTTATACCTAACTTCCCATAAAGCTAGTATAACTCTTAAGCTTTTTGTTTAAAACCCAAGTATTACTCTTCTTTAAAAAATGATTCATAATTCTTTTGAAATACTTCAAGATTCTTTATTATTTAGACTCAAGTCAAAAGACGTCAAGTAAAACCATGTTCAGTTAACACACGTACGTCTACCGTACTATATATATATATTTTAAAATATCATGCTCAAGGGGATAGGAAGAATCACATACCTTCTCGGCGAAATCCACCGCCAAGTCGAGGTCGCCAGAGTATCAACCTATAATAGTCAAATACGTCTATCAACGTCTAGACTACTCTGTAGAATATTCTAAGCAGAAGGTTCTTAATTCTACGAAAAATTGGGCAGCATTTCCCTACCCGCCAAACTACTCAAGTCTACTGTAAATACAGTCATATGTAAGTACAGTTCAATTCTTCATTTATATTCTTCTGATGTGATTTCAGTTCAATTCTATTCTTTAATATCCTTCTATGCATCTTATACTTATTTCTATACTACTACAGTATGTAATCTCCAATTACAATAGAAGGATAGGATTATTATTTACCTCGATAAGCCCAAAATTATCCAAGATATAAGTCGATCCTGAGCAAGGTTTAGCTCCTAATCTGTACGCTCCAATCCGCTCCAAGAAACCCTTAGAAGTTTCTACACAACTTCTACTTACTACTTCAACCAACTAAGTTTCTCCAGGGTTTCGTTTAGTGACTAATGGAAGTATAGTAGTCTTTTAGACTCTAAGTAGAGGTGACTTTGGAAATACTACAATGGCTTGGCTAAGGTATTTGGGAATAGTAACAATACTTGAGAGTATTTTTCTAACAAAGTGGGGTTTGGCTAGCTTACTAGGGGATGAGTGTGCTCAACAAGACACAAGGAAGGGAAAGGGCTTGGACGAAAAGCTCACTAGGGGAGAAGGGAGTTTTCAAGACTTGGAAAATATTTGTGGATGAAGAATTCTTCCAACTTAGGGGGGTATTTATAGGACTTTCAAGGCCAAGATTAAGGCAAGTGAAGCAAGTGGAGGGTGTAGATTTACCCATGTGTACCTTATCCATCTACTCCACAAATATCACAAAATATCCTACCTAATCCTCGACAAAAAAACGCCAAGAGTTGCCCACAATGTTGTCCACTGAGGGTGACAAGTGTCGCCCTCTCGTTGGTCCAAAATATTTTATCTCTCGGAAAAATCCGCAAAAATAATAAATGTCGAACCGTAATTTTCCTTCGCAAGGTTTGGAAAACGTTTAGTCGGAAAACAATTCTTTCGTGGTCAGGCATAAATTTCGTCCCTTATGCCTACTTAAGGCTTAAACTCAGACGCACGCCTCACGCATACTGCGGAAATACGGTATAACACAAATCCACGGAATATGCAAATGCCACAAACCCGGGGAATGACCAGAACGAATAATATACCACTAGCACAAATCCGCCTAACACACATAACATAATGTCACGACTGCCCGGTTCCGTGGATCGTGCCTTACCGGACACCCAAGTAGTCATACATCGAGAAATCAATGAATATAAAATAACCAAGATATGAAACAAGATAAATAAGACACGCTTGGAAAAAGTTGCCTTCGCATAATGTAATATAAATAACCCAAAATGAGCGATTCATCCCAACCTTACAACAGTTCAACCCACCTCTAAGAGTTTAAAACAACAATGCCGGTACAGGCCCCCGCCATACCCCTGAATGCAAATATCTCCAACGACAGGGGACAATACCAAAATGCTAAGCCTCCGAGAAAGCGAGCTTTTCGACGTCAAACGGTGATCCTAAGAACGGATCAGCAAAGAGGAGTACCTTTACTGCGCGTGAACGCGGGCGAGGTCAAGATAACAGTACAGTATGTGAAACAAAATATCGTAAATGAAATCATAGTAGTCTATATAAAGCAGAGACATGTATGATAAGCCAAAACTACGATTACAATAAATAGCGATATGTCAAGTCGTGACTCACGCCTCAAAATCATCATCAAAACCGCGGGGTAAATACGAAGGCATAGCCGACTACTAAAAACCCCAAGACGAACAAGGTCAGAATCGTATCATGAGATCTGTCTTGCACCGTCACATGATCAAAGCCGCCACTCGCGCGCAGCATCTAACGCGCGTCTAGCTCGAACTTCCCATAGCTCGCACGGGCCATTCCGATGGCCCGCATGAGGTATTCCCCGCATCGGTAGCTACTCCCGGCAGCCACCGACTCGGCCCGCATAGCCCAAGGACCGCATGACCACAAGTGGCGCATACTAACACCGAACTCGTAGCTCGCGTAGGCCATACTGACTGCATGAGGTATTCTCGAATCATGGTCCCAGACCGCCTGAGTCTACCCCATCGGAGGGCAGCTTAACCCCCGGAGTCATGAGTGATATGATATCAACATAACCGCTTATCGTTAAACAACCTAAGCACAACAAGGGAAAACCCCTTTACACAAACATCACAAGATACTAACTCACGTAGCACCCTAACATGCTTACTTATCAAGTCAACAAGAAAGTATTACAAGACTATCACAAATCAATACAATCAAGTTATTCACACAAGGTACTTTCTACATTATGATAACAAGTTCGGGTTTTTAGCCCCAAAGTACTTCATGTATTACTTCTTTAAAAGATCCGTTTCTTTCACAAAAGTCATACAATACCCGTAGTATAAAAAAATAGAGTAATTTCCTTTTGAAGTAAATCAAAAACACTTCTCTTTGTAAAATCAAGTAACAACATTTTTTTCCTAACGTTCAAGTTTGCCTAGTTTCAATTACTCAAGTTTCTCATTTTCGAAAGGTTCCGTAGTTCATAGTTTTAATCCTTTAAAACAATTTGAGAAACATATACCCTAAGTGTGAGTAGGTTATTATTATTCGTAACAATCTTATTACAGCAGCCATGACCTAATAAATGTAATATCATTTTGTCTCATCTTAGCTCCTATGCAGATGGAAGTTTCTACTGGTTTTAATAATACTTTATTAGTCACAATATTTCCCTTTATTAGCGCTGCTGTGGTTTGTTCGACATTTATTCTGATCGGTAAAACATCATTCCTTTTGAAAAACCAAAAATACTATTTACTCACGAATGAGGTTTCACACTTTTTAACAAAATTCATATTAGTATAATAAGTCAAGTCTCTTATTTCCTTAAATCAATAAATCGCTCTTTTATCACTCTTAAGCCGTTATACCTAACTTCCCATAAAGCTAGTATAACTCTTAAGCTTTTAAACCAAGTGTTACTCTTCTTCAAAAAAGGTTTCTTAATTCTTTTGAACTCTGCGCAGATTCTTTTATTCGGCTTAAGTCCGAAGACATTGCCGTAATTATTATTCAGGCTTAAGTCCGAAGACATTGCCGTAATTATTATTCAGGCTTAAGTCCGAAGACATTGCCGTAATTATTATTCAGGCTTAAGTCCGAAGACATTGCCGTAATTATTATTCAGTTAACACACGTACGTCTACCGTACTATATTTATTTAAAATATCATGCTCAAGAGTATAGGAAGAATCACATACCTTCTCGGCGAAATCCACCTGCCAAGTTGAATATGTCGCGCGCAGAGAATCGACCTATAACAACAACACGTCTATCAACGCCTCTGCATCTTTGCACAAAGCTCTAAGCATAGGGTTCGTTATTCTATGGACATTTGGGCAGCACTTCCTACAGATGAGCTACTCGAGTTCATCGTGAAACAGTCCCATGTAAATGCAGTTCTATTATTCTTCTTTAAGCCCTTCACCGTGATAATACCAATTCTATTCTGCAATATCCTTCTAAGTATTTAATACTTATTCCTATACTTCTACAGATATATACTAATTACAAAAGGAAGATAAGGTTATTTACCTCGGTAAGCCCAATAATATCCTAGATAAAAGTCGCGCCTGAGCAAGGTTTAGCTCCTAAGTTGTGCTCTCCGGTAGCTCCAAGAAAACCTTAGAAGTTCTTCACAACCTCTACTAAGGACTAATGGATTTGGGCTAGGGTAATTTGGGCATTATAACAATACTAGAAGGCAACTTTTCTACCAAGGGAGGGGGGTAGGTTTCGGCTAGGATAGGGGGGAGGGGTTGCCTCGGCCAAGCTCACTAAAAGGGGGGGGGGGGGGGGGGTTTGGACGAAAAGGCTACAAGGGAGAGGGAAGGATTTTAAATAATTGGAAAGTGAAATGTGGATGAAGAAATCTTCATCAAAAGGGGGGTATTTATAGGTCAAGGGATGGCCAACCAATGGCCAAGATTATGCCAAGTGCAAGGCAAGTGTAGGGTGAGGATTTAGGCAAGTGTCCTTGGCCAACTTGCACACAAAATATCCTACCAACTCCAAGACAAAATAAGCCAACCCAATCGGCCCTATTGCCGTGTGACATCCATCAATGAGAGGGTGACAAGTGTCGCCCTCTCGTTGGTCCAACGTGTTGCGTCTATCTGAAAAATCCGCAAAAATTAGAAATGACATAGCCGGAATTTATCTACGCGAGTTGTGTAAAGCGTTTCGTCGAAAAAGCGACTCTAAACGGTGTTGTGTACAAAGTGGAATTCGTCCAAGCCAACTAGGGGGTGACATGTGTCGCCTCCTACTTCCAACATATTTCATCTTCGAAAATATCCACAATGGCCAAAATCTGAAAACAAAGTGGGCCCACAAAAGCAGAAATTTCTCAGTGGGCCCCACGTGACCATTTCCAAAAATAAAATTCCATAATTCTCTAATATTCCAAGAAGTCCGAATACCAAATCTGGGAATCCAATTCCCATTAACGAACCTTTTTCCTTCACAAAAACCGGAAACTTTTCCGTGGAAAAATCATCTCTTTCTTCCACTCCAATTTCAATGTCGTATTCTCGTACGTACGTCCTCGCATACATACCCTGGAACTACGGGGTATAATATTTTCCCCTCCTTAGAAACATTCGTCCCGAATGTTCCTTCTAAGTCTCAAAGCGAGCAGCGCCAAGATAGTCCTGCTGCTATACTTACGGAAACATCCATGCCACACCTGGCCACAACACAACTAGCGCACATACTTATCTCCAAGTCCACGAGGAATCACCTCTATCACGAAAGCTCCTACTAGAGGTCTAAAAAGATACTCCCTTCGCACCTACTCTTTACAAACGAAATGATCACATCTATGCCTGTAATACATGCCCGCTTCTTTCCATACCACTTTTGTCACTTTGCCTTGCTCGTCGTACTTTCTCGCAGACACTCGAACTCTTCCTTATCACTTACCATGTTTGCACGCTTCCCACCGACTACGAGCTGCCAATAACCTCTTACGATAAGCTCCACCCTATCCACGCCTCTGAACAAGTACGAACCAAGCTCGCACCTTGCTTACATCGAATCAATCGATCGGCAATCTTACACTAGCGCTTATAAAAGGCTCCAAGCGGTGACACCAGTACTGAAATGGTAGCTATAATATAAACTCAACAAGAGGCGAAGAGTTCTTACGACTACTCAAAATCCAACCACTTGCCCGAGGGTGAATGCGACACCGAGATTCACTTTGAGTTCCTAACCTTGCACGGTAACTCTTCCGGAAAAGAAACAACGTAACTCGACTCCACTCGGCCAAAAGGTGAAGGTAGGCACCTGCAGCCTTACAACCTTCATGAAATAATCATCTCGCAACTTACTACCGAGTACGGTTTGACTAAAAGATAAGATAAGGCGGGTTGACCCCATCGCCCGACTCATCGATCGAACGATCCACGAACTCGCATAATGGTTAACTAAACTGCCTAACACCACCGTGACCTTAACACAAATGGGACCACCACAAACTGACCCATCACCAAACAGGGCGTGGGTCAACCCGCATATGGCCTCAACCCGACCAAGAACGCGCAAAACTCTAGCTCCACGATCCGGAACAATCTCACCAATCACGTTACGAAAACCTAGCGGTCTTCTAAGCTCAACCACCCTCTTTCGTTTCACAACACTCAGGGATTCATCCCACAAAAATATCTCACGTAAATTATGCACTTCGATAAGGGTCAAACACGAAAGAATTCTTTTACCAAAGATGGCCTCGCCTCTAAGGTCTCTACGTATAATATTCTAAGGCTCCCACTCTCTCTATCCCCCAATCTTACCCGGTTAACTAAAAATAATTCTAATCACACTAACACCATGCTAACCGAAAACAATACTTAATATATATTCGCATCTTACTACACATATAAATCTCTAAAGGGTTAAGGATATACCTGTATCTACGCGGCACTTCCCCTAGGTCGTTCTAATCAATCCATACTTGTTGGCGATACCGGGAAAGGTGATGAACTATCCATCGATCCCGGCGTTTGAATCCCTACATCCCGCCAACTCGTTGGACAATTTCTCATAAAATGGCCTGGCAGCAAACATAACAAGCTGACGTAGAAGCATGACACTCCCCACGATGACATCGACCACAACGCCACACCGATGGGGTGGCCTCCAACTAACACCCTCCTCTCCGAACCACTGCATCCACAACTGGTCTAGTAGGCTGAGTCCTCCTACTTGCATCCTTCCTCATAGAACATTCCCTCGTCATATGGCCCTGACGGCCGCAAGAAAAACAAGCACCAGTAAAAAGACGGCATTTCCCGGGATGACGCCACACTGTGTGAACACCGAGGAAAAGCGCACCTGCAGAGGACACTGCGCCGGGCGGAGGCGCATGTCTAATCTGCTGCTGAGGCGGTCCGCCTCGAGAGTTACCAAATGATCCTGCCAATCGGGCCCTCTTCTGCTGATCTCGGTTACTCTGTCGATCTCTACATCTCTCAGCCCGCTGCACATAATCCTGAACGCAAGCCTGGCCCATTCCTGACTGAAGGGCTACTTCTCCACAACCCTTCTTTAGATAATCATCAATATCCTTGGTATACCGGTACATAAAATACTCCCTGGCTGCCAAATCCCTTGCTAGTAACAGGGCCGTCTCCTTCCAATCCATATTTTCTGCTCCAAGTCGTGGAACTGAAGGTCCAGATGTCATGGCGCGAGGAGCCGCCATTGTGCCAAACTTCTTCCTTTGGCGGCGCCTCGAGAACTCCGTATGAAGCATCACCTGGGGTGATGATTGGGCCTGTGCCCTTCTAACTCTCTGAACTCCACTCGCAGCTCCCTCGGCTGCCTTGCCCTTCTGGGCCCGAGTTGCCTGGCGCGGAGGCATCACTGGTAAAGGAAAGGAATACGTTAGAGGGGTCCAACTTATAACACAGCTCTAAAGCACGATCTCGGTGAGAAGAATGGAAACTAATCCTAAATATCCTATAGCCTCACGATTATTGTGTGGTGCACAACACACCGATAATCAAGACTACTAGATACGATCAGACACTTTCCGAGGATTAAGCTGCTCGATACCACTTTTGTCACAACCTGCCTGGGGCGTGGATCGTGCCTTACCCGGGCACCCAAGTAGTCATACATCAGAGAAATCAGAATATAAAACAACCAAGATATGAAACAGTATAGATAAGACACGGTTTACGGGAAAAGTTGTTTTCGCATAATGTAATATAAATAACCCAAAATGAGCGATTCGTCCCAACCTTACAGTCTATGCACTCTAAGAGTTTAAAACAACAATGGCGGGACAGGCCCCGCCATATCCACGAATGCAAATATCTACAACGACAGGACCATACCAAATGCTAAGCCTCGGAGAAGCGGAGCTTTTCCGACACAAACGGTGATCTAAGAACGGGGATCAGTAGGAGTACCTTTACTGCGCGGCATGAACGCAGCCAAGGAGAGTCGATAACGGTACCAAGTATGTGAAACGAAAATATCGTAAATGAAATCATAGTAGTCTATATAAAGCGGAGACATGTATGATAAGCCAAAACTACGCCACGATAAATAAGCGGTCATGTCGAGTCGGACTCACGCCTCAAAATCATCATCAAAAAACCGTGCGGTAAATCGAAGCATAGCCGACTACTAAAACCCCAGTCTGAACAAGGTAATCAGTATTACGAGATCTGTCTGCATCATCACATGATCAAGCCGCCACTCGCGCGTGATCTAATGTGCGCGTCAGCCCTCGAACTTCCCATAGCTCGCATGGGCCATTCGATAGCCCGCGTGAGGTATTCCTCGCATCGAGGGTAGCTACTCCCCGGCGTCTCGACTCGCGTCCGCGTGGCCACAAGGACCGCATGACCACAAGGGCCGCGTACTAACTCGGAACTCCGTAGCTCCGCGTAGGCCAAGGCTGCACTGCGTAAGGTATACACGAATAATAGGTCTCTAGAACCGCCTGAGTCTACCCCGCATCGGAGGGCAGCTTAACCCCCGGAGTCATGAGTGATATGATATCAACATAACCGCTTATCGTTAAACAACCTAAGCACAACAAGGAAAAACGCCTTTACACAAACATCACAAGATACTAACTCACGTAGCACCCTAACATGCTTACTTATCAAGTCAACAAGAAAGTATTACAAGACTATCACAAATCAATACAATCAAGTTATTCACACAAGGTACTTTCTACATTATGATAACAAGTTCGGGTTTTTAGCCCCAAAGTACTTCATGTATTACTCCTTTAAAAGATCCGTTTCTTTCACAAAAGTCATACAATACACGTAGTATAAAAAAATAGAGTAATTTCCTTTTGAAGTAAATCAAAAACACTTCTCTTTGTAAAATCAAGTAACAACATTCTTTTTCTAACGTTCAAGTTTGCCTAGTTTCAATTACTCAAGTTTCTCATTTTCGAAAGGTTAGTAGTTCATAGTTTTAATCCTTTAAAACAATTTGAGAAACATATACCCTAAGTGTGAGTGAGTTATTATTATTCGTAACAATCTTATTACATCAGCCATGACCTAGTAAATGTAATATCATTTTGTCTCATCTTAGCTCCTATGCAGATGGAAGTTTCTACTGGTTTTAATAATACTTTATTAGTCACAATATTTCCCTTTATTAGCGCTGATGTGGTTTGTTCGACATTTATTACGATCCAGAAACATCATTCCTTTTGAAAAACCAAAAATACTATTTACTCACGAATGAGGTTTCACACTTTTAACATAATTCATATTATTATAATAAGTCAAGTCTCTTATTTCCTTAAATCAATAAATCGCTTCTTTATCACTCTTAAGCCGTTATACCTAACTTCCCATAAAGCTAGTATAACTCTTAGCTTTTAAAACCAAGTGTTACTCTTCTTTCAAAAAGGTTTCTTAATTCTTTTGAACTCTGATTCTTTTTATTGGGGCTTAAGTCCAAAGACATTGCCGTAATTATTATTCAGGCTTAAGTCCGAAGACATTGCCGTAATTATTATTCAGGCTTAAGTCCGAAGACATTGCCGTAATTATTATTCAGGCTTAAGTCCGAAGACATTGCCGTAATTATTATTCAGTTAACACACGTACGTCTACCGTACTATATTTATTTAAAATATCATGCTCAAGAGTATAGGAAGAATCACATACCTTCTCGGCGAAATCCACCTGCCAAGTTGAATATGTCGTGCGCAGAGAATCGACCTATAACAGTCAAATACGTCTATCAACGTCTAGATTGTACTGTACAAAGCTCTAAGCAGAGGGTTCGTTATTCTATGGAAATTTGGGCAGCATTTCCCTACCCGATGAGCTACTCAAGTCTCTTTGTGAAAGCAGTCACATGTAAATCTGATTCTATTATTCTTCTTTTAAGCCCTTCTACTGTGATAACAGTTCAATTCTATTCTGCAATATCCTTCTAAGTATTTAATACTTATTCCTATACTTCTACAGTATATATACTCTAATTACAAAAGGAAGATAAGGTTATTTACCTCGGTAAGCCCAATAATATCCTAGATAAAAGTCGCGCCTGAGCAAGGTTTAGCTCCTAAGTTGTGCTCTCCGGTAGCTCCAAGAAAACCTTAGAAGTTCTTCACAACTTCTACTAAGGACTAATGGATTTGGGCTAGGGTAATTTGGGCATTATAACAATACTAGAAGGCAACTTTTCTACCAAGGGAGGGGGGTAGGTTTCGCCAGGATAGGGAGGGTTGCCTCGGCCAAGCTCACTCCAAAGGGGTGTTGGACGAAAAGGCTACAAGGGAGAGGGAAGGATTTTCAAGACTTGGAAAGTGAAATGTGGATGAAGAACTCTTCATCTAAAGGGGGGTATTTATAGGTCAAGGGATGGCCAACCAATGGCCAAGATTATGCCAAGTGCAAGGCAAGTGTAGGGTGAGGATTTAGGCAAGTGTCCTTGGCCAACTTGCACACAAAATATCCTACCAACTCCAAGACAAAATAAGCCAACCCAATCGGCCCTATTGCCGTGTGACATCCATCAATGAGAGGGTGACAAGTGTCGCCCTCTCGTTGGTCCAACGTGTTGCGTCTCTCGGAAAAATCCGCAAAAATTAGAAATGACATAGCCGGAATTTATCCTACGCGAGTTGTTTAAAACGTTTCGTCGAAAAACGACTCTAAACGGGTGTTGTGTACAAAGTGGAATTCGTCCAAGCCAACTAGGGGGGGGTGACACGTGTCGCCCTCCTACACGTCCAACATATTTCATCTTCCGAAAATATCCACAATGGCCAAAATCTCGAAACAAAGTGGGCCTACAAACAGTAAATTTCTCCGTGGGCATGCGTGACCATTTCGAAAAATACAATTACATATTTCTCTAATATTCCATGATGTCCGAATACCAAATCTGGGAATCCAATTACCTTTAACGAAACTTTTTCATTCACAAAACCGGTAAATTTTTCGGTGTAAAAATCACCTCTTTCTTCCATTCCAATTTCAATCGTATTATACAAATGCGTCGTCCTCGCTTCATGTCGCCAGATACTGCACGCACGTCCTCACATACATACCCTGGAACTACGGGGTATAACACATAAGCACTACCGGCTTATCATACAATACATAAGCAAGTTAAGAAATCCCCTAACTTCTTATTATTCTTGTTTATATACACTCTCATTTTAGTTTACCTAAGGCACTAACATGTCTTTTATAAAAATCCGGGAATTTAACCCAAAGTACTACATACTTCAACTCTTTAAAACAAGTGACTCTTTTTAGTACAAAACTTCCAAGATACAATTAACCCTAGTATCAAGTCCAAATTACATTTCAAGGCAAGTCACAATATGTCACGATTCGCCCGGGCCGTGGATCGTGCCTTACTGGCACCCAAGTAGTCATATATCGAGTAATCGGAAATATAAAGCAAGACATGAAACAGTTTATAAAATAAGACACGATTTATGTGAGAAAACACGCTTTCGCATATATATATAAACATGGTTTATCGATTTACATCCGACCGCATAAACATGACTCTGAGACCTCTGAAATATACAACTATGGGACGGGGGCCCGCCATACCCGATTTGTACAAAACTATCTACAACAGGGAGATCATACCCAAAAAGTAGAGCCTCCAAAAAGATGGAGCTCCCGACACCAACGTAGAGATCCTAAGAATGTGGATCTAGCACCGCCCACTTACGCGCAGATGAACGCACCCGGGCGAGGTCGATAACAGTACTAAGTATATGAAATCAGAAAATACTTAAATGAAACATATCATTTTAAAAACGCTTTGCAAGTATGTATAAAACAACCAAGGAAACCGCATAGTGCTACATCACAAACAAGAGCAACAATAGGTAAACTGTAGCGAGTCTTTTCTAGGTCGCGAATGATCAGCGAGGCCAATTGCGTAGTATCACCATGCAAGCCTAATCGACTCCGTAGTCGCATAGGCCAATCACATGTGCCCGTATAGGTATATAACCCCGCATCGAGGTAGCTACTCCTCGGCATCGCCCCGACTCGTCGTCCGCATGGCCACATAGACGCGTGAGGTATAACCCCGCACACTAACTGAACTCCGTAGCTCCGCATAGGTCCTTGGACCCGCATGAGGTATTCTCGAATCATGGTCCCGGACACTTTGAAGTCTACCCGCATCGGAGGACAACTTAACCCTGAATATGTCAAGAGGTGAGTGATGTTACACTAACCTAATAGCTTATCGTTAACAACATAAGCACAACAAGAATACTTTACACAAACGTTACAAGACGCTAACACACATAGCATCATATCATGTCTACTTATCAAACCATCTTATTATTCTTTTTCATAATTCAATATAAGTTTGTTATAAACACATAGGCAAACTGTTTCTTTTATCAATCTTAAGTGGTTATACTTAACTTCCCATAAAGCTAGTATAGCTCTTAAGCTTCTGTTTAAAAACCAATTAGTTCTATTCTGTTAAAAATGATTCAGTATTCTTATGAAATGCTTTCAGATCTTTATTATTCAGCTTGCCGTGAGGCATTCTTAGTAAGTGTTATTCAGGCTTAAGCCGTGAGGCATTGTCGTAGGTATTATTCAGGCATAAGTCAAAGACATTGCCGTAGTTATTATTTAGTTAACACATGTACGTCTACCGTACTATATATATTGTAAAATATCATGCTTTAGGAAGAATCACATACCTTCTCAGCGAAAACCACCGCCAAGTTGAATATGTCGCAAGCAGAGTCACCATAATAGTCACGCATATCTATCAAAGACTACTCAAGGTCATTCTAAACAGAGGGTTCACAATTCTATGGAAAGTTGGGAAGATTTCCTACCGGTGAGCTATATAAGTTCATCGTGAAAACAGTTCATGTAAGTACTGATTTGATTATTCTTCTTTAAACCCTTCTACTGTGGTAACAGTTCAATTCTATTCTGTGATATTCTTCTAAGTATTTAATACTTATTCTAATACTACAACAATGAAGTATTCTCTAATTCAAAAGAGGGTTAGGATTAGTTACCCTGAAGCCCAATAATATCCTAGATAAAGTAGCGCATGAGCAAGGTTTAGCTCATTAGTTGCTCGCCCCGGTATCTACAAGATAACTTAGATTTTCTTCACAACTTCTACTATGTACTAAGGGATTTGGGCTAGGTTATTTTGGTCATTATAACAATACTAGAAGACAACTTTTCTACCAAGGAGGGGGTAGATTTTTGGCTAGGCTAGGGGCCTCGGCCAAACTACTAGGCTAGAGTGGGGGTATTCGCCAAGGGGCCTTCTAGGGAGGAGGTGTGACGAAAAGGCTACAAAGGGAGAGGAGAGGATTTTCAAGACTTGAAAGATTTGTGGATGAAGAACTCTTCATCTCTGGGGGGTATTTATAGGTCAAGAAGTGGCCAACCAATGGCCAAGATTAAGACAAGTGCAAGGCAAGTGTAGGTGAGGATTAACTATACACAAATATCCTACCAACTCCTTGACTCCATCAATTGGAGGTGACAAGTGTCGCCGCCTCCGTTGGTCCAAAATGTTTCGCCTCTCTAAAAATCCATAAAAATTAGAAATGGCATAGCCGAATTTACCCTACGAAAGTCGTGGAAATGTTTCGTCGGAAAACTATTCGCTTTGTGAGTTGTGCCCAAAAACGCTTTGCCTAAACTTTAAGGCTAGACTTTTCAGACGTATTCCCCACGCATATACTGGAAATACGGGTATAACATTCTCCTCTTAGAAACATTCGTCGAATGTTCCTTCCAAGACGCTTAACGATAAGATTCTTCATAACTAAAGCGATTGCAAATGCCACACACGGCCACGTAACAACACTTAGGCAAAGAACGATAACTAAAATTTACAAGTAGGAAAGTGAATTACCCGGAGGTGTGGGGAATAGGTGAGGATACTTCGCCTCATGTCTTCCTCGGCTTCCCACGTCATCTCCTTCCAGCTCGCTCGCCACAAGACTTTGACGGAAGCCACGCCTCGTCCGCAGACGCCAACCCGACGATCGACTATCGCTATGGAAATCTACTCATACGATAACCCCACACTGGACATCGTCAATCGGTGTACCTAGATGGATCCCGATACATCTCCTCAAAGATA
Source organism: Przewalskia tangutica (assembly GCA_029844215.1). NCBI lineage: Eukaryota > Viridiplantae > Streptophyta > Magnoliopsida > Solanales > Solanaceae > Przewalskia > Przewalskia tangutica. The sequence goes on from CM056737.1 coordinate 13,882,703, forward strand.
GATACGTGAAAACCGGATGCATCGCTGCCAGATCGGACGGCAGATTCAACTCATAGGCAACCTTGCCTACCTGCGGACAATCAAACGCCCAATGTACCTAGAACGAGTTTCCTTCTTCCCGAATCTCATCACACCCTTCATGGGTGACACCTTTAGAAAACCCAATCATGAACTCGAACTCAAGATGCCGACGACGATGATCTCGTGATACGACTTATCGACTTCCGAGTCATTAGCCGCTCTGATAAGCTTCACTTATCCATCTTCATGCAAATCTGGTCCCACTAGCTGCACCTCGCCCATATCGAACCAACCTATAGGCGACCTGCACTTCTCCCATACAAGGCCTCATAAGGCGCCATCCAATCTTGGAGTGGTAGCTATTATTATACGCGAACTCAACTAGAGGCAAATGATCCTCCCAACTACCACCGGTCAATAACACAGCTCGCGGATATCCTCAAGAGTCCGGATAGTGCGCTGCTGTCCGTCTGCTCGTGGATGAAATGCGATTCAAAGCTCACCGCGCCCCTAAACCTCCGGAAGGACCTCCGAAGTTAGCCGAACCGGGCTCGCTCGATATGATCAAGTAGGACTCATGCGATCGACGATCTCGGATGTAAAGTCCGCATAATCCTCGCCGAAAAGTCGTCTGACGGAAGAAAGTGGGCTGATTTCGCACGTCGACGATAACCCATATAGAATCATGTCTCATCCGAGTGCGAGGTAATCCCGTGATGAAGTCCATGTTGATTACCTCCCACTTCAGGTCGGATCTCAATCGTCAGAATAAACCACCAGCCTGCGGTGCTCTACCTTCACCGCCGACAACATCGCACCGAGCTACGAACTCGCAACGTCCTCTTCAAGCCATCCCACCAATACAGATCTAAGGTCGTGGTACATCTTGGTCAACCGGATGGATAGAGTAACGCGCTTGTGTGTGCTTCCCCAAGAACTCGCCAAGTCCTCAAACATTCGGAACACACACCGCTCAAACCTTAGCACCCCATCGTGCTACCTCAGGACCCTTTCTCACGAAGAGTATCACGATATCGAATCAAAGCCGATCTCTAATCAAGGCTCTTCACCTCTCGACGATGGAAGACTCAGAACCTCACGAAATCTAACCCCACCGCTATCGAATCAATCAAGCGGACACCAAGGCTCGCTAACCGATGCAAATCACGAACCATGTCCTCCTCTCTAGTCGCACATCCGATAGGCTCCCATCGACCTACGACTAAGAGCATCTGCCACAACATTGGCCTTCCGGGTGGTACAGATATCAACATCGTAATCCTTAAGCAACTCTAACCACCGTCTCGCCGTAAGTTCGGCTCCTCTGGTCGAAGATATACCGAGGCTCTTGTGGTCGTAAAAATATCCACGTGAACCCCATACAAATAGTGCCTCCAGATCTTCAAAGCGTAAATCACACCGCCAACTCCAAATCACAAGCGGGTAGTTCCTCGTGTTTCTTCACTGTCGACGATATGCTATAACCCCGCCATGCCGCATCAACACATCCCAACCCGATGCTCGACGCATCACAATACACGACATAACCATCTCGACCCTCCGGAAGAGTAAGAACGGGCGGTCGCCGCCTCTCTTTCAAGAATCGAAACCCCGCCACAAGCATCACCATCAAACTTGGTCGCCTTCCGAGTCACCCTAGTCACGGTGCGTAGATAGAAGCAAACTTCTACGAACCGCGATAATATCCCGCAAGGCCCGTAAAATCGCGAACCTCGCTTGAGTAAGAGGTCTAGGCCAAGTCCCGATCGCCGATCTTGGCCAGATCCACTCGAATGCCATCACCGGCAATATGCCCAAGAAACGCCATCAAGTCAACCAAAACTCACATTTGGAAAACTTGGCGCATAATCGCTGGTCTCCGAGAATCACAAGACAGCCTCAAATGCTCCGCACGCTCCCGCTCTGAGCGAGAATAAACCAAGATATCATCAATGAACACTATCACAAACGTGTCCAAAATGGTTTGAACACTCGCTCATCAAATCCATGAATCACGAGCATTGGTCAATCCAAAAGACATGACCTCAACTCATAATGCCCGCATCGTCCGAACGCAAATCTGGGACATCCACCTCGACTTCGCACTGATGATAGCCCGATCGCAGATCAATCTTGAGAAACATCTCGCACTCGCAATCGTCGAACAAATCATCAATCTCGGAAGGGGTAATCGTTCTTAATGGTCACCTTGTTCACCGCTCATAATCAACACACATGCGGTAGTCCCGCCCTTCTTCTACACGAACAATACACGCGCCTCGTGGAGAAACACTAGGCTCGATGAAGCCCTTCTCCAAAGAAATCCTCACCGGTCCTTCAACTCTCTCAACTCGGCAGTGCCATTCTCGTATGGCGGAATGGAAATAGGTCAGTATCCGCAACACATCTATACAAAACTCGATCTCCTCTCGTGAGGGATACCCGAGGTCATCCGAAACACGTCTGGGAACTCGCCGACCATCGAATCGATCAAAATCTGGTACCGCAGCCTTCAAGATCAAACACCAACGAGATGGTAGATATACCCTTCTCGCACCATCTTCCTAGCCTTGAGGTATGAAATAAACCTACCTCTCGCGATACCGTGTGCCCTCCCACTCAACAACCGCCTCAGAAACTGAACCGCATTACTTCTCTCTCAGCCTACATTGGCGTAGCAAGAAGCTAGCCAATCCATCCCATGATCACGTCGAAGTCAATCATCTCTAACTCTATCAAGTCGCCAGGGTCCGACGATGTAAATGGTCACAGGACAAGCTCATATACCCGCCGAGCTACCACCGAATCACCCACCGCGTAGCTACCGAAGCGGTCTATGGACTCGCTCTATCCCTATCCTACTAGCAACAAGGGGAGATATATAGACGAGTAGAACCCGATCTATCAACGCATACACATCAAACCTAAACCGATAAAGTACCGCGATTTACATCGTGAGGCCTCGATCCTCGCTGGCCGACAAAGCATAAATGCGCTCGAGGACCGCTAGAATCGGGACCCGAGCCACGACCTCCGCCACGACTGACCCACGAGTACTCGCCCGGGCGAGTAATCTGAGGAGATGAAGAAGACCCGGCGAAAGAACTCGTAGTCGACCCTACCATCAAGATCGCCTTGGTCGGACAAGCCGTGATAGTGACCCCGCCACAATCAAACAAACTCCGTAGCACCACAACTCCCGGTGGATCTACCGCATCGCCACACCGGCGGGTGGTCCCGATCGCCGCACTCTCGCCGCCTCGACGCTCAAGTCTGGGGCCCCGGTTCGCCTCGAATATCTCGGCCAGGCCGAGACGGCGGCAGAGTGCTCGGGCCGGCCGTGGTGAAAATCAGATCGCCGAGGCCGCCACCACGATAGCCACCAAAAGACCTGCGCCCCGGTCTTCTCGCTGCCGTCACAACCCGCGTCTCTACGCCTCACATCCAAGAGCACGAGCTCGCATGCGGTAATGTCCATACCGTGAAGAGAAACACCCGCACATGACTCGCCATATAGTCGTCTAGCGGTGACATAGCGGTGCACCCTATCCTCCATATCTGCTACCAATGCTGGGACATATCGAGCCAATGAATCAAACTCGACATTGTACTCTCGACGGCGCCCTCTCTCGCCTCGCAGTAAAAATCTATCACCCGCGCCTCCTCATCCGCGAGGCAAGAAGTGAGCGAGGAAAGCCTCTGAGAACTCATCCCAAGTAGCTGGGGACGCGTGCTCTCCCCGGGATAACTCCCATGAATCAAACCAATCGACTGCGGTATCACGCAGCCGATGCGAACCAAAGGTCACAGACTCTGTCTCCGAGGCCTTGATCACCTCGTGATTCTCTCAGAGCCGACGGATGAACTCCCCGTGGATCATCCTCCGGCCGACCCGTAAAACTCGCGGCTACAACTCAAGAAATCTCGTAGTCTCAAACTATTCGCCTCGGGTGCACCACGGTGCGATCGAGCCGAGCCGAACCGAATCGCCGCATCCAATCTCTCTCGTGTCGGGCCACAACTTTAGCCAATTATCTCTAACTCCGCCTGTGCCGTGGGGGAGTGTGTGGGTACTGTGGTCGCTGTTGCCGGGCGGCGCCATAGAACTCGCCGCCTCGTATAGGGGCACGAGCCTCCTCGTGACTCGGGTGTCCGCTAGCAGCTCCTGGCTGCTTTGCCTCGGGGCCCGGCCGCTTTACGTGGGAGGCATAATCACATGGTGAAAGGAATACGTTAGAGGTCCAACCTATAACACACTTTCTAAAGCACGATCTCGTAATGAGAAGAATGGAAACCAATCCTAAATATCCTATAGCCTCACGATTATGGTGGTGCACAACACACCGATAATCAAGACTCTACTAGATACGTCGTAGACACTTTCCAAGGATTAATCGCTCGATACCACTTTTGTCACTTTGTCGCAGCCTTGCTCCACGACCCAACAAATGGTACCGGCTGCTTGCGATCCTCGAGGCATGCCCTCACGCCATCTTCTCGGACGCTATACGAGAGCCCGTCGGTCTGCTCCTGCAGAGGCTCGCTTTATACGCCACGAAGGAGGTCAAGATAACAGTACTAAGTATATGAAATCAGAAATACTTAAATGAAACATATCATTTTAAAAACATTTTGCAAGTATGTATAAACAACCAAGGAAACCGCACATAGTGCCACATCACAAACAAGAGCAAAGAATAGGTAAATCGTAATGTGTCTTTTCTAGGCCGCGAATGATCGGCAGGCCAATTGCCTGTAGTATCACCATGCAAGCCTAACTCGACTCAGTAGTCCGCATAGGCCAATCACATAGGCCCGCATAGGTATATAACCACGCATCGAGGGTAGCTACTCTGCATCGCCCCGACTCGCCGCCCGCACGCCACATGCATCGCATGAGGTATAACCCCGCACACTAACTTGGAACTCCCGTAGCTCCGCATAGGTCCCCTTGACCCGCATGAGGTATTCTCGAATCATGGTCCCAGACCGCCTGAGTCTACCCCGCATCGGAGGGCAACCCCGTGAATATGTCAAGAGGTGAGTGATGTTACACTAACCTAATAGCTTATCGTTAACAACATAAGCACAACAAGAATACTCTTTTACATAAACGTTACAAGACACTAACACACATAGCATCATATCATGTCTACTTATCAAACCATCTTATTATTCTTTTTCACAATTCAATATAAGTCTGTTATAAACACATAGGCAAACTGTTTCTTTTATCAATCTTAAGTGGTTATACTTAACTTCCCATAAAGCTAGTATAACTCTTAAGCTTCTGTTTAAAAACCAATTAGTCCTCTTCTGTTAAAAATGATTCAGTATTCTTATGAAATGCTTTCAGATCTTTATTATTCAGGCTTAAGCCGTGAGGCATTAACGTAAGTGTTATTCAGGCTTAAGCCGTGAGGCATTGCCGTAGGTATTATTCAGGCTTAAGTCAAAGACATTGCCGTAGTTATTATTTAGTTAACACATGTACGTCTACCGTACTATATATATTGTAAAATATCATGCTTTAGGAAGAATCACATACCTTCTCAAATAAAACCACCGCCAAGTCAATATGTCACAAGCAGAGAGTCACCTATAATAGTCACAGACATCTATCAAAGACTACTCAAGGTCATTCTAAACAGAGGGTTCACAATTCTATGGAAAGTTGGGCAAGACTTCCCTACCCTGAGCTATATAAGTTCATCGTGAAAACAAATTCTATGTAAGTACGCTTTGATTATTCTTCTTTAAACCCTTCATCGTGGTAACACCAATTCTATTCGTGATATTCTTCTAAGTATTTAATACTTATTCTAATACTACAACAGAAGTATTCTCTAATTCAAAAGAGGGTTAGGATTAGTTACCAAGAAGCCCAATAATATCCTAGATAAAGTCGCGCCGAGCAAGGCTTAGCTCCTAAGTTGTACGCCCAGAGCTCCAAGAAACCTTAGAAGTTCTTCACAACTTCTACTAAGTACTAAGGGATTTGGGCTAGGTATTTTGGGCATTATAACAATACTAGAAGACAACTTTTCTACCAAGGAGGGGTAGATTTTTGGCTAGGCTAGTGGGCCTCGCCAAACTACTAGGCTGAGGGGGTATTCGCCAAGGGGCCTTCACGAGGAGGGGGAGGTGTTGACGAAAAGGCTACAAAGGGAGAGGAGAGGATTTTCAAGACTTGAAAGATTTGTGGACGAAGAACTCTTCATCTCTAAGGGTATTTATAGGTCAAGAGTGGCCAACCAATGGCCAAGATTAAGACAAGTGCAAGGCAAGTGTAGGGTGAGGATTAACTATACACAAATATCCTACCAACTCCTTGACTTGTGCACAAGGCACAAAAAACGTGCTCACCATTGTCCAAATCGTCCAAATGGACGATTTCAAGTCCATCAATTGGAGGGTGACAAGTGTCGCCTCCCGCTAGTCCAAAATGTTTCGCCTCTAAAAATCCGCAAAATTAGAAATGGCATAGCGGAATTTACCCTACGAAGTCGTGGAAACGTTTCGCCGGAAAAACTATTCGCTTTGTGAGTTGTGCCCAAAAAAACGCTTTGCCTAAACTTTAAGATCTTTTTCAGACGTATTCCCTACGCATACTGGAAATACGGGGTATAACACAATACCTTTAGACAATAAAGTTAGGTTTCTAAATCAAGTGACTCCTTTTCTTATAAAACCTTAGGCAATTGATGCCTTAAAATCAAATTGTCTTTCATTAAATCAAGCCATTTATCTTTCCATAAAGCCAATATAACCAACTCCCCATAAAGTCGTTATATTCACTTTATACCTTAGTCAAGTACAATTTCCTATCCAAGGGACTTATACGTTTTTAAAACGACACAAGTATCACATACTTTAAAATTCTTCAAGTCCCTTATCTTTAACAAGACTTAAGACATCTTTAATATTCTCAAAGAAGTGAGTTAATCTCCTAACTCACCCGACTTGGCATTTCATAAAACAAGTAAAGAATGTCAAAGTCTTGTACGTCTACCGTACTATATACGTGCAACTAGTCATGCTCAAAGGATAGGAAGAGTTCTACATACCTCTTCGGGTCAACCACTTGCCAAGTACAAAGTCCCGCCCGTAGTATGTCAACCTATAATATCCACAAAACGTCTATTAACGTCTTACTTCAAACGTAGAATATTATAAGTGTAAGGTCACTAATTTCTACGGAAAATCGACAAAGACCTCCTTTTTTCTACTACTTTGCCACCTTTTTCAAGGCCGAATACAATAACCAAACACGCCACATTTAAGGCCCAAATCAATGCAATCAACAATAGGGGATTACACGCCTACTAGACGTGTAAAATTCCGCCCCACAAACGATATCAAATTAATACAACTTACTAGGCCAATTCGGCTAACTTGAAGTATTACAACATCAATTCTTATCCAATTTCCATTTCAATCCAAGTTATTAGCCTAACATGATATCAAGTCGCAAACGATTATAACTACTATAATCTCCAAGTAATTAACACGCGACGATTCTAATAAACGACCAATCGTAATCCAACTTCACATGGCTTACATTACATTCGGATTTTTAGGGCTACAAGCAATCCATAATACTTATAAACTTCAACACATACACTTCGTGCTAGCAACATGTAAAGCTAACAACAATATAAATAATCTTGTAACACTTTCAAGTGGACAAGATTATACCTTAACGAATCTTAATCCAACTCCAACCAAGTCGCTTCCTTAGCAACTTAGAGCCTCTTCAAGACACTTCAATCCGCTAGTTGAGACCCTTAGAACAACACCAACAAATTTCCTTCAAATCTCCAAACAAAACCTAGAAAGACAACTAGGTTTTCGCTTATGACTAACCCAAAACTATCTTTTCCGAGATTTTTCTATTGAGATATGCTTACAATACACTCATGAACCTTGGTTTAAAGTTAGAGCTAAATGGACAACAAACAAATTTTTTTGTAATGAGAGCTAGCCCAAACCCGAGAGCTCCTAGTGAGTGTTCTTCAAATTTTGTGAAATTTTGGCTAAGTGTTAAGCTTGTCTTGCACTACTAGTATTATATAGTGTATTGGAGGGTCAAGATATAAACAAATGGGTGGTTTGGATGAAGTCTTAACAAATATCAAGACTATCGTGGGTCCTTTGACTTAGTCAAGAAACTCAAGTTACTATTTGCAAGATCACACGACTGCCCGGCCTGGATCGTGCCTTACCCGCACCCAAGTAGTCATACATCGTAGTAATCTGAATATAAAAACAAGACATGAAAAGAGAAACAGCTTTATCTGAGAAAAAGTTGCCTTTCGATAAATATATACATATAAACAAAGGAACAGCTATATCCCAACTTTACAACAGACTACTGCACCTCTGCGAGGTAAACAACTATGGCGGGACAAGGCCCCGCCATACCCTGAATGTACAAAACTATCTACAACAACAGGGAGATCATACCCAAAAGTCGAGCCTCCGGAGAAATGGAGCTCCTGACACCAGAGAAAAGATCCTAAAACTGAGGGTCCGCTACCGCTTCTTTACCGTGGTATTTAACGCAGCCTCAAGGAGGTCAAGACAACAGTACTAAGTACGTGAAATCAGAAACTACTTTAAATGAAATCATATCATTTTAAAACCAATTTTACAAATATGTATGAAACAACCAATGTAACCGCACATAGTGCCACATCACAAACAAGAGAAATAATAGGTAAATTGTAACAGGTCTTTTCTAGGTCGCTAATGATCGCAAGGCCAATCGCCCATAGTATCATTATGCATGCCTAATCTCGACTCTCGCATCCGCATAGGCCACCTAGGCCCGCATGAGGTATTCCCCGCATCGAGGGTAGCTATTCTCGGATCGCCCCGACTCGTAGTCCGCATGGCCACATAGATCGCACGTATTCCCGCACACTAACTCGAACTCAGTAGCCCGCATAGGTCCTCGACCCGCAGGCATCCTCGTGACGGGGCAGCTTAACCCCGTGATATCATGTCAAGAGGAGTGGTACAATACTAACATAACGGCTTATCGTCAAACAACATAAGCACAATAAGAATAACCTCTTTATACAAACGCTATAAAGACACTAACACACGTAGCTTCATAATATGTCTACTCATCAAATCATCTTACTATACTTTCCAGAAATCAATACAAGTCCTTCATAAACACATAAGTAAACCGTTCATTTTATCTTTCTTAAATCGTTATACCTAACTTCCCATAAAGCTAGTATAACTCTTAAGCTTTTTGTTTAAAAACCAAGTATTACTCTTCTTTAAAAAATGATTCATAATTCTTTTGAAATACTTCAAGAATTCTTATTATTTAGACTCAAGTCAAAAGACGTCAAGTAAAACCCTGTTCAGTTAACACACGTACGTCTACCGTACTACATATATATTTAAAATATCATGCTCAAGAGGATAGGCAGAATCACATACCTCATCGGCGAAATTCACCTGCCAAGTCGAATATGTCGCGCGCAGAGTATCAACCTATAATAGTAAAATACGCCTATCAACGCCTAGACTACTCAGAGAATATTCTAAGAAGAAGGTTCTTAATTTACGGAAAATTGGGCAGCATTTCACCACAAACTACTCAAGTTCATCAGAATACAAATTCATGTAAGTACATTTCAATTTTCTTCTTATATCCTTCAATGTAATTACGCTCAATTCTCTTCTTTAATATCCTTCTATATATCTTATACTTTTTCTATATTACTACAAAGATGTGATCTCCAATTACAATAGCAGATAAGATTATTTACCTCGATAAGCCCAAAATTATCCAAGTTAAAATGTCGATTCTCGAACAACGCTTAGCTCCTAATTTGCACGCTCCGATAGCTCCAAGAAACCCTTAGAAGTTTCCACACAACTTTACTTACTACTTCAACCAACTATGAAGTTTCTCCTAGGGTTTCGTTTAGTGACTAAAGGAAGTATAGTAGTATTTTCCGGCTTTTAGTATGAGGTAACTGGGAATACTACAAAGGGATTTGGGTTGAGGTATTTGGGAGTAGTAACAATACTTGGAGACATTTTTCTACTGGGGGTGTTTTGGCCAGAACACTCAATGGGGGAGAGGGCTTGGACGAAAACTTACTAAGAGAGGGGAGGGATTTTGAGACTTGGAAAATGTTTTGTGGATGAAGAATTCTTGCAACTTATGGGGGGTATTTATAGGCCCTTCAAAGGCCAAGATCAAAGCAAGTGGATGGTGGAGATTTGGGCAAGTGTAACCTTATCCATCTACTCCATAAATATCTAGCAAACATTGACCAAATGTTTTAGCCCTTTTAAACACAAAAAACGTGCCAAACATTTACCCACAATGCCGTCCACTTGAGGGTGACACATGTCACCCTCTCGTTGGTCCAAAATATTTCATCTCTCGGAAAAATCCGCAAAAAAATAAATTATTGAACACGCAAAATTCCCTTACAAGGTTCGGAAAATTTTTCGTCGGAAAAATAATCTTTTACGCTAGTTGTGCACAATTTCGTCCCTTATGGCTATTTAAGGCTTGAACTTTTGTACGTACGTCCTCACATACATACTCTGGAAATACGGGGTATAACATTCTCCCCTCCTTAGAAACATTCGTCCCGAATGTTCCTTCCCACGACAGGTAACGATAAAGTTCCTCATAACGTAAACAGTTTGCAAATTCCACACATGGTGTTACACCCCGTAATTACAGGACATGTTTTAAGAACACAAGTAAGAACTCACAAGTGTTAAAATTTGAGACTTGTAAATTTATCGGAATTATGAAATTGTCGAGAAAACGTAAGTGTTGTGACGAATGAGAGGGCGACACGTGTCACCCCCCCTTAGAAATGCCTTGGACGAAATGGAATGGCCAATATGGTCATTGACCATAAGTCTTCTATGGCTAAGTCTTGCTACTTGTAGCATGAGAACATTGACTAAAGTCAAAGGTCCCACTTTGGTCTTGATATTTTAGTAGACTTCATCTAAACCACCCATGTGTTTTTATCATAACCCTCCAAGGTACTATATATTACTACTAGTAGAGAGAGAGCTTAACACTTAGAAAATTTTACACAAAAATTGAAGAACTCATTGAGAGGTCTCGGTTCACTAAGAAAAGAGAAGGAAAATTTTCGCTTCTTGTCCATTTGATTCCACACTTTAAACCAAGGTTCTTGAGGGTAGTGTAAGCATATCTCAATAGAAAATCTTGGAAAAGGTAGTTTTCTGTTAGTCGCAAAACGAAAACCTAATGGTCTTTCTAGGTTTTGTTTGGAGATTTGAAGGATAATTGTTGGTGTTGTTCTAAGGGTCTCAACAAGCGGATTGAAGTGTCTGGAGAGGCTCTAAACTACTAAGGAGCGAATTGGATCGAGTCGATTAAGAATCGTTAAGGTATAATCTTGTCGCTTAAAGGTGTTACAAGATTACATATTTATATTGTTGTTGTTAGCTTTACTTGTTGCTAGTACGGTCGATAGGTTGAAGTTATAAGTATTATGGATTTCTTGTAGCTAAATCCAAATGTTATACAAGCCACTTGGAAATGGATTACTAATCGGTCGCTTTTAGAAATCGCCGACGTTACTTACTTAAAGATTATGGTTATTATAATCAAACGCGACTTGATATCATGTTATGCTACCAATATGGATTGAAATGGAAATTGGATAAGAATTGGTTTGTTGAACTCAAGGTACGAATTTGGACCGTAGTTTGTATTAGTTGGTTATTCATTTGTATTGAACTACCTTCTATATTGTTGTGAGCCAATCGGGGCTGTTTGGTTATTCATTTGTATTGAACTACCTTCTATATTGTTGTGAGCCAATCGGGGCTGTTTGGTTATTCATTTGTATCAACTACCTTCTATATTGTTGCGAGCCAATCCTGTTTGGTTATTGTATTTCGCCTTGAAAAAGGTGGCAAAGTGAGTAAAAACAAAGGAGGTGTTGTCCGATTTTCCGTAGAAAATGGAGACTTTACACTTATAATATTCTACATTTGAAGTAAGGCGTTAATAGACGATTGTGAATATTATAGGTTGATATACTACATGACTTTGTACTGCAAGTGGTTTGACCCACAAGGTATGTAGAACTTTTCTATCCTTTGAGCATGACTAGTTTCACGATATAGTAGTAGACGACAAGACTTTGACATTCTTTACTTGTTTTATGAAATGCCAAGTCATGAGTTAGAGATTAACTCACTTCTTTGAGAATATTAAAGATGTCTTAAGTCTTGTTAAAGATAAGGACTTGAAGAATTTTAAAGATGTGATACTTGTGTCGCTTTAAAACGTATAAGTCCTCGATAGAAATTGTACTTGACTAAGGTATAAAGGAATATAACGACTTTATGGGGAGTTGGTTATATTGACTTTATGGAAAGATAAATGACTTGATTTAATGGAAGGCAATTCGATTTTAAGGCATCAATTGCCTAAGGTTTTATAAGACATGAGTCACTTGATTTAGAAGCCTAATTTTTATTTCTAAAAGTATTGTGACTTGTCTTGAAAAGAAATTGTAACTTGATACTACGCTATTAGTATTCGAAGTGTTATAATGAAATGAGTCATTTTAAAAGAATAGAAGACGTAGTACTTTGGGTTAAATTCGATTTTTATAAAAGACATGATAGTGCCTTAGGTAAACTAAAATGAGTGTATATGAACAAGAATAGTAAGAAGTTGGGATTTCTTAACTTGCTTATATATTGTATGATAAGCCGATAGAGCTTATGTTATGTGTGATAGACGAATTTGGGCTAGTGATATATTATTCGTCATGGGTCATTCCCGATTGTGGCATTGTATATTTCCGTGGATTTGCTAACCACGATGCGGCGAATACCTCACGCGAGTCCGTAAGGGCTTACGCGGTGAAATAGTCCCACGCGCGGGTCCACCTTATGCGAGGAATACCTCACGCGAGTCCGTAAGTGGCTTACGCGGTGAAATAGTCCCACGCGAGAATACCACGCAGTCCACCGACCTACGCGGTGAAATAGTCCTGCGAGTAGGATTCCAATTCTATTTTTCATTGTAAGTATACACCTATTTTTACTCTCATTGTTAGTAAGGCTCACAGATCGTAATTTTGTTATCATACATGCCTCCCGCTTTCTTTTAAACTTATGTTGTAATTACGCATTTCCAGCTTTACATACTTAGTACATATCAGGTAATCGACCCCTTCCTGGGCCGCTCACGCCGCAGAAAGTGGTAAGGTGCTGGATCCACACTCTGTGATCACTTATCGACGCCTAAGCTCCATTCTCCGAGGCTTGTCTTTCTTTGGTACGCTCTTCCCCGATGTTGTAGATTATGTACATTCGTGGGTATGGCGGCCCCGTCCCGCCACGCTTGTTATTCCTGTGAGGTCCAGTATTCACATATGTGGTCAATGTAAGAACCGAGTTGTAAAGTTGTACTTTTGACTTTGTTTATATTATGGAAGGCGCCTTATCGCCAGCCCGTTGTTATATTGCTTACACTGTGTTTATGTTGTATGTTCCGCCGCTATTCTCCGATGTATACCAACAGGTGCCCGTGTAGGGCACTACCGCGCCCGGCTCGGTCGTGACAAAAGTGGTATCGCAGCGCTTAGTCTCTGAAAGTGTCTACGCATCGTGTCTAGTAGTCTTGATTATCGCGTGTTGTGCACCACATCTATAATCGTGAGGTCGCAGGACATTTAGGATTGGTTTCATTCTTCTCTCCGAGATCGCATTAGAGATGTCTTATTATGTCAATCCTCTCCGACCTCTTCTTATGAAATAGCTATGCCTCCACGAAAGGCGCACCAGAGCCCGTAGGACAAGGCGCAAAGCAGAGTCGCTAGCGCACGCAGAGGTTACACGGCTCGTGCACGACGATGCTCGAGGTAGCAGGCGGTCGGCAAGTTCAGCCACGCCCGCAGCTTTAGAGGAGCCGAGAGCGCAGAGCTCCAGAGGTTCCGATACTGCACTCTCCAGCCTCACCACCGCCGAGTATAGAGACTACGGAGCAATTCGTTATTGACCAAGATAGTAGCCGGCACACGACAGAGCAGTGAAGCCCACCCAGAGCCGCGCCATGGATTAGGGATTTTCTCGGGATGTCATCCACCGAAGTTTTATGGTTCGAGGTCCACGAGTATCCGCAGGAGTTCATTCGCAGCCACAGCTGACCATGCAGTTCTTAGGCTTCAGAGACAGAGTCCGCTACACTAGCCTCTTACCGGTTACGCGATATCGTTGAACCGATTTGAGTCGTGGTTGCTTTCGAGAGGTGACGATGCTCTTCCACCGCTTTGGGAGGAGTTTACAGAGGCTTTCATGGATCACTTTTGCCTCCCGAGACGAGGAGAGCCCGCAGACAGATTCTTGACCTTGAGGCGTAACGAGGACCGTCAGTGAGTATAGCTGAGTTTGACTCTGGCCGCATACGCGCATACTATTGTAGCCGAGCATGGCGATAGTGGTTCATCGCCACGTGACGGGCTCGACCATATGATTACCGCGATGTCAGCGTGGCTCTTCACCAGATGACATCGCCGACGCAGCCTATGCACAGTGGATAGAGGATAGAGAGAGTGAGGACCAGATTAACGCAGCCACCAAGAGGCTGTGACATCGTGGTCTCAGTGGCGCTTTTCGAGGCGGCAAATTTCGCAGCAGATTGGGTCCACCTTCCAGCCAACACAGAGTGCTCCGTCACGGTTTTCTGGTAGGAGATCTGATCAGCAAGGTCATTCAGGAGCAAGTCGTGGCTCCGTGACTTCTGGTTTCGTGAGGCAGAGATCTCGCCGATCGAGACCACCCACACCTCTGTGCTCGACGCGTAGGTCTCACCCAGCGAGTGTCGTGGTTCTCGCAGGAGGTTGTTACTTCAGGCCACCGGGCCACTTGAAGAGGGATTGTCCTTCTAGAGGCATCATGAGTGGTACAAAGACACCGACGGATCGGGCTTGCCGGGTCTTCTCCTTCAGGGTTACGCGCCGAGGCGTGGTACTCACTGACAGCAGCCGCGAGAGGTCGTGGTGGTGGTTCCAGCCTAGCGCCCCGTGAACCGCATATATTCTTCACTACCGCCAGATCGTGAGGCTTCCTCGACGCCGCCAGTGTACATTACCGATTTCAGTCGTGATGTTTACGCATTGATAGATCCGTGTTCTACCTTGTCCTATGTGTCCTCTTATCATGAGTAGAATCGGATAGAGCCGTGTCGATAGATCCGCTTGAGGTAGCTACGCCTGGGTGATTCGTGTTAGCCGAGCGTGTATAGAGGTTGTCCGTATTTATTTACGCCGCCGCACTGCACTGATAGATTTGCCGAGATGACGATTTTGATGTCATTACGGGTACGGATCGTTGACTTCTTGTTATGACAACGCTGACCGTAGGGACATGTTGGTTCGTTCCGCTTCGCGAGCCGCTTATCGAGCGAGGGGCAACACAAAGATCGCCGGCGGGTAGGTTTATTTCTTACCTCAAGGCTGTAAGACGGTGCGCATGGTACATCTATCATCCGTTCGTATTCGATACAGCAGGCCGAGGTGCCGCTTCTTGATCGCCAGTGGTTAGGAATTTGCGACGTGTTCCCGCATGATCTTTCCGTATCCTCCCGAGAGGAGATCGAGTTCAGTATTGACACGTTGTCGACACTCGACCTATTTCCATTCCGCCATACGTGACGGAACCCGCCGAAAGCCGAGAGTGAAGGACCAAATGAAAGATTTGGCCGGAAAAGGCTTTATCGTGCCTAGTGTATCTCCCCGGGAGCGCCGTGTTGTTTGTGAAAAAGATGACGGACGCACAGATGTGTGTTGACTACGGTGCAAAATTAATAAGGTAACCATTAAGAATAGGTACCCTGTGATTGATGATTTGTTTGACCACCAGGGTGCGAGGTGTTTCTCAAAGATAGACTCGCGTCCGGTTATCATCGTGTTCGAGTTCGAGAGGCGCACATCCCAAAGATCGCATTCAGACCCTGGGATGGGCACTATGAGTTTAGTGGTTATGTCTTTCGGTTTGACCAACGCCCAATGGTATTTATGGATTTGATGAACCGTGTTCAAGCCATTTTTGGATACATTTGTGATTGTATTCATTGATGACATCCCGTGTATTCACGACAGAGCGAGCACGCAGATCACTTGAGGACCGTTGGGATTCTCCGAGCCCAGCTATTCGCCAAGTTCTCCAAGCGTGAGTTTTGGTGGTCTCGGCATTCCCGGGCATATTATCAATGATGGTGTTCGCGCGATACGGCAAAGATTGAGGCAAGTTCGCCGAGACCTACTACTCCGACCGAGGTACGCAGCTTAGGATCAAGGTTACTACCGTAGGTTCAGGAGCGCTTTGCTTCGATTTCAAAGACCGCTGACTAGCCGACTCAAAAGCACCAAGTTCCAGCGACAGAGGTCATGAGCGTGGTTTTCGCTGGTCGGAGAGAGGTTGACTACAACCCCGCCTTACTCTTCCCGAGAGGTTAGACGGCATGATCTATCGCGATGCCTCTGCATCGGCCAGGTGTGTTTTGACGCAAGACGACAAGGTTATAGCCTATGCTTCCCGAAGCTGGAAGCACGAGAGGAATTACCCTACCCATGACTTAGAGTCCCGCGTTATTCATGCCTCAAGATTTGGAGACACTATTTGTACAGGGTTCATGTGATATTTATATTGCACTCACAAGAGCCTCCAAGATATCTTCAGCAGAGGAGCCGAATTTGAGACAGTAGACGGTGGTTAGAGTCACTGAAAGACTATGATGTTGATATTCTATACCATTCGGGAAAGCCAACGAGTTGCCGATGCCTTGAGTCGTAGATCACGGGAGCCTATCGAGGTACGGCAGAGACAAGACATGGTCCGGCAGATCCACCAGTTAGCAAGCCTCGGGGTTCGATTGATCGATACCGACGCTAGTGGGGTACGGGTTCGTGTGGTTGTCGAGTCTTCCATCGATGACGAGGTGAAGAGGCGACAGTTTGAGGACCCAAAGGTTGGTACGGTAGATAGTGACGCAGCCTTCGGGAGGAGAAGAGTCTATTCGAGGTAGCTACCACGGGTGCCGAGATTTGAGGGCCGGCCAGGTGTTCCCGATGATCAGACTTCGTCGCCAGATTCGGGGAGGCACACAACGCCGATATTCTATTCATCCGGTCACCAAGATGTACCATGACCTCGATGTTTGTATTGTGGACGGCACGAAGAGGACGCGGCGTGTTTTGTTGCACGTGTCCTAATTGCCGCAGTTAAGGTCGAGCACCAGAGGCCCGTGGATTATTGCGCCTATCGAGATTCCGACTGGAAGTGGAGGCGATCAACATGGACTTTGTTACAGGTTACCTCGCACTCACAGGAAGTACGACTCCATTTGGGTTATTGTTGACAGTCGACGAAATCAGCCCATTTCCTTCCATCAGACGACGCCACCGAGGACTATGCCGATTGTACATCCGAGAGATAGTGAGGCCGCACGGTGTCCTTGTCGATTATATCCGATAGGGGAGCCCGCTTTACGCCTAACTCGGAGATCTTTCCGTATGGGTCTAGGGACACAGTGAGTCTCAAAGACATCATTTCATCCTCGATCGACGGCAGCAGAGCGCACTATCCGCATACACTTGAGGATATAATGCGAGCTCGCGTGATTGATTTCATGGTAGCCGGAGGATCATTTGCCCTTGTGGAGTTTGCTTATAACAACAAATACCATTCCAAAGATACGTACGGCGCCATACGAGGCTTTATACGGGCGGAAATGCAGTCGCCGATCGTTGGTTCGACGCGGCGAGGTACGCTTAGTTGGCCTGCACTTGGTACAGCAGGCCGTGGATAAGGCGGTTATCCAAGAGAGACCGTTAGCATCTCGTAGTCGGCAGGTCATACGCGATAATCGGGCGCTGATTTGGAGTTTCGTAGACGATCGGGTCTTCAAGGTGCCACCCATGAAGGGTGTGATGAGATTCGTAAGAAGGGAAACTCACCCAAGGTACATCGGGCCCTACCAGATCGTTCGTAGAGTGGGCAAGGTTGCTCACGCAGTTGGATCTGCCATCGAGTTAGAGGCGTACATCCGCCTTCCATGTTTCTATGTTGGAAGTGTATCGGAGATCCAGCGAGAGTTTTTCCTACTAGTGAGGTCCAGGTGAAAGAGGGGTTATCGTATGAGGAGAGTCCCATAGCGATACTCGATCGCTGTGTCGAGCGATCGCGACGAGGATGTAGCTTCCACAAAGTCCCGTGGAGAAATGATAACCGGATGAGATGACTTGGGAAGCGAAGGAGGACATGTTGAGGAGGTATCCTCACTTATTTCCTATACCTTCAGGTAATTCATTTTCCCTTACTTGTCAGGTTTTAATTGAAGTGTTTCTTTTGCTTAAATGTTTTTTTGTGGCCATGAGTGGCATTTTTGGTATGTCGGGGCTGTGAAAGGAAACTATGTCGCTAATTGTAAGTGTGACTCCGAAAGAACATTCGGGGACGAATGTTTCTAAGGGGGGAAGAATGTTACACCCCGTAATTACAGGACATGTTTGAAGAACACAAGTAAGAACTCACAAGTGTTAAAATTTGAGACTTGTAAATTTATCGGAATTATGAAATTGTCGGAAAAACGTAAGTGTTGTGACAAATGGGAGGGCGACACGTGTCACCCGCCTTAGCAATGCCTTGGACGAAATGGCATGGCCAATATGGTCATTGACCATAAGTCTTCTATGGCTAAGTCTTGCTACTTGTAGCATGAGAACATTGACTAAAGTCAAAGGTCCCACATTGGTCTTGATATTTTAGTAGACTTCATCTAAACCACCCATGTGTTTTTATCATAACCCTCCAAGGTACTATATATTACTACTAGTAGAGAGAGAGCTTAACACTTAGAAAATTTTACACAAAAATTGAAGAACTCATTGGAGAGGTCTCGGGTTCACTAAGAAAAGAGAAGGAAAATTTTTCGTTTCTTGTCCATTTGATTCCACACTTTAAACCAAGGTTCTTGAGGGTAGTGTAAGCATATCTCAATAGAAAAATCTTGGAAAAAGGTAGTTTTCGGGTTAGTCGCAAAACGAAAACCTAATGGTCTTTCTAGGTTTTGTTTGGAGATTTGAAGGATAATTGTTGGTGTTGTTCTAAGGGTCTCAACAAGCGGATTGAAGTGTCTTGGAGAGGCTCTAAACTACTAAGGAGCGACTTCGGATTGGAGTTGGATTAAGAATCGTTAAGGTATAATCTTGTCGTTTAAAGGTGTTACAAGATTACATATTTATATTGTTGTTGTTAGCTTTACTTGTTGCTAGCATGAAGTCGATAGGTTGAAGTTATAAGTATTATGGATTTCTTGTAGCTAACCAAATGTTATACAAGCCACTTGGAAATTGGATTACTAATTGGTCGCTTTTAGAAATCGTGATGTTACTTACTTAAAGATTATGGTTATTATAATCAAATGCGACTTGATATCATGTTATGCTACCAATATGGATTGAAATGGAAATTGGATAAGAATTGGTTTTGTTGAACTCAAGGTGTAATTTGGATCGTAGTTTGTATTAGTTGGTTATTCATTTGTATTGAACTACCTTATATATTGTTGCGAGCCAATTAGGGTTTTTGGTTATTCATTTGTATTGAACTACCTTCTATATTGTTGTGAGCCAATTGGGGCTGTTTGATTATTCATTTGTATTGAACTACCTTCTATATTGTTGTGAGCCAATTGGGGCTTGTTTGGTTATTCATTTGTATTGAACTACCTTCTATATTGTTGTGAGCCAATCGGGGCTGTTTGGTTATTGTATTTCGCCTTGAAAAAGGTGGCAAAGTGAGTAAAAACAAAGGAGGTCTGTCCGATTTTCCGTAGAAAATGGAGACTTTACACTTATAATATTCTACATTTGAAGTAAGGCGTTAATAGACGTATTGTGAATATTATAGGTTGATATACTATGGCGGGACTTTGTACTTGGCAAGTGGTTTGACCGACAAGGTATGTAGAACTTTTCCTATCCTTTGAGCATGACTAGTTTCACGTATATAGTACGGTGAGCGACAAGACTTTGACATTCTTTACTTGTTTTATGAAATGCCAAGTCGGGTGAGTTAGAGATTAACTCACTTCTTTGAGAATATTAAAGATGTCTTAAGTCTCGTTAAAGATAAGGGACTTGAAGAATTTTAAAGTATGTGATACTTGTGTCGCTTTAAAACGATAAGTCCCTTGGATAGGAAATTGTACTTGACTAAGGTATAAAGGGAATATAACGACTTTATGGGAGTTGGTTATATTGACTTTATGGAAAGATAAATGACTTTATTTAATGGAAGGCAATTCGATTTTAAGGCATCAATTGCCTAAGGTTTTATAAGACATGAGTCACTTGATTTAGAAGCCTAATTTTTATTTCTAAAAGTATTGTGACATGTCTTGAAAAGAAATTGTAACTGATACTACGGTTATTAGTATCTTGGAAGTGTTATGATGAAATGAGTCATTTTAAAAGAATAGAAGTCACGTAGTACTTGGGTTAAATTCGGATTTTTATAAAAGACATGATAGTGCCTTAGGTAAACTAAAATGAGAGTGTATATGAACAAGAATAGTAAGAAGTTAGGGATTTCTTAACTTGCTTATATATTGTATGATGTCGATAGAGCTTATGTTATGTGTGATAGCGGATTTGGGCTAGTGATATATTATTCGTTGCGGGTCATTCCGATTGTGGCATTGTATATTTCCGTGGATTTGCTAACCACGATGCGAGGAATACCTCATGCGAGTCCGTAAGGGCTTATGCGGGTGAAATAGTCCCATGCGGGTTCAGCCTATGCGAGGAATACCTCATGCGAGTCCGTAAGGGCTTATGCGGGTGAAATAGTCCCATGCGAGGAATACCTCACGCAGGTCCACTGGACCTATGCGGGTGAAATAGTCCCAGGAGTAGGATTCCAATCCTATTTTTCGTTGTAAGTATACACCTATTTTTACTCTCATTGTTAGTAAGGCACTGTGTACTGTAATTTTGTTATCATACATGTCTCCGGCTTTCTTTTAAACTTATGTTGTAATTACAGTACTTTCCAGTTTTACATACTTAGTACATATTGTGTACTGACCCCCTTCCTCGGGGGCTGCGTTCATGCCGCAGGAAAGGGTAAGCAGGTTGCGGATCCACACTCTTAGGATCACTTATCAGACGTCGGAAGCTCCATTCTCCGGAGGCTTGTCTTTCTTTTGGTACGCTCTTTCCCGATGTTGTAGATTATGTACATTCGTGGGTATGGCGGGCCCTGTCCCGCCAGTTATTGTTATTCCTAGAGGTCTGTATTCACATATGTGGTTGGGCTGTAAGAACTGAGTTGTAAAGTTGTACTTTTGACTTTGTTTATATTATGGAAGGCGGTCTTATCGGCTAGCCTGTGTTGTTATATTGTTTACACCTGTGTTTATGTTGTGTATGTTCCGCTGCTATTCTCTGATGTATACCTGAACAGGGTGCCCAGGTAGGGCACCAGTCGCGGCCCGGGGTCGGGTCGTGACACATGGCCACCATACAACACTTAAGCATAAATGTCAATGAAAATTTACAAGTAGGAAAGTGAGTTACCTAGAGGTGTGGGGAATAAGTGAGGATACCTCTGCCTCATGTCCTCCTCTGCTTCCCACGTCATCTTCTCCCTGTTCTCGTTCCGCCATAAGACTTTGACGGAAGCCACATCCTTCGTCCGCAGCCGTCTAACCTGACGATCGAGTATCGCTATGAGACCCTCCTCATACGATAACCCCTCAGTCACCTGGACATCGTCAATCGGGTGTACCCTAGATGGATCCCCGATACATCTCCTCAGCATAGAAACATGAAAAACCGGATGCACTGCCTCCAGATCGGACGGCAGATCCAACTCATAGGCAACCTTGCCTACCCTGCGGACAATCTGATAAGGCCCAATGTACCTTGGGCTGATCTTCCCTTTCCTCCCAAATCTCATCACACCCTTCATGGGTGACACCTTCAGGAAAACCCAATCATCAACCTCAAACTCCAGATGCCGACGACGATGATCTGCATCGACTTGCCGACTCGAAGCCGATAACCGCTCTGGATAAGCTTTACCTTATCCATCGCCTGCTTGAACCAGTGCGGTCCTACTAATCGCACTCCTCGCCATCAAACCACCTATTTATCGGCGACGCACTTCTCCCATACAAAGCCTCATAAGGCGCCATCCGAATCTTGGAGTGGTAGCTATTATTATACGCAAACTCAAATAGAGGCAAATGATCCTCGACTATCCTCAAGTCAATAACACAAGCTCGCAGCATATCCTCGAGTGCGGATAGTGCGCTCGCTCCGTCCGTCATGCGAGGATGGAATGCAGACTGTGCTCACTGCGTCCTAAACCTTACGGAAGACCTCGAGTTAGCCGTGAATCGAGCTCCTGCCTAATATGATAGAAATAGGGACCCATGCGATCGACGATCTCGGATGTAAAGTCTAGCATAATCCTCACCAAAAGTCGCCCGATGGAAGAAAGTGGGCTGATTTTCACTGTCGACGATAACCGGATAGAATCATGCTTCCTCTCGAGTGCGAGGTAATCTGTGATAAAGTCCATGTTGATCACCTCCCACTTCCGGTCGGGATCTCTATCGTCGTAATAATCCACCGTGCCTCGATGCTCTACCTTCACTGCCGACAACACGGGCGAGCCAAACTCGCAACATCCTCTTCAAGCCATCCCACCAATACACGGATCGAGGTCGTGGTACATCTTAGTCGACCGGATGGATAGAGTAACGCTTGTGTGCTTACCACAGAACTGCGCCGAAGTCTCGCAATATGGAACACACAACACGCTCAAACTTTAGTGCTACCTCAAAAGGACCCTTCCTCACGAAGAGCCGTATCACGATACCGCCAAACCGGATCCTCAACTGCCTCTTCACATCCTCGATGATGGAAGACTCGGCAACCTCTCAAACTCCGAACCCCATCGCTATCGTAACCAATCAATCGGGACTCAAGGCTAGGCTGATGCAACTCACGGACCATGCCTCCTCTCTGGTGTACATCCGATAGACTCCATCGACTACGACTAAGGGCATCCGCCACAACATTGGCCTTCCTGGGTACAGATATCGACATCATAATCCTTGAGTAACTCTAACCACCGCTCTCGCCGTAAGTTTAGCTCCCTCTGGCTGAAGATATACTGGAGGCTCTTGTGGTCTGTGTAAATATCCACATGAACTCCATACAAATAGTGCCTCCAGATCTTCAAGGCGTGAATTACCGCTGCCAACTCCAAATCATGGGTGGGGTAGTTCCTCTCATGTTTCTTAAGCTGTCGGGATGCGTATGCTATAACCTTGCCTCGCCGCATCAACACGTCCAAGCTCGATGCCCGACGATCACAATACACCATAGCCGTCAAGACCTCGGGAAGAGTAAGAATCGGGGTGGCCGCCTCTCCTTCGAATCGAAACCCCGCCACAAGCATCACCATCGAAACTTAGCCGCCTTGCGAGTCACTAGCTGCGGTGCCGAAATAGAAGCAAACTTCTCCATGAACCTCCGATAGTAACTGCAAGGCCCGAAACGCGCACTTGGAAGAAAGTAGGTCTAGGCCAAATCACGATCGCTCGATCTTGGTCGTTCCACCAATACCATCACCTACAATATGCCCAAGAAATGCCACCGCCAAACCAAAACTCACATTTGGAAAACTTGGCGCATAAATCGCTGGTCTCAAGAACTCAAGACAATCCTCAAATGCTCGCGTGCTCCGCCTCGGCGAGAATAAACCAAGATGTCATCACCGAATACTATCACAACGTATCCAAAATGGCTTGAACACTCGGTTCATCAAATCCATAAACACCGGAGCATTGGTCAAACCGAAGACATGACCACGAACTCATAGTGCGTGCACGTCGAATGCGATCAGGGACATCCGCCTCTCTAACTCGGTGATGATAGCCCGATCGCAGATCAATCTTGAGAAACATCTCGCACTCGCATGGTCGAACAAATCATCTATCACGGAAGGGTATCTGTCTTAATAGTCACCTTGTTTAGCCACCGTCAGAATCTTAAACACACATACGCGGCGCCCGTCCTTCTTCTTCATGAACACACCGACGCTCCCTGGGAGAAACACTAGCCCGGATGAAGCCCTTCTCAAAGAAATCTCTCACTGGTCCTTCAACTCTCTCAACTCGGCAGCATTGTATGGCGGAATGGAAATAGGCGAGTGTCCGCAAGACATCGATACAAAACTCTATCTCCTCTCGGGAGGATACCCGGGTCGTGGAAACACATCGGTAACTCTCGACTCTGAATCGATGAAAAATCTGGTACCGACCTCGATATCAAACACCGAATGAGATGGTAGATATACCCTTCCGCACCATCTTCCTAGCCTTGGTAGGAAATAAACCTACCCTCAGCGTCTGATGTTCCTCCCACTCAACAATGGCTCCCAGAAAGCTGGAACCGTACCACTCTCTCCTGTGATCCACATTAGCGTAGCAAAAGCTAGCCAATCCATACCCATGATCACATCGAAATCGGTCATATCCAACTCTATCAAGTCGGCCAGTTTGACGATGCATAAAGACAGGGCAAGCCCTATATACCGCCGAGCTACCACGAATCACCCATGGCGTAGCTACCTCGAAAGGTCTATGGACTCGAGCTCTATCCCTATACTACTAGTAATAAGGGAGATCTGTAGATGCAGTAGAACCGGATCTATCAAGGCATACACGCCACAACAAGGCCCGATAAGGTACTGACAACATCCGCGACGCCTCACGGTCTGCCGGTGGACAAGGCATAAATGCGGTTACGAGGACCGCTAGAAGCTAGGACCGCGCCACGACCTGCCCGCGACTGCTGGCCCATGAGTACCACGCCGGGCGAGTAGCGTAGGAGATGAAGACCGTGCACCACAGGTGACCCCTACCATCTGCGCTGCCCTTGGTCGGACAGTTCCTCGCAAAGTGACCCTGCTGGACGCAAGTGAAACAAACTCCCGTAGCAGTACCACAATTCCCGTAATGGGATCTACCGTCGGCCACACCGAGGAGGGTGGTCCGTCCCGGTTAGCACCTCTGCTACCCTGGACGTCCGAAGTCCTGGGGCCCTGGTCTACCCTCGAAGACGGTGTAGGAGTGCTCTGAGCTGGCTATGGTGCAAATCTAGACTGCTGCTGAGGTCATCCACCCCGAGAGCTACCAAAAGACCTGCGTCTGGCCTTTTTCATGCTGTCGGCCGTCGCCTCTACGCTCGCTCGCATCAGCGCGCGTGAGCCTGCATGCGGGCAATGTCCATGCCCGGCTGAAGAGCTACACCCGCGCAAGACTCTGCCATATAATCATCTAGCCCGGTGATGTAGCGGTGTACCCTGTCCTCCATATCTTCTAACAACGCAGGGACATATCGAGCCAACGAGTCGAACTCCACGTTGTACTCCCTCGCTGCGTCTCTGCGTCTGAATCAAAAATATGTCGGCCCGTGCCCTCCTCATCTGCGGAGGCAAGAAGTGGCTGAGAAAAGACTCCGAGAACTCGTCCCATACTGCTGGAGGCGCATGCTCTCCCCGGGATAGCTCCCACGAATCAAACCAGTCGACTACGGTATCACGCAGCCGATGCGAACCGAAGATCACGGACTCGGTCTCTGAAGCCTTGATCACTCGCATGATCCGCTGTAGCTGTCGGATGAACTCCTGCGGATCATCCTCAGGCCTCGACCCGTAGAACTCTGGCGGGCTATGTTATACCCCGTATTTCCAGAGTATGTACGTAAGGGAATACGTACAAAAGTCTAGCCTTAAAGTTTAGGCACAAAACGTTTTTCTTGGGCACAACTCACAAATCGAATAGTTTTCCGCCGAAACGTTTCCACAGCTTTCGTAGGGCAAATTCTGGCTATGCCATTTCTAATTTTTGCGGATTTTTCCGAGAGACGAAACATTTTGGACCAACGGGAGGGCGACACTTGGCACCCTCCAATTGGTGGACTTGAAATCGTCCATTGGACGAATTGGACAATGAAGTGCACGTTTTTTGTGCCTTTGCACAAGTCAAGGATTAGGTAGGATATTTTGTGTGCAAGTTGGCCAAGGACACTTGCCCTAATCTTGACCTTACACTTGCCTAGCACTTGGCTAAATCTTGGCCATTGGTTGGCCATGTCTTGACCTATAAATACCCCCCTTTAGATGAAGAGTTCTTCATCCACAAATCAATTTCCAAGTCTTGAAAAATCCCTCCCTCTCTCTCTAAAGCTTTTCGTCCAAAGCCTCCTACCCCCCCTCCCCTTTTGAAGTTTGGTGAGGCCCCTAGCCTGGCGAAATCTACCCCCTCCTTGGTAGAAAAGTTGCCTTCTTGTATTGTTATAATGCCCAAAATACCTAGCCCAAATCCCTTAGTACTTAGTAGAAGTTGTGAAGAACTTCTAAGGTTTCATGGAGCATACAACTTAGGAGCAAAACCTTGCTCAGCGACTTTATCTAGGATATTATTGGGCTTACCGAGGTAACTAATCCTAACCCTCTTTTGAATTAGAGAATACATCGTAGTAGTATAAGAATAAGTATAAATACTTAGAAGAATATCACGAATAGAATTGATTGTTATCACGGTAGAAGGGTTTAAAGAAGAATAATCAAGCTGTACTTACATGGAATTTGTTTTCTGATGAACTTGAGTAGCTCACGGGTAGGAAGTCGCCCAACTTTCCGTAGGATATAGAACCCTCTGTTTAGAACTGGTTACAAAGTAGTGCGAGCGTTGATAGGCGTGTCGACTATTATAAATTTGATTCTCTGGTAGCGACATATTCAACTTGGCGGGTTGTTTTGAGAAGGTATGTGATTCTTCCTAAAGCATGATATTTTACAATATATATGTAGTGCGGTAGGCGTACATGTGTTAGCTGAATAATAACTACGGCAATGTCTTTGACTTAAGCTGAATAATACTTACGGCAATGCCTCAGGCTTAAGCTGAATAATACTTACTGCAATGCCTGGCTTAAGCGAATAACACTTACGGCAATGCCTGGCTTAAGCACGAATAATAAAGAATGAAAGCATTTCAAAAGATTCTTGAATCAATTTTTCTGAAGAGAACTAATTGGTTTTTAAAAACAGAAGCTTAAGAGTTATACTAGCTTTATGGGAAGTTAAGTATAACCACTTAAGAATGATAAAAGAAACAGTTTGCCTATGTGTTTATAACAGACTTATATTAAATTGTGAAAAGAATAATAAGATGGTTTGATAAGTAGACATGATATGATGCTATGTGTGTTAGTGTCTTGTAACGTTTGTATAAGAGAGTATTCTTGTTGTGCTTATGTTGTTTAAGGATAAGCTGTTATGTTAGTGTACTATCACTCACCTCTTGACATATTACCGGGGGTTAAGCTGCCCTCCGATGCGGGGTAGACTCAGGCGGTCTGGGACCATGATTCGAGAATACCTCATGCAGGTCCAAGGGACCTATGCGGAGCTACGGGAGTTCCAGGTTAGTGATGCGGGGTTATACCTCATGCGGTCTATGTGGCCATGCGGACTACGAGTCGGGGCGATGCAGGAGTAGCTACCCTCGATGCGGGGTTATGTACCCTATGCGGGCCTATGTGAGTGGCCTATGCGGACTCTGAGAGTCGAGATTAGGCTTGCATGGTGATACTACGGGCAATTGGCCTGCCGATCATTCGCGACCTAGAAAAGACACATTGCAGTTTACCTATTGTTGCTCTTGTTTATGATGTGGCACTTATGCGGTCCCTTGGTTGTTTCATACATACTTGCAAAACCGATTTTAAAATGATATGTTTTCATTTAAGTATTTCTGATTTCATATACTTAGTACTGTTGTCTTGACCTCCTTGAAGCTGCGTTCATGCGCGGTAAGAGCGGCGGTGCTAGATCCACGTTCTTAGGATCTCTACGTCGGTGTCGGGAGCTCCATCTTTTAGGAGGCTCTACTTTTAGGTATGATCTCACTGTTGTAGATAGTTTTATGCGATCGGTATGGCGGGGCCCTGTCCGCCATAGTTGTATATTTCCTTAGAAGTGCGTAGTCATGTTATGCGATGTCGGATGTAGCTGCTAAACCATGTTTATATATATATCTTAGAAAGCGATGTTTTCTCACATAAAGCGTATGTCTTATTTTATAAATTGTTTCATGTCTTGTTTTATATTTCCTGATTACTCGATGTATGACTACTTGGGTGCCCGGTAAGGCACGATCACGGGCCGGAATGGAGTCGTGACAAAAGTAGTATCGAGCGATTAATCCTCGGAAAGTGTCTCTGACCGTATCTAGTAAGTCTTGATTATCGGTGTGTTGTGCACCACACCAATAATCAGGAAGCTATAGGATATTTAGGATTGGTTTCCATTCTTCTCACTCTGAGATCGTGCTTTAGAGCTGTGTTAAAGTTGGACCCCTCTAACGTAATCCTTTTCTGTAACAGTTATGCCTCCACGTAAGGCAACCCGGGCCCCGAGAAGGGCAAAGCGGCCGAGGAGGCTAGTGGGACACCTAGAGTCACGAGGCTCGGGCCCGATCTATACGAGGCGGCGAGTTCTCTGACGCCCGCGATTCAGCGAGACTACGACCCGCGCCTCTTGTCCCACGGCTGGGGCGGAGGAGATAGGGTACAAGGAGATGGCCCAGCTATTGGCTAGGATTGTGGCCAGACACGAGGGCGGTGGATCTGGCATTCAGTCCAGCCCGATCGTACCGTGGTTCACCGAGGCGAGAGTTTGAGGCTACGAGACTTCACGAGTTGTAGCCCGCGAGTTTTCTGGTCGGCGGAGGATGATCCGCGAGGAGTTCATCCGTCGGCTCTGAAGGATGCGAGTGATCGGCGTCGGAGATCGAGTCCGTGATCTTTGGTTCGCATAATTGCGTGATACGCGGATCGATTGGTTTGATTCATGGGAGTTATCGGGAGACCGCAGCGTCCCAGCTACTGCAGGATGAGTTCTCGGAGGCTTTCCTCACTCACTTCTTGCCTCGCGGATGAGAGGCGCGGGTGATAGATTTTCTTCTTTGAGGCGAGAGGGCCTTGTCGGGAGTACAATGTCGAGTTTGATTCATTGGCTCGATATGTCCCAGCGTTGGTAGCAAATATGAAGGATAGGGTGCACCGTACGTCACGGGCTAGATGACTATATGGCCGAGTCATATGCGGGTGTTTCTCTTCGGCCGGGTATGGACATTACGCGTGCGAGCTCATGCTCTTGGATGTGAGGCGTAGAGACCGGCGGGTTGTGACGTGAGAAGAAGGCCGGGGCGGCGAGGTCTTTTGGTAGCTATCGTGGTGGCGACCTCGTGATCTGGGTGCACCACGGCCGGCTCGAGCACTCCTGCCGTCACCGGCCTGGCGGAGATATTCGAGGCGGACGGGGCGGGACCTCGACATCGAGCGGCAGAGGTTACGGCGTCGGGACCACCCACCACCGGTGTGGCGTCGGCGGATCCGCCGGGAGTTGTGGTGCACGGGAGCTTGTTTGATTGTGGCGGCGAGTCACTATCACGGCTTGTCAGACCAAGGCGATCTTGATGGTAGAGTCAACCTACGAGTTCTTTCGCGGTCTTCTTCATCCCCAGCGATTACTCGCCACGGAGGGCAAGGTACTCATGGACGGCAGTGTGGCGAGAGGTCGTGGCGCGGGTCCCGATTCTAGCGGTCCTCGAGAACCACATTTATGCTTTGTCGGTAAGCGGGATCGGAGGCCTCGCACGATGTCGTCCGGTACCTTATCGGTTCACGGGTTTGATGTTTATGCCTTGATAGATCGGGTTCTACTCTGTCCATATATCTCCCCTTGTTGCTAGTAGGATAGGGATAGAGCACGAGTCCATAGACCACTTCGAGGTAGCTACGCGATGGGTGATTCGGTGGTAGCTCGGCGGGTATATAGAACTTGTCTGTGACCATTCTGATCGTCGGACCTAGCCGAATTGATAGAGTTGGAGATGATTGACTTGACGTGATCATGGGGATGGATTGGCTAGCTTCTTGCTACGCCAATGTAGGCTGAGAGAGAGTAATGCAGTTCGGTTTCTGAGGCCGGTTGTTGAGTGGGAGGAGCGGTATCGTAGAGGGTAGGTTTATTTCCTACCTCAAGGCTAGGAAGATGGTGCAGAAGGGGTATATCTACCATCTCGTTCGGGTGTTTGATACTGAAGCTGCGGTACCAGATTTTCCGTCAGTTCCAGTGGTCAGAGAGTTCCCAGACGTGTTTCCAGACGACCTCCCGGGTATCCCTCCTGAGAGGGAGATTGAGTTTTGTATTGACATATTGCCAGACACTCGGCCTATTTCCATTCCGCCATACAGAATGGCACCTGCCGAGTTGAGAGAGTTGAAGGATCAGCTTAGAGATTTGCTGGAGAAGGGCTTCATCAGGCCTAGTGTTTCTCCCTGGGGAGCGCCGGTATTGTTCGTGAAGAAGAAGGACGGGACGCTGCGCATGTGTGTTGATCTGACGGTGAACAAGGTGACCATTAAACGAATACCCTTCCCGGGATTGATTATTTGTTCGACGATTGCGAGTGCGAGATGCTTCTCAAGATTGATCTACGGTCGGGCTATCATCAGTGCGAGTCGAGAGAGGTGTATGTCCCTAGAATTTGCATTCGGGACGTGCGGGCATTATGAGTTGAGTCATGTCTTTTGGGTTGACGATGCTCGTGGTATTCATGGATTTGATGAACCGAGTGTTCAAACCATTTTAGACACGTTTGTGATAGTGTTCATTGATGATATCTTGGTTTATTCTCGCTCAGGCGAGGCATGCGGAGCATTTGAGGCTATCTTGTGATTCTCGAGACCAACGATTATGCGCCAAGTTTTCCAAATGTGAGTTTTGGTTGACTTGATGGCGTTTCTTAGGCATATTATGGGTGATGGCATTCGAGTGGATCGGCCAAGATCGAAGCGATCGAGACTTGGCCTGAACTCTTACTCGGCCAGAGGTTCGCGATTTTACAGGCCTTGCGAGGATATTATCGGTTCGTGGAAAAGTTTGCTTCTATCTACGCACCATTGACTAGGGTGACTCGGAAAGCGGCCAAGTTTGATGGTGATGCTTGTGGCGGGGTTTCGATTCTTTGAAAGAGGCGGCGGCGCCCTGTTCTTACTCTTCCGGAGGTCGGATGGTTATGTCGTGTATTGTGATCGTCGGGCATCGGGTTGGGATGTGTGTTGATGCGACATGGCGGGGTTATAGCATATCGTCAGCGGTGAAGAAACACGAAAGGAACTACCCGCGTGACTTGGAGTTGGCGGTGTGATTCACGCTTTGAAGATCTGGAGGCACTATTTGTATGGGGTTCACGTGGATATTTTACGGACCACAAGAGCCTCGGTATATCTTGACGGAGGAGAGTGAACTTACGGCGAGAGGCGGTGGTTAGAGTTGCTTAAGGATTATGATGTTGATATCTGTACCACGGGAAGGCGATGTTGTGGCGGATGCTCTTAGTCGTAGGTCGATGGGAGCCTATCGGATGTGCGGCTAGAGAGGAGGACATGGTTCGTGATTTGCATCGATTAGCGAGCCTTGGTGTCCGTTTGATTGATTACGATAGCGGTGGGGTTAGAGTTCGTGAGGTTGCCGAGTCTTCCATCGTCGAGGAGGTGAAGAGCGATTCGAGGATCGGCTTTGATTCGATATCGTGATACAACTCTTCGTGAGGCAAGGGTCCTTTTGAGGTAGCACTTTGATGGGGTGCTAAGGTTTGAGGCGAGGTTGTGTGTTCGGATGTTTGAGGACTTGGCGGAGTTCTTGAGGAAGCACGCGGTAGCGCGTTACTCTATCCGTCGGGTCGACCAAGATGTACCGACGCTTAGATCGTGTATTGGTGGGATGGCTTGAAGAGGGCGTTGCGAGTTCGTAGCTCGATGCGTGTTGTCGGCGGTGAAGGTAGAGCACGAGACACGGTGGTTTATTCTGAACGATTGAGATTCCGACACGGAAGTGGGAGGTAATCAACATGGACTTATCGCGGGATTACCTCGCTTTCGGAGGAGACATGATTCTATATGGGTTATAAATCGGCGGTGTGAAATCAGCCCACTTTCTTCCGTCGGGGCGACTTTTGGTGAGGATTATGCGGACTTTACATCAGAAGTCGTCGATGCATGAGTCCTATCTCGATCATATCGAGAGAGCCCGGTTCTGGCTAACTGGAGGTCTTTCGAGAGAGGTTTAGGGGCGCGGTGAGCTAATCGCATTCCATCCACGAGCGAGACGGACGGCGGCGCACTATCCGGACTCTTGAGGATATCTGCGAGCTGTGTTATCGACCGAGTGGTAGGAGGATCATTTGCCTCTAGTTGAGTTCGCGTACAATAATAGCTACCACTCGGTATTCGGATGGCGCCTTATGAGGCCTTGTATGGGAGGAAGTGCAGATCGCCTATAGGTTGGTTCGATGTGGGCGAGTGCGGCTAGTGGGACGATTTGGTGCGTGGCGATGGATAAGGTGAATCTTATCAAGGCGGCTATTGACGGCTCGAGTCGGCAAGTCGTATGCGAGATCATCGTCGTCGGCATCAGAGTTCGCGATTGATGATTAGGTTTTCTGAAGGTGTCACCCATGAAGGGTGTGATGAGATTCGGAAGAAGAAACTTCGGAGTACATTGGGCGTTTGATGTCGCGAGGTAGGCAAGGTTGCCTATGAGTTGGATCTGCCGTCCGTCTGGAGGCGGTGCATCCGGTTTTCACGTATCTATCTTGAGGAGATGTATCGGGGATCCATCTAGGGTGCACCGATTGGCGATGTCCGGTGGCCGAGGGTTATCGTATGAGGAGGTTCCCATAGCGATAATCGATCGTCAGGTTAGGCGTCTGCGGACGAAGGACGTGGCTTCCGTCAAAGTCTTGTGGCGGAACGAGCTCAGGGAGGAAATGACTTGGGAAGCCGAGGAAGACATGAGGCAGAAGTATCCTCACCTATTCCCCACACCTCCAGGTAATTCACTTTCCTACTTGTAAATTTTCATTATCGTTTATGCCTAAGTGTTGTTTTGTGGCCGTGTGTGGCATTTGCAACTGTTTAAGTTATGAAGGACCTTATCATTAACTGTCTTGGGAAGGAACATTCGGGACGAATGTTTCTAAGGAGGGGAGAATGTTATACCCCGTATTTCCAGAGTATGTACGTAAGGGAATACGTCTAAAAGTCGAGCCTTAAAGTTTAGGCACAAAACGTTTTTCTTGGGCACAACTCACAAAGCGAATAGTTTTCGCGAAAGCGTTTCCACGACTTCGTAGGGCAAATTCGGCTATGCCATTTCTAATTTTGCGGATTTTTCAGAGGCGAAACATTTTGGACCAACGGGAGGCGACACTTGGCACCCTCCATTGGTGGACTTGAAATCGTCCGTTGGGCCGATTGGACAATGAAGTGCGTTTTTGTGCCTTTGCACAAGTCAAGGATTAGGTAGGATATTTTGTGTGCAAGTTGGCCAAGGACACTTGCCTAATCTTGACCTTACACTTGCCTAGCAGTTGGCTAAATCTTGGCCATTGGTTGGCCATGTCTTGACCTATAAATACCCCCCTGTAGATGAAGAGTTCGTCATCCACAAATCAATTTCCAAGTCTGGAAACATCCCTCCCCGGCTCTCTCTAAAGCTTTTCGTCAAGCCTCCTACCCACTCCTTTTGAAGTTTGGCGAGGCCCCCACTAGCTGGCGAAATCTACCCCCCCTTGGTAGAAAAGTTGCCTTCTTGTATTGTTATAATGCCCAAAATACCTAGCCCAAATCCCTTAGTACTTAGTAGAAGTTGTGAAGAACTTCTAAGGTTTCCTTGGAGCATACAACTTAGGAGCAAAACCTTGCTCAGGCGCGACTGTATCTAGGATATTATTGGGCTTATCGAGGTAACTAATCCTAACCCTCTTTTGAATTAGAGAATACATACTGTAGTAGTATAAGAATAAGTATAAATACTTAGAAGAATATCACGAATAGAATTGGTATTATCACGAGAAGGGTTTAAAGAAGAATAATCAAATCTGTACTTACATGGAATTTGTTTTCTGATGAACTTGAGTAGCTCAGGGTAGGGAAGTGCGCCCAATTTTCCGTAGGATATAGAACCCTCTGTTTAGAACTGGTTACAAAGTAGTGCGAGCGTTGATAGGCGTGTCGACTATTATAAATTTGATTCTCTGCGACATATTCAACTTGGCGGTGGTTTTTTGAGAAGGTATGTGATTCTTCCTAAAGCATGATATTTTACAATATATATGTAGTGCGGTGAAGCGTACATGTGTTAACCGAATAATAACTACGGCAATGTCTTTGACTTAAGCTGAGTAATACTTACGGCAATGCCTCACGGCTTAAGCTGAATAATACTTACGGCGATGCCTCGGGCTTAAGCACGAATAACACTTACGGCAATGCCTCACGGCTTAAGCACGAATAATAAAGAAGCGAAAGCATTTCAAAGATTCTTGAATCATTTTTCTGAGAAGAGAACTAATTGGTTTTAAAGCGAAGCTTAAGAGTTATACTAGCTTTATGGGAAGTTAAGTATAACCACTTAAGAATGATAAAAAGCAGTTTGCCTATGTGTTTATAACAGACTTATATTAAATTGTGAAAAGAATAATAAGATGGTTTGATAAGTAGACATGATATGATGCTATGTGTGTTAGTGTCTTGTAACGTTTGTATAAGAGAGTATTCTTGTTGTGCTTATGTTGTTTAAGGATAATTTGTTATGTTAGTGTACTATCACTCACCTCTTGACATATTCACAGGGGTTAAGCGCCTCCGATGCGGGGGTAGACTCGAGTGATGCAGGACCGTGATTCGAGAATACCTCATGCGGGTCCAAGGGACCTATGCGGAGCTACGGGAGTTCGAGTTAGTGATGCGGGGTTATACCTCATGCGGTCTATGTGGCCATGCGGACTACGAGTCGGGGCGATGCCGGAGTAGCTACCCTCGATGCGGGGTTATGTACCCTATGCGGGCCTATGTGAGTGGCCTATGCGGACTCGAGTCGAGATTAGGCTTGCATGGTGATACTACGCAGTGGCCTGCCGATCATTCGCGGCCTAGAAAAGACACATTGCGATTTACTATTGTTGCTCTTGTTTATGATGTGGCACTTATGTGCGGTCCATGGTTGTTTCATACATACTTGCAAAACTGATTTTAAAATGATATGTTTTCATTTAAGTATTTCTGATTTCATATACTTAGTACATTGTCTTGACCTCCTTGGGGGCTGCGTTCATCTGCGGTAAGGAAGCGCAGTGCTAGATCCACATTCTTAGGATCTCTACGTCGGTGTCGGGAGCTCCGTCTTTTAGGAGGCTCTACTTTTAGGTATGATCTCCTGTTGTAGATAGTTTTGTCTGATCGAGGTATGGCGAGAACCTGTCCCATAGTTGTATATTTCCTTAAGTGCGTAGTCATGTTATGCGATTATCGGATGTATGCTAAACCATGTTTATATATATATGCGAAAGGCGATGTTTTCTCACATAAAGCGTATGTCTTATTTTATAAACTGTTTCATGTCTTGTTTTATATTTCCGCTGATTACTCTGATGTATGACTACTTGGGTGCCCCGGTAAGGCACCAGTCACGGGCCCCGGAATGGGTCGTGACAGGCTACAACTCAGAAAATCCCGTAGCCTCAAACTATCCGACCTCGGGTGAACCACGAATGCTTCTTTGGGTGGGCTGCTGCATCCGGCCTATCCTCATGCAGCCCTGATCACGGCTAGCAATTTGGTTATCTCTCGTAACCCGTCTCCTCTGCTCGGTGTTGGGGTGAGGCGCAGTCTTGTGGTCTCATCGACCCAGCTGCGACTCTAAACCACTGTTGAAATGGCGGCGTCGTGGAACTCGCCGTCGAGTATCGCCTCGGGTATAGGCGGGCCTAGGCCTCGTGGCCTCTGTGTCCTACTAGCGGCTCTCGCTGCCTTGCCATACGGGCGGGTTGCCTTGCGCGGAGGCATAAGCGTCTGAGAATAGGAATCGTTAGAGGTCCAACTTATAACACGGCTCTAAGGCACGATCTCGAGTGAGAAAAATGAAACCAATCCTAAATATCCTATAGCCTCTTGATTATTGGTGTGGTGCACAACAGCGATAATCAAGAACTCTATAGATCTGATGCTGTAAGCGCTTTCCAGAGGATTAAGCGCTCACGATACCACTTTTGTCACGACCCGTTAGGGCGTGAGTGCCTACGGGCACCCAGTAGTCATACATCGAGTTATCGGCGGAATATAAGCAGACATGAAAAGAAAGCAGTTTATCGAGAAAAAGTTGTCTTTCGGCATAAATATATACATATCAACGATGAGCGATTACATCCCACTTCTGGCGGACTACGGACCTGGGAGGTAAACAACTATGGAGGCGGGGCCCGCCATACCTGAATGTACAAAATTGTTACACCGTAAGTCCAAGACTTGTAAAAGAGAATGCGAAGGAAACAAGACTTGGAAATGAGTACGAGCGGAAGAATTATTTTTCCGAGCGGAAAATGTTCGAAGCAGGAAAGGAAAAATGTTCGTTGTTGAGTATTGGATTCTCAAAATGTATTATTTGAAGAATATGGAACTTATTATATTTATGGAAATTTATTTCTGGATTTGGTCACGTGGGGCCCGCAGAAATTTTACGTTTGTGGGGCCACGAGGGTTATGGAATTTTATGGGCGAATGAGAAGGCGACCGTGGCACCCCACTTAGTCTTGGTCGAAAAGTTGCAAGGGTAAAATGGTCATTGACCACCTTGGAAGATTAGTCTTGCTAGCGTGACATTGTTGACTTGTCAAGCATGTCCATAGGCTTAATCAGTGAAATTCATCTTAGCCACCCGTTTGTTTAAGTCTAAGTCCTCCATTATGTGTTATATACTAAGTTAGTGCAAGACAAGGTCTTTTACACTTAGAAATTTTTAGAGAACACCTTGTTCTTGAGATTGAGCTCTCGGCTTTAGTGCCCATCCACACAAAAATTTTGTAGTTTTGATCCATTAGCCACAAGACTGTAACCCAATGTCCCTAGGGTATTGTAAGGTTATCTCGATAGAAAGATTTGGAAAAAGCATTTTTACGTTAGTCGCAGGCGGAAACTAAGGAGTTCTTGACTTTGAAGTTGGAACTTGAAGATGGGTTCTTCATAGGCCTCTAGGAGTGCTTGGGCGGATTGGAACCTAAGGAAAGGAGCTAAGAATTGCTAAGCGCGACTTTGGAATCTTGGAAATTTTAAGGGCTTATAAAGGTATAAATTTTGTCGTTTTAGTAGTTAAGACTTACTTATTATTTGTAGCTATGGATTTTAGCAAGCATGTGTTATATAGTATGAAGTTTGATATGTTTATTGGCAATTGGAACCTAATCCGAAAACTAGCATGTTTAGCCTTAAGATTACAATTCAAGTCGACTATTGGTCTAAGCGTCGCATGTGGTATAAAGAAGAAATTGTAGTTGTTGAAGTAGTCTATAACTATATAACATGTTAGACCTTGGAACTTGGAATTTGAAAAGGGTTGGAAAAGACTTAGTGTTGCTATGTAAGTTGGTAGGAATTGGCTAGTGTCGTTAAACTACGCCATTATGAATTGTGGGGCGGAATTTTACACGTATTGTAGGCGTGTAATCCCTTTGTTTGGTTGTTGTTTGGAGCCTTAAATGTGGCTTGTTGGTTATTGTATTAGATCCTTGAAAAGGTAGCAAAGTGAGTAGAAACAAAGGAAGTGATGCCCGATTTTCCGTAGAATTAGAGACCAAATACTTAGTATTATTCTACGTTAGAGACTAGAAGTTGATAGTCTTGTTGTGACCATTATAGGTTGACAACTTCGTGCGGCGTATTCGGCAGCTTGTGGATTTAGCGAAAAGGTATGTGAACTATCTCCTCTTAGCATGATTCCTTAAGATTAAGAAAGTATGTTCTACTCCTTAAATGATCCATTCCTTGGTTGTATTTGGATTGCCTAGAATAGAATTTGTTCTATGTACTTCCTTGATTGTACTTTGATGTATAAATTGTAAGTTGTAAAATCCATTTTCTTAGTGAAGTTTGGATTCTTAAAAGTGAAAGTATTTTACTTAAAGTACATAGAGTCTTGAAAAGGAAGTGGTTTCCAAATCTTTTGGGCTAGTGCCTTAGTCCCAAAATCCTAAAGGTCATTATAATGACTTTAGGGGAGTTAAAGGAGTGATTTTCTTAATTGTTTTAAGAGAGGAGAAATGACATGATTTAAGAGAAGTAATTTGTTTTAAAGGTGTGAGTTACTTGAGGTTTAAAAGAAGAAGAAACTAGTTTTCTAAATGTTAAGAGACTTGAAGTATGTTGAAAGTTAAGAACTTGATTTTGTAAGTATGTGATACTTGGTTTTAAAAGTATAAGTCTCTTGGTTATAAAAAGGAATGGATATGTCTAAAACCATAAAGGGTTATAACGGCTTTATGAGAAGTTGGTTATAACGGCTTTATGGAAGGTTTAGAAAGTTGTCTATTTTGATTAAAGGGCATAAGTGTGCCTTGATAAGTAATTTGGCTTGTTAAAAAAGAATTATTCTATGTATGCCTTGATTAGTACTTTGGCTTGATAAATTGAGGATTTGTCTAAGTGTGCCTTGATAAGTACTTTGGCTTGTTAAAAGAATTATTCTATGTATGCCTTGATTAGTACTTTGGCTTGATAAATTGAGGATTTGTCTAAGTGTGCCTTGATAAGTACTTTGGCTTGTTAAAAGAGAATTATTCTATGTATGCCTTGATTAGTACTTTGGCTTGATAAATTGAGGATTTGTCTAAGTGTGCCTTGATAAGTACTTTGGCTTGTTAAAAGAGAATTATTCTATGTATGCCTTGATTAGTACTTTGGCTTGATAAATTGAGGATTTGTCTAAGTGTACCTTGATAAGTACTTTGGCTTGTTAGAGAATTATTCTATGTATGCCTTGATTAGTACTTTGGCTTGATAAATTGAGGATTTGTCTAAGTGTGCCTTGATAAGTACTTTGGCTTGTTAAAAGAGAATTATTCTAGGTATGCCTTGATTAGTACTTTGGCTTGATAAATTGAGGATTTGTCTAAGTGTGCCTTGATAAGTACTTTGGCTTGTTAAAAGAGAAGTATTCTATGTATGCCTTGATTATTACTTTGGCTTGATAAATTGAGGATTTGTCTAAGTGTGCCTTGATAAGTACTTTGGCTTGTTAATTGAGAATTGCCTATGTGCGCTGGAAATAGCCGGTTGTGTGCTATTGGTATATCAGTCGTTTGAGTCATTCCCGGGTTTGTGGCATTTGCATAATTAGTGGATTTGCTACACGATCTGAGGAATACCTCATGCGAGTCCGTAGGGCTTTGCGGGTGAAATAGTCCCGTGCGGGTGGGTCCGACCTATGCGAGGAATACCTAAATGCGAGTCAGTAAGGGCTTATGCAGTGAAATAGTCCTATCACGAGAATACCTTATGCGGGTCGAAATGGCTTATGCGGGTGAAATAGTCCCGTGCGGGCGGGTCCGACCTATCACGAGGAATACCTCGCGCGGGTCCACGCGACCTATGCGGGTGAAATAGTCCCGGGAATAGGATTCTTTGAATAATCTGCGAGCGGATGGTCTGCTTTGATCATGAGCTTCCTATTTTATATTGTAAGGATACTCTGTTTACTCTCATTGTAGTAAGGCACAAGGTGTTGTATTTTGAGTATCATATATGTCCCGGTTGTTTGTGTTACCACTATGGTCATGCTTTTATGATGTGGGATTAGGGGCATGAGACCACGTGGTATTTAGGACACGGGTGGGACTTGGTGTTCATGTATCCTTATTGGTGTTATTACATCATGGACTGCCGGCAGTGAGGAAGGATTCCACGGGCATGATTGATATTATGGGCGTGAGACCCATAGTTATATTTGAGTAGTGACTTTGAGGGCTGCGTCCCTGACTTGATATGACTGCTTATGTGTTATGTACTGTAGGTTGGCTATCAGACATGTCTCCTGCTTTGTTTAGACTATTATGATTTCATTCTGATGCTACATGTTCCACATACTTAGTACATTCTTGTCTTGACCTCCTTGAAGCTGCGTTAAATCTTGAGTTTAGGTCTGTTGTTTGGTGATCGGCAGTGTAGGACCACTTTCGAGTTTTGGATAGCTCCTACATTCGGGAGTTATCTTTTTGTATAAGTTCTTCGATCTGAGCTTTTGTACGATTATGGGTGCAGTGGGGCCTTGTCCGTCATAGTTGATAAAACTCTTAGAGTGCGTATTCATATGTGGGATTGGACTCGTATGCGGTGTAGTGTCTTTTATTACGTATATTATATGGCGGCCTTGTCGGCTTTGCCTTACACGTCGTTGGTTTAAAAAAATGAGGTGTTATTAAATTTCCATGATTTACTTGTGTTGTTAAGGTAGCGGGGTGCCAGGTAGGGCACGATCCAGGCTTGGGGTTGGGGTGTGAGTGGTATCGAGCGATCGATCCTCGGAATGTCTGAGGCCGTGTCTAGTAAGTCTTGATTATCGGTGTGTTGCGCGCCACACCCATAAGCTGAGGCTACAGGACATTTAGGAGTTAGTTTCTATTCTTCTCACTCTAAGATCGTGTCATAGAAATTTGTGTTAGTAAGAAAATTCCTCTCTGACGTATTGTTGTGTTCTGATTATGCCTCTAAGGAGAGGCACGGCCGCCCGGAGGGCAAAGGAGTAGCGAGAGCTACTAGTCGGACTCGAGAGTTGATAGGGCTTATGCCTGGGGTATATCGGATTTTGTTCGCGATCGGCGAGTTCTTCTGCGCGAGTTTTGAGGCCAGCACGAGCCTCGGTTTCGGTTAGGAGAAGACTATAGGGTCGTGAGGAAGCGATTATGTTATTGACCAAGATAGCGGTGCTAGCGGTTGTAAGTGATAGTACCCAGGTAGGGATACTTTGATTAGTAAAGTGAGAAGTAGGAATGTTGACAAGAATGATAGGTGGCGAGACTATAGTTGTATAAAGTTCACAAGTTGTAATTACTCGTATAAGTGTAAGGCCAGATAGGGAAGATTATCTGATAGAAATACTTTGGCTTATGTGACGAACCTCTAGTGAATAGGGGATAGGGTAAGAAGTACCTTGAGATAAGAGAGATGTATTTCAGACTAAGAACGAGAAGTTAAGGGTGACGATGAGTCGGGTTGTGGACTCATTTGGGTCGGTAGATAGTATGGAATAGGGTGATGTCGGTTAGAAATGGTCAGTTATGTGATAGGGTCAGGGATGCAAGGCCCAAGTTTAGTAAATTGTTATGCGAGTTTGTGGATCGTTCCACCGAGTTTAGGTCGTAAGGACCGAGGAGAGCCTTAGCAGAAATTCAAGTAGCATAATGGCGTGTTCGATTAGTAACTCGAAGTTGGAGAACATAAACAATATTTGAGAATTTATGCGTGTACTAGATAAGTTTGAAATGCAGAAAGTATGACAAGGAAAGAAAGGAACCTCTAAGGATCGTGTTTGGGAATCTGTAACCTTCGAGTTTTTTGAGAAGGGGGTCGCGAACGAAAGGTCCATTGATATGTTTACGTATGTTATGTGGTGGCCATGTGTGGCATCGTTGGTCTTGTGCATTTGATTGATAGGCATAGTATAGAGATTGTCGGAGTGTGTATAGCTTGCAGCGACTAAGAACATTCGGGGCGAATGTTTCTAAGGGGAAGAATGTTACACCGTAAGTCCAAGACTTGTAAAAGAGAATGTACGAAAGGAAACAAGACTTGGAAATGAGTGCGAACGGAAGAATTGTTTTTCCGACGGAAAATGTTAGAATTAGGAAAGGAAAAATGTTCGTTGTTGAGTATTGGATTCTCAAAATGTATTATTTGAAGAATATGGAACTTATTATATTTACGGAAATTTATATTTATGGATTTGGTCACGTGGGGCCCACCCGAGGAATTTTACGTTTTGTGGGGCCCACGAGGGTTACAGAATTTTTATGGACGAATGAGAAGGCGACACGTGGCACCCCCACACTTAGTCTTGGTCGAAAAGTTGCAAGGGTAAAATGGTCATTGACCACGCGGAAGATTAGTCTTGCTAGCATGACATTGTTGACTTGTCAACTTGTCCACATAGGCTTAATCCAAGTGAAATTCATCTTAGCCACCTATTTGTTTAAGTCTAAGTCCTCCATTATGTGTTATATACTAAGTTAGTGCAAGACAAGGTCTTTTACACTTAGAAATTTTTAGAGAACACTTTGTTCTTGAGATTGAGCTCTCGGCTTTAGTGCCCCATCCACACAAAAATTTTGTAGTTTTGATCCATTAGCCACAAGACTTTAACCCAATGTCCCCTAGGGTATTGTAAGGTTGTCTCAATAGAAAGATTTCGGAAAAAACGCATTTTTACGTTAGTCGCAAGGCGGAAACTAAGGGAGTTCTTCAACTTTGAAGTTGGAACTTAAAGATGGGTTCTTCATAGGCCTCTAAGGAGTGCTTGGAGCGGATTGGAACCTAAGGAAAGGAGCAAAGAATTGCTAAGGCGCGACTTTGGAATCTTGGAAATTTTAAGGGCTTATAAAGGTATAAATTTTGTCGTTTTAGTAGTTAAGACTTACTTATTGTTGTAGCTATGGATTTTAGCAAGCATGTGTTATATAGTATGAAGTTTGATATGTTTATTGGCAATTGGAACCCTAATCCGAAAACTAGCATGTTTAGCCTTAAGATTACAATTCAAGTCGACTATTGGTCTAAGCGTCGCATGTGGTATAAAGAAGAAATTGTAGTTGTTGAAGTAGTCTATAACTATATAACATGTTAGACCTTGGAACTTGGAATTTGAAAAGGGTTGGAAAAGACTTAGTGTTGCTATGTAAGTTGGCCGAGAATTGGCTAGTGTCATTAAACTACTTCATTATGAATTGTGGGGCGGAATTTTACACGTATTGTAAGGCGTGTAATCCCGCTGTTTGGTTGTTGTTTGGAGCCTTAAATGTGGCTTGTTGGTTATTGTATTAGATCCTTGAAAAGGTGGCAAAGTGCGTAGACACAAAGGAAGTGCTGCCCGATTTTCCGTAGAATTAGAGACCAAATACTTAGTATTATTCTACGTTAGAGACTAGAAGTTGATAGTCTTGTTGTGACCATTATAGGTTGACACTTCTACGTACGGCGTATTCGGCAGCTTGTGGATTTAGCGAAAGGTATGTGAACTATCTCCTCTTCTAGCATGATTCCTTAAGATTAAGAAAGTATGTTTTACTCCTTAAATGATCCATTCCTTGGTTGTATTTGGATTGCCTAGAATAGAATTTGTTCTATGTACTTCCTTGATTGTACTTTGATGTTTAAATTGTAAGTTGTAAAATCCATTTTCTTAGTGAAGTTTGGATTCTTAAAAGTGAAAGTATTTTACTTAAAGTACATAGAGTCTTGAAAAGGAAGTGGTTTCCAAATCTTTTGGGCTAGTGCCTTAGTCCCAAAATCCTAAAGGTCATTATAATGACTTTAGGGGAGTTAAAGGAGTGATTTTCTTAATTGTTTTAAGAGAGGAGAAATGACATGATTTAAGAGAAGTAACTTGTTTTAAAGGTGTGAGTTACTTGAGGTTTAAAAGAAGAAGAAACTTGTTTACTAAATGTTAAGAGACTTGAAGTATTTTGAAAGTTAAGAACTTGATTTTGTAAGTATGTGATACTTGGTTTTAAAAGTATAAGTCGCTTGGTTATAAAAAGGAATGGATATGTCTAAAACCATAAAGGGTTATAACGGCTTTATGAGAAGTTGGTTATAACGGCTTTATGGAAGGTTTAGAAAGTTGTCTATTTTGATTAAAGGGCATAAGTGTGCCTTGATAAGTACTTTGGCTTGTTAAAAGAGAATTATTCTATGTATGCCTTGATTAGTACTTTGGCTTGATAAATTGAGGATTTGTCTAAGTGTGCCTTGATAAGTACTTTGGCTTGTTAAAAGAGAATTATTCTATGTATGCCTTGATTAGTACTTTGGCTTGATAAATTGAGGATTTGTCTAAGTGTGCCTTGATAAGTACTTTGGCTTGTTAAAAGAGAATTATTCTATGTATGCCTTGATAAGTACTTTGGCTTGATAAATTGAGGATTTGTCTAAGTGTGCCTTGATAAGTACTTTGGCTTGTTAAAAGAGAATTATTCTATGTATGCCTTGATTAGTACTTTGGCTTGATAAATTGAGGATTTGTCTAAGTGTACCTTGATAAGTACTTTGGCTTGTTAGAGAATTATTCTATGTATGCCTTGATTAGTACTTTGGCTTGATAAATTGAGGATTTGTCTAAGTGTGCCTTGATAAGTACTTTGGCTTGTTAAAAGAGAATTATTCTAGGTATGCCTTGATTAGTACTTTGGCTTGATAAATTGAGGATTTGTCTAAGTGTGCCTTGATAAGTACTTTGGCTTGTTAAAAGAGAATTATTCTATGTATGCCTTGATTAGTACTTTG
This sequence comes from Przewalskia tangutica, assembly GCA_029844215.1. Classification (NCBI taxonomy): domain Eukaryota; kingdom Viridiplantae; phylum Streptophyta; class Magnoliopsida; order Solanales; family Solanaceae; genus Przewalskia; species Przewalskia tangutica. Next base: position 13,927,252 of record CM056737.1, read on the forward strand.
GCTTGATAAATTGAGGATTTGTCTAAGTGTGCCTTGATAAGTACTTTGGCTTGTTAATTGAGAATTGTCTATGTGTGCTGGAAATAGCCGGTTGTGTGCTATTGGTATATCAGTCGTTTCGGGGTCATTCCCCGAGTTTGTGGCATTTGCATAATTCCGTGGATTTGCTACCCACGATGCGAGGAATACCTCATGCGAGTCCGTAGGGCTTATGCGGGTGAAATAGTCCCATTCGGGTGGGTCCAGCCTATGCGAGGAATACCTCATGCGAGTCCGTAAGGGCTTATGCGGGTGAAATAGTCCTATGCGAGGAATACCTTATGCGGGTCCGAAAGGGCTTATGCGGGTGAAATAGTCCCATGCGGGCGGGTCCAGCCTATGCGAGGAATACCTCACGCGGGTCCACGCGACCTATGCGGGTGAAATAGTCCCAGGAATAGGATTCTTTGAATAATCTGCGCGCGGATGGTCTGCTTTGATCATGAGCTTCCTATTTTATATTGTAAGGATACTACTGTTTACTCTCATTGTAGTAAGGCACAAGGTGTTGTATTTTGAGTATCATATATGTCCCCGGATTTGTTTGTGTTACCCTATGGTCATGCTTTTACGATGTGGGATTCCGGGGCATGAGACCACGTGGTATTTAGGACACAGGTGGGACTTGGTGTTCATGTATCCTTATTGGTGTTATTACATCATGGACTGCCGGCAGTGAGGAAGGATTCCACGGGCATGATTGATATTATGGGCGTGAGACCCATAGTTATATTTGAGTAGTGACTTTGAGGGCTGTGTCACGGCTTGATATATTTGCTTATGTGTTATGTCTTGTAGGTTGGCTATCATACATGTCTCTGCTTTGTTTAGACTATTATGATTTCATTACGATTTCATCGCTCACATACTTGGTACATTCTTCGTCTTGACCTCTTTCGGGGCCGCGTTCATGCCGCAGTTTAGGTCTGTTGTTTGGTGATCGGCAGTGTAGGACCGCCTTTCGAGTTTTGGATAGCTCCTTCATTCGGAGTTATCTTTTGGTATAAGTTCTTCAAGATGTGCTTTGTACGATTATGGGTACGGCGTGGCCTTGTCCCGTCATAGTTCAGTAAAACTCTTAGAGGTCTGTATTCATATGTGGGATTGGACTCATATACGGTGTAGTGTCTTTTATTACGTATATTATATGGCAGCCTTGTCGGCTTTGCCTTGCACGTACGTTGGTTTGACTTGCACTTCCGCCCCTACAAGGCTTCGTAAGGCGATATTCGAATACTGAAATGGTAGTTATAAAAACACTCCCTCAACAGGAGGCAACAATCCTCACAGCTACCCCTGAACACCAAACACTGGCCCGAGGGCGAATGCGATACTGAGACTCACCTGAGTTCCTAACCCTGCCTGGTAAAACCTCAGAAAAGAAACAGCCGCAAACTAGGCTCCACTGCCTGCCATAAGGTGAAAGTAGGCACCTCGTGCAACCTTACAACCTTCCTGATATAACATCTCGCATAACCCTCTGCCGAGTAAAAGGTCCTAACTGAAAGACAAGATGGGCTAACCTCATCGGCCCGACTACTGGTCGAACATATCCACGAACTCGTACGCTGGTTTACTAAACTTGGGCCTAACACCCTCGTGACCCTACCACCTGGCGGGACCACCCCGAACTGACCCCACCACAAAACAGGTCGCGGGTTGACCCGCGATTGGTCCTCAACCCGACCCGCTATCGCGCAAAAACTCTTGTTCCCCGATCCGGAACGATCTCACTAATCAAGTCACGAAAACCTAGTGGTCTTCTTAGTTCAACTACCCTCTTTCATTCCACACTACTCAGGGACTTATTATACAACTATATCTTACGTGCACTATGCACTCCGATAAGGGTCAAACACATAAAAAAAATACATATTTTACTCGAGATGGCCTTACCTCTAAGGTCCCTACGTATAACATTCTAAGGCTCACACTTTCCCTTATCCCCAATCTTACCTTTCTATCTAACCATGGTTTCTAACCACAATTTACACTTATGTTATCTGAACATAACACCTAAGATATACTCATCTTATCACACATACTAATCTCTAGAGGGTTAAGGATCTACCTGTATCTACAGCTTCACTCCCCTTTTTACGTTCTAATCACTCACGCTACCGGGCGATAGTAAAACAAGATGTCGAAGAAGTCGACACTCCCACAATGACACTTACCACAACGCCACACCGGGTGGGGTGGCCTCCTCTCGCTAACACCCTTCCTCTCCGAACTACGAATCCAAGAATCGATCCGGTAGTCGAGTCCTCCTACTTGCATCCCTCCTACTAGGACATCCTTTCGACACATGGCCCTGACGGCCGCAGGTAAAACAAGCATCAACAAAAGATGACATTCCACGGGATGATGTGTCACGACCCGAACCCGGGCCCGTGACTGGTGCCTTACCCCGGGCACCCTAGTGATACAACATCAGAGAAAATCAGCGGAAATAAAAACATGAACATGAATCAAGAGACATGATAAATAAACAGGCCAACCAAAACAGTTGCCTTCAGTATATATACATAAATACGACGATTATCCTTTTACAAACTCGCCCCTGGCGATACTACAGACCTCTAAGAGTGACAACAACTATGACGGGACAGGGCCCCGCCATACCCCTGAATGTACAAGAACCTACAGACTCAGGGTAACATACCAAAAGATAAGCCTCCGAAGAAACGGGGCTTCCCAACACGCTGAACTGTGATCCTATGAGCGAGGATCCACAACCGATGTACCTCTACCTGCGGCATGAGCGGCCCGAAGGAGTCGGTACAACAGTACCAAGTATGTGAAACTGAAAATCGTAAATGAAATCATAACGATCTATAAAAGCGAGAGGCGTATATGATAACAAACTACGATTCACAACATAAAAGCGATCATGTCAAGTCGGGACTCACGCCAAAGTCATCACGCCCGTGGAACTTCTTCCTCACCGCCAGCCGATCTAGGTATAAATCATGTGGAATCGTGTCTCGGCCCATCCTGGGACTCGATAAAGAATCGGTGGAATACGTGTCTCGGCCCATCTCTACGGACTCGATAGGTGGAATACGTGTCTCTACCATCTCATGGGACTCGATAGGTGGAATACGTGTCTCGGCCCATCTCATGGGACTCGATAGGTGGAATACGTGTCTTGGCCCATCCCATGGGACTCAATAAAGAATCATACATAACAGATCAGCCGACCCTCCATCGAGAGACGCGGTAGCACAGAAATACAACACTTGCACAACAAAGGCTATCACCACAAGCATAGGCAAGTTCAACATACAACTCAAGGTACTTTCATTTTATGCCAAAGTCCGGGTTTTAACCCCAAAGTAGTACATACGTTAAATTCTTTTAAAAGATCCAATTCTTTTACAAAGGTCACCCGATACCCGTAGTATTAACAACGAGTGACTCACATTTTTAAGTAAACGAACACTTTCTTTTAAAAATCAAGTAACAACATTATTTTCCAAGCGCTCAAGTTTGCCTAATTTCAAATGCTCAAGTCTCTTATTTTAGAAAGGTTTCATAACTCATAGTCTTAATCTCTTTTAAAACAATCGAGTAACATAAGTCTTATGTGAGCCGCTTATTCTTGTTTATAACAATCTTATTCTGTGACCATGATCTAAGAAATGTAATACAATCTTGTCTTATCTTAGCTTCTATGCAGATGGAGGTTTCTACTGGTTTTAATAACAATTAGTCAATACATTTCCTTTATTAACGCTGCAATGGTTTGTTCGATACTTATTCTCATTTCAAATCAAGAAAACATTATTCTTGTAAAAGCCAAGTACTCATTACTCACGAATGAGGTTTCACAACTTTTTAACAAAATTCATAGTCCTTAACATTTCATAAAACGTCATTTATAAGTTAAGTCTCTTATCTTTTAAGACAACAACAAGTATTCTTTTAGAACCCAAAGAACTTACTCTTTTCAAAACAAGTAACCTATACTTAAAATCAAGTTACTTCTCTTTTTCCGAAAACAAGTCGTTATAAGTCAAGTCTCTTATCTTTTAAGATCAAGTCTCTTAACTTTCAAAATCAAGTCATTTATAAGTCAGTCTCTTATCTTTTAAGATCAAGTCTCTTAACTTTCTACAATCAATAAACCATTCTTTTACCTACATAACGCGTCGTTATAACTAACTTCCCATAAAGCTATTATAACACCCTATGTTTTAAACCAACCAAATCACTTAGCACGTACGCGTCTACCGTACTACATAGTTCACAACAATCATGCTAGAAAAGATAGGAAGAGGTTCACATACCTCGCGACGATTATCGACAAATAGCAAAACGCTCCAAGTACTTCAACCCGTCGGCTACTCCTTAAGCCAAGTAGATCACGCCACACGTAGTACTCCACTCCTAAAATAGTCATAGTACTTCTATCAAACCTTACTCACCATTGAAGACTTATACCAATAAAAGCCCTCTAATTCTACGGAAAATTCGGCAGCACTTCCCCCGTTTTTACTCACTTTTCCATCTTTCTCCAAGGCCCGAATAACCATAATATATATACCATATATATATAAGGCGTAATAATTAAACAACATAAAGAAGGGGATTACACGCCCAAACGGTAACTGATTTACTATCACGCCTTCATAACAATAATTAAAAGGGATCACACCCCGAAGCGAACGCGATTGAAAAATCTTCCCAATGTAAATGTAAATACCCAATGTAAATGCGATCCAAAGTAAATACGGTCCAAAGTAAATACATCCTTAAGTTGGGGTCCTTGGCCAACTTTGTCCATTTTACTTATCCAAATTACTCATTAGTCATCCAACTTATATTTCCATTCTTAATATAAGTTATAGTTACTTTGTTAATTACTTCTTCACAAGTAAGATACGTTTTTACCATTTTAATGGCAAACGGTCAATCCTTTCTTTTAACAAGTTAACAAGATCCAACTTTTCCAAACTTTACTCCATATATTATATATTCATAATATACTTATAATATATGTATATTGACCAAATCACAAAGAGGTTTAAGCTTCACTACCGCAAATAGCCCAAAATATCCAAGTTCTTAAAGTCGCTCCAAGCAAGTCTTAGCTCCAAATCTTTACGTTCCAATCCGCTACAAGCAACCCATAGAAGCTCCTAACCAACTTCTCTTCAAGATTCAACTCCAAAAAGTGAAGAACACTTAGGGTTTCAAGATGACAACTTTCGCAAGGCATCCCTTCAAGGGGGTGTGAAATCTTTTCCAACTCTTGGTACACAATCTTACTAACACCTTAGGGAAGAACACTTGAGAGTTTAAGAATTGTTGGACAAATTTTGCTCAAGAAATGGGGCAAAACAGAGCTCTAGGTCGAGGAGAAGGGAGGGTTTTTCAAGTCTTCAAATGTCTAAGTGTGGAAGATTTCATCAACTAAGGGTGCATATATAGAACAACCAAGGGCTAGGATGAAGGCAAGTGTGTTGTTGAGATTGGGGACAAGTGTGTGTGGGTCCCACAAGCCACTTGTCCACACTAAAATATCTAGCAAGACTTGGCCACTTGCTGCCACTTGAAGCGGATTTCGCCAAGAGCCACCTAGGGGGTGACACGTGTCGCCTCCTATTCGATCCCAAAATATTTCATCTTCGAAAATATCCATAAAGGCCAAAATCTCAAAACAAAGTGGGCCCCACAAAACCGTAAATTTCTCCGTGGGCCCACGTGACCAATTCGAAATAAAATCTCATAATTCTAATATAATTCAAGAAGCCCAAATACCAAATCGGGAATCCAATTCCCATCAACGAACCTTTTTCCTTCACAAAACGGAAACTTTTCGTCGAAAAATCACATCTTTCATTCTTTCCAAAATTTCTGTCAGATTCTCAAATGCGTCGCCCTCACATACATACCACGGAACTACGGTATAACATGATGCTGTCATCTGTGAACACTGGGAAAAAGCGAATCGGTGTTGGACCCACGTGTATCTGTGCACCAGAAGCCCTGGAGCTTTGACCAACTCCTGCATACCTCGAACGTCCTGAACCCTGTGGAGGACCACTCTGCACCGGCGGAGGCGCATATCTAATCTGTTGCTGAGGCGGTTCGCCTTGAAAGTTACCAAAGGACCCTGTTGTTCTGGCCTCTTCTCACGATCTTGGTTAATCCGCGATCTACGTTCTCTGCGTCGCGCATAAGCCTGTATGAGGGCAATATCCATGCCTGACTGAAGAGCTACTCTTGCACAATCTTTCTTTAGATAATCATCAAGACCCGTGATAAATCGGTACATCGTATACTCTCTGGTAGCTACATCCTTAGCTAGTAACAGGGTCGTCCCTTTGCAAACTATACTTTCTGCTACTGGTCGTGGAACTGAAGGTGTAAATGTCATGGCCGCAGTAGGAACTGCTGCCGCCGTGCTAAACTCATTGGGCCGCGACGTCGCAGAACTCCCGAATGAAGCACCACCCTGGTGATGATCGGGCTGTGCCTCGTAACCCTCGTGCTCTACTCGCACTCTCGGCGCCTTGCCCTTCCGGGCGGGTTGCCTTACACGGAGGCATAACGGTAAGGGAAAGAAATATGTTAGAGGGGTCCAACTTATAACACATCTCTAAGGCACGATCTCAGAGTGAGAAGAATGGAAACCACTCCTAAATATCCTATAGCCTCCTGATTATTGGTGTGGTGCACAATACACCGATAATCAAGACTCTACTAGATACGGTTTGTAGACACTTTCCGAGGATTAACTGCTCTGATACCACTTTTGTCACGACCCGAACCCGGGCCCGTGACTGGTGCCTTACCCGGGCACCCAAGTAGACAAACATCAGAGTAATCAGCGGAATATAAAATAAGACATGACATAATATGAAATATGAAACAGTTCATCTGAGAAAACTTGCCTTTCGACATAAATATATATAATAACTAGAACAGTTACATCCCTTTTTTTACAACTCGCCACAGCGGTGTTCAGACCTTAAGAATGATATGACAACAATGGCGGACGGGGCCGCCATACCCTCGAATGTAAGTACCTACAACGACGGGGACTATACCACCGATAAGCCTCCAAGAAAGGGAGCTTCCCAACGCTCGTGACCACTAAGAGCGAGGATCAACGGTGGTGTACCTCTACTGCGGCGTTAACGCGGCCGAAGGAGGTCAGTACAACAGGTACCAAGTATGTGAAACTGTAAAGTACTTTAAATGAAATCAAAGTATTTAAAACCATTTGCTAATACAATTAGTTCAATTTGCACATAGTGCCATATCACAAACAAGAACAATAATAGGTAAACTGTAACAGGTATTTCCTAGGCCGCGAATGATCGAAGCAGGGCCAATCGCCCATAGTATCATTATGCATGCCTAACCCTGGACTCCCGCAGTCCGCATAGGTCACACATTGTCACGACCCGACCCCGGGTCCGTGACCGGTGCCTTACCCCGGGCACCCTTGTGATACAACATCAGAGAAAACCAGCGGAAATAAACTCACAAACAAGAACTATATAAGAATATAAAACAGGCTAACCCAAAGTGGCTACCTCTAAATATAATAAAACGAACAGTTACATCCTTACACCCCAATTCATGACAGGACTACAAGCCTCTAAGAAGGTATAACACTATGACGGGACAGGGCCCCGCCATACCCCCTGAATGTACAAAAGTCTACAACCTCAGGGAATCGTACCAAAAGACGAGGCATCCGGAGAAATGAAGCCTTAGAACCGAACCGTGATCCTAAGAGTGCGGATCGCCAGCTATGAACCTCAACTGCGGCATGAACGCAGCCCAAGGAGGTCGCATACAATGTACCAAATATGCGAACCGGAAAATCCGTAATAATAACATAAGTCAAAATATAAGCCGGAGTTATAGACGAAAATCGGTTTACTTTGCACTTCGTGCCTTACTAACAATGAGAGTAACAAATGTATATATATATCGCATAAAAATAGGAAGCTCATGATCAAACAGGTACCTCGCGTAGTATCATTAAGCAATCCTACTCCGGGACTATTTCACCGCGATAGGTCCCGTGGACCCGCATGAGGTCATCCGCCTCGTCGTGGGACTATTTCACCCGCGTGGGACTATTTCACCCGCATGGATCCCGTGGACCCGCATGAGTACCATCGCCGTACTCGCGTGGGACTATTTCACCGCGTGGATCCCGTGGACCGGATCCGCGTGAGTACAAACGCCGCACTCGCATCACGGGTAGCAAATCCATGACATAAGTAGTGAACCATCCTATCGGAGCATACCCGTGGGCCACCCATCGTGTCTGTATGTCCAAAGAAAATAACAAGAATAACACGGGTTTTACACGTAATAATATATATATAACATAGCTCATCCGGCTATCATACATAACATAAGCACTACCGGCCTATCATATCATAACATAAGCACTACCGGCCTATCATATCATAACATAAGCACTACCGGCCTATCATATCATAACATAAGCACTACCGCCTATCATATCATAACATAAGCACTACCGCTTCATCATATCATAACATAAGCACTACCGGCCTATCATATCATAACATAAGCACTACCGGCCTATCATATCATAACATAAGCACTACCGGCCTATCATATCATAACATAAGCACTACCGGCCTATCATATCATAACATAAGCAAGTTAAGAAATACCCTAACTTCTTATTAACATTATTAATATATCCTCTCATTTTAGTATACCTAAGGCACCAACATGTCTTTTAATAGAAAATCCGGGAATTTAACCCAAGTACCATGTACTTCTAACCTTTTAAGAAATAACTCCTTTATATACAAAAATTCCAAGATACTAATCACCATAGTATCAAGTTACAATTTCTTTTCAAAACAAGTCACATTTCCTTTTAGAAATATAATAAGCTTCTAAATCAAGTGACTTCATTTCCTTTAAAACCTTAGGCAACCAATGCCTAAAAGTCAATTCACCTTTCTTAGTTTCAAATCCTTTACCCGAACTTGTTTTAATTAGAGTAAACCTTTCTTTGTGAACCTCTCAAAAACTAATATAACCAACTCCCCATAAAGTCATTATATTAGCGTTATTCCTTTGTCAAATACATTTTCCCTAAATCCAAGGGACTTATACTTTTAAAATGAAACAAGTACCAATATACTTTAAAACAAGTGAAAGATATCGAATCTTGTACGTCTACCGTACTACATAGATACAACTACTCATGCTCAAAAGATAGGAAAGTTCCACATACCTCTTTCGGTTAATCCACTTGCTAAGTCCAACTACCGCAAGTAATATGACAACCTATAATAACCATAGCGTGTTTATTAACCTCTAATTTCAATGTAGAAATTCCAAATTCAAGTTACCAATTCCTAAGGAAAATTGGGCAGCATTTCCTTTGTTTCTACTCACTTTGCCACCTTTTCAAAGGCCGATTTTTCAACATTCAAATGCCTCATTAAGGCCCAACAACCAAACCAACACAAAGAGGATTACACACCTAATCTTGGGTGTGTAAAATTCTGCCCCATTAGTTATAATAGTACACTTAACAATTCTAAAGTGGTTTTTAGGCTACAACATGCTCATAATATTTCTTTAGCCAAATCCTTCATATCCAACCCACATTTCTAGCATACAATGACTCTAAGAGCATTATTTACCACCATAAGTATTTTCTTCTTAACATGCAACTCTATAAACTAATAATAGAGGAAGAATCATTACCTTAGAGCTTTAGCCAAATTTATCCAACAATTTGCTAGCCTTTCTACAAAGAATACCACCACCACCACCTTCACAAGTTAACCACAAGCTTCCTTCTTGTCTTTTAATTTTTCAGATTTTTCCTAAGGCTAGATTGTCTCTTGGATTTTTAGAGAGAAGAAGGAGCTTGAAATATTTAGAGAGAAGGAAGAGGTTTTTCAAAGAGAGAGATGACAAATGACCAAGTCTTTAAGACTTGGTCAATATATTGCATGTAAAAATCAGATGGGGGGGACACTTGTCCCCCACTCAGGCCCTTTCAAAATAAAAATCTGACTTTTCCTAAGTTTTTCCGCCTGATTTCCCGCCTCGGCGCCGCGGCCCTGCAGTCGGCGCCGCGGCGCCGCAACTCCTGCGGACTCTCGGAACTTTAGGCGCCATGCCCGATTTCGGCGCGCGCCATGAATTCCAGCCTTGGCGCCGTTCCGCCTCGGCGCCGCACGAGGCCCCGACCAAGTTTTCGATTTCAGTCCTAACTCCTTCCGCGTGGCCCCATACGCGGCACGAACCACGGGTATAACACACATAGACCGCATGAGGTATTCTCGTGACGGGGTAGCTAACCCCGGTACCCTCCCGGACTCCGCAGTCCGCATAGTCTCAATAGACCGCATAGTCACGCAGGGCCGCGTGGCATCCCCGCGACGGGATAAAACACCGGAATGATCAACCCTGGAACTCCCGCAGCTCTGCATAGTCACGCAGACCGCATAGGCCGTATAGACCCGCATCAAGGGTGGAAAGCCCTCGGTATAACAAGTCAAGGGGGTATGTGATATAATAACATAACAGCTTATCGTTAAACAACATAAGCACAACAAGGGAAACCCATTTACACAAACATCACCAGATACTAACACACGTAGCATCCTAACATGTTTACTTATCAAATCAACAAGAAAGTATTACAAGGCTATCACAAACCAAAACAATCAAGTTATTCACACAAGAAACTTTCTACTTTATGTTAACAATTTCGGGTTTTTATCCCTTAACTCTTTTAAAAGGTCTGTTTCTTTCAAAAAGTCACACAATACCCGTAGTATAAAAATAGAGTGACTATCCTTTTAAGTGAACCAAAACACTTCCCTTAGTAAATCAAGTAACAACATTATTTTCCAAACGTTCAAGTTTGCCTAATTTCAAATGCTCAGTTTCTTATTTTCGAAAGGTTTCGTAGTTCATAGTTTTAATCACTTAATGATATAATTCTCCTTTAAAACAATTTGAGATACATATGCCTTATATGTGAGTAGGTTATTCTTGTTCATAATCAATCTTATTTAAGCAGCCATGATCTAGAAATATCATTTTGTCTCATCTTAGCTTCTATGCGGATGGAGGTTTCTCTGGTTTTAATAATACTTTATTAGTCAATACATTTCCCTTTATTAGCGGCTACGTGGTTTGTTCGATACTTATTCTCATTTCCGAAATCAGTAAAACATTATTCCTTTTACAAACCAAGTACTCATTACTCACGAATGAGGTTTCACACAAAAACTCATATTAATTACTTAAGTCAAGTCTCTTATCTTTTAAGATCAAGTCTCTTAACTTCTAAAATTAATAAACCATTCTTTTTATCTTTCTTAAGTCGTTATACCTAACTTCCCATAAAGCTAGTATAACTCTTAAGCTTTCTGTTTAAAAATCCAAGTATTACTCTTTTTTTTAAAATGATTCATAATTCTTTTGAAATACTTCAAGGTTCTTATTATTCAGGCTTAAGTCAAAAGACATTGCCGTAAGTATTATTCAGGCTTAAGTCAAAAGACATTGCCGTAATTATTATTCAGTTAACACACGTACGTCTACCGTACTATATATATTTAAAATATCATGCTCAAGAGTATAGGAAGAATCACATACCTCGCGACGATTATCGACTATTAGCAAAACGCCCACTGGCTTATAACCCACTAGCCTTGTCCACCTTTCAAGTAGTACATGCTACTCGCAGAACATTCAACCTAAAAAGGATATATACAAGTCTATCAACTTCTTCCTTAATATACTTCTGATCTCAGTTCAAGTCTTTTCTGTAATATCCTTCTATTACAGTTCAATTTTCTTCTATGAATCTTATATTCATTTCTATACAACTATAGTATGTAATTTCCAATTACAATAGAAGGATAGGATTATTTACCTCGGTAAGCCCAAAATTATCCAAGTTTAATGTCGATCTTGAGCAACGTTTAGCTCCTACTCCGGGCGCTCCAACCCGCTCCAAACAACCCTTAGAAGTTCTACGCAACTTCATCTTAATACTTCAACCAACTGTGAAGATTTTCCTAGGGTTTCGTTAGTGATCAAGGGAAGTATAATAGCATTTCCGGGCTTTTAGTATAAGTGTAACCTTGAATACTACAAGGTATATGGGCCAAGGTATTTTGAATAGTAACAATACTGGAGAGTATTTCTACCAAGAGGGTGTATTTTATGAAAACAACTCAAGGAGTGGGGGTACCTTCTGACAAGGCCACTAGGAGTGGTGTACCTCCGGCCAAGGGCCTTCTCAAAGGGGGAGGGGTGCTCTCGGCTAGAGCTCTCAAGAGAGGGGGGGAAGGGATTTCAAGACTTAGGGATTTTGTGGATGAATAATTCTTCACAAAGGGGGGTATTTATAGAACAACCAAGGGCCAAGATCAAGCCAAGTGGTAGGCAAGTGTAAGGTCAAGATTTGGACAAGTGTGTGGGTCCCACCTTATCCAACTACCACACAAAATATCCTACCAACCCCATGTTCCAATCGCCCAAGTTGACGCCCTCAAGTCCACTAATTGAGGGTGACAAGTGTCGCCTCTTGTTGGTCCAAAATATTTCATCTCTCGGAAAAATCCGCAAAAATATAAATGACATAGCCGAATTTTCCTTCGCAAGCTTTGGAAGACGCTTTCGAAACGATTCTTTTGGTAGTTGTGCACAAAATTTCGGTCCTAGCCTAACTTTAAGGCTTAAATTTTTCACGCACGCCCTCACGCATATACTTTGGAAAATACGGGTATAACACTACGCTTTCTACCGCGCAGAAGCCCGCACGCAGCCTTGCTCAAGCCTCGATCAAGAGCTACTCTTGCACAACCTCTCTTAGATAGTCATCAGACCCGTGATAAATCGATACATAATATACTTCGGTAGCCACATCCATAGCTAGTAACAGGTCGCCTTTGCAATCCATACTTTCGCCATCGGGTCGTGGAGCGGTTCAAATATCATGGCCGCAGAGGAATCGCCGCCGCCACGCTAGACTCGCTGGATCGTGTCGCCGCAGAACTCGAATGAAGCACCACCGTGTGATGATTGGGCCTGCCCTAGTAACCCTCGCTTCTACTCGCAGCCTCCTCGCCGCTTGCTCTTCTGGCCCGTTGCTTTACGCGAGGCATAACGGTGGAAAGAAATACGTTAGAGGGTCCAACTTATAACACTTTCTAAGGCACGATCTCCGAGTGAGAAGAATGGAAACCAATCCTACATATCCTATAGCCTCCTCGATTATTGGTGGTGCACAACATACCGATAATCAAGACTTACTAGATACGGCTCAGACACTTTCCGAGGATTAACTACTCGATACCACTTTTGTCACGACCAACCCGACCGTGGATCGTGCCTTACCCCGCACCCAAGTAGACATACATCGAGTAATCACGAACATAAAACAAGACATGAAATAATATGAAGTGTAAAAGCTTTTTCATAAAAGTTGCCTTTCTAGCGTATATATATATAAACTTAAATCAACAGCTACATCCCTTTACAAACTCGCCCACAACAAGATTACTGCACTCTAAGAATGATATGACAACAATGGAGGGACAGGTTCGCCATACCCCTGAATGTAAGTACCTACAACGACAGGGGATTATACCACTGATAAGCCTCCGGAGAAACGGAGCTTCCCAAAACGCTGAACTGTGATCCTAAGAGCGAGGATCAACACCGCGTATTCTACCGCAGATGAACGCAGCCCAAGGAGGTCAAGACAACAGTACCAAGTATGTGAAATCAAAATATCAGAAATGAAATCATAGTAGTCTATATAAAGCAGAGACATGTATGATAACCAAACTATTTCACAATAAATCGAAATATGTCAAGTCAGGGACTCACGCCCTCAATGTCATCACTCAAATATAACTATGGGTCTCACGCCCACATCATCAATCATGCCCGTGGAATACCTTCCTCACTGCCGGCAGTCTATGACATAAAAGCACCAAGGAATACACATGAACACCAGGTCCCACCTGTGTCATAATAAAACCGTACGGTAAGTACGAAGGCATAGCCGATTACTAAAACCTGCACCAACAAGGTCATAAATCGTATCATGAGATCTGTCTAGACCGCCACATGATCGGCCGCCACTCGCCGCAGATCCAATGCGCGCCTAGTCCCGAACTTCCCGCAGCTCCGCATAGGCCACTCCAATGGCCCGCATGAGGTATTCCCCGCATCGAGGGTAGCTACTCCCCGGCAACGTCCTGGACTCGCAGTCCGCATGGCCACATAGACCGCATGACCACAAAGGCCGCACACTAACCTGGAACTCTCGTAGCTCCGCATAGGTCATACAGACCCACATGAGGTATTCTCGAATCATAGGTCACACAGACCCGCATGAGTCTACCCCGCATCGGAGGGCAGCTTAACCCCCGGAATCATGTCAAGAGGTGAGTGATACAATACTAACATAACAACTTATCGTTAAACAACATAAGCACAACAAGGGAAACCCCTTTACACAAATATCACAAGATACTAACACACGTAGCATCCTAACATGTTTATTATTAAATCAACAAGAAAGTATTACACGGCTATCACAAACCAACACAATCAAATTATTCACACAAGGTACTCTCTACTTTATGTTAGCAAGTTCGGGTTTTTATCCTCAAAGTACTTCATACAATAACTCTTTTAAAAGATCCGTTTCTTTCACAAAAGTCACGCAATACCCGTAGTATAAAAATAGAGTGACTATCTTTTTAAGTAAACCAAAACACTTCCTTTTGTAAAATCAAGTAACAACATTATTTTCCAAACGTTCAAGTTTGCCTAATTTCAAATGCTCAAGTTTCTCATTTTCGAAAGGTTTCGTAGTTCATAGTTTTAATCACTTAAGAATATAATTCTCTTTTAAAACAATTTGAGAAACATATGCCTTATGTGTGAGTAGGTTATTCTTGTTCATAACAATCTTATTAAAGCAGCCATGATCTAGGAAATGTACTATCATTTTGTCTCATCTTAGCTTCTATGCAGATGGAGGTTTCTACTGGTTTTAATAATACTTTATTAGTCAAAACATTTTCCTTTATTAACGCTGCAGTGGTTCGTTCGATACTCATTCTGATTTCCGAAATCAGTAAAACATTATTCCTTTTAAAAATCAAGTACTCATTACTCACGAATGAGGTTTCACACTTATTAACAAAATTCATATCAATTCAATTAAGTCAAGTCTCTTATCCATAAGATCAAGTCTCTTAACTTCTAAAATCAATAAACCATTCTTTTTATCTCTCTTAAGTCGTTATACCTAACTTCCCATAAAGCTAGTAGAACTCTTAAGCTTTTAAAACCAAGTATTACTCTTCTTTCAAAACGGTTTTAATTCTCTTGAAATACTTCAAGATTCTTATTATTCGTGATTAAGTCAAAAGACATTGCCGAAACTACGCTCGCTTAACACACGCACGCTCACCGTACTAAATATATTCTTTTAAAATATCATGCTCAAGAGGATAGGAAGAATCACATACCTCGCGACGATTTATCGACTATTAGCAAATAGCTCCAAAGTATTGTAATCCTACTATCCTTTTCCACCCTTCGAGTAGAATACGTTACTCGCAATACTTCAACCTATAACGGTTATACAAGTCTATCAATGTCTAGACTACTCGGTAGAATAAATCTAGATACAAGATTCTACGGAAAATTGGGCAAGACTTCCCTACCCACAAACTTCACAAGTTCATCAGAATACAAATTCTATGTAAGATACTCAATCTTCTACTTTAATATTCTTGATGTGACTTCGCTCCAATTCTTTCTCGTAATATTCTTCTATTACGCTCAATTCTCTTCTATACTACTACAAGATGTAATTTCCAATTACAATATAAGACAAGAGTATTTACCTCGATAAGCCCAAAATTATCCAAGTTTAATGTCGATCCCGAGCAACGCTTAGCTCCTACTCGAGCGCCCAACCCGCTCCAAACAACCCTTAGAAGTTCTACGAATCTTCTTCTTAAAACTTCAACCAACTGTGAAGATTTTCCTTAGGTTTTGCCAGGATCAAGGGAAGTATAATAGTATTTCTGGGCTTTTTAGTAAAGGTGTAACCTTGGAATACTACAAGGTATTTGGGCCAAAGTATTTTGGAATAGTAACAATACTTGGAGAATACTTTTCTACCAAGGGTGTGTATTTACGAGAACAACTAGGCAAGTGGTATCTCTGCCAAGGCTTTCAAGAGGAGGAGGTTTCGGACGAGAGCGTAGAAAGGGGGAGAGGGATTTCTAGACTTAGAAAAGAGTGGAGTGGATGAAGAAGTCTTCAACAAAGGGGGGTATTTATAGGGAATTCAATGGCCATGATCAAGACAAGTGGGGGGCAAGTGGAAGGTGAGGATTTTCCCAAGTGCCCCTAGCCATTTACTCCTCAATTCACTCCAAACATTGACCCATGGTTTAGGCCATAAAACATGCCACGAAATGAGCACCCAATCGGCCACCACAAACCGCCAACTTGAGGGTGACAAGTGTCGCCCTCTCGTTGGTCCAAAATATTCCATCTCTCGGAAAAATCCGCAAAAATTATAAATGACATAGCGTAATTTTCCTTCGCAGTTTGGAAAACGTTTCGGAAAAACAATTCTTTTCGGTAGTTGTGAACAAAATTTTCAACCTTGCCTATCTTAAGGCTAAAACTTTCGTACGTACGCCCTCACGTACATACTCTGGAAATACGGGGTATAACACTAAGGAATATATGCGATTTTGGGGACCGCTAGAACTAGAACCTCCACCACGACCTCTACCGCGGCCTGCCGGTTCGTGAACACCCTGCCCTCTGGGGCGCATAACCACAGAAGAAGAAGACTCAAAGAATCGACCGCTTACCGAACCATACCACCCCCGCCGCCTCTGGTCGGACAATCCATCTTCATATGGCCATGCTGGCCATAAGAGAAACAAGCTCCCGAAGCAATACGGCACTCGCCCGGGTGAGATCTACCGCATCGAATACACCGAGATATGGGCGGTCTCGATCGGTTACGCCTGCCTCCCGAAACCCCAAAGTCCCGGAGCCCGACTGCCCCAATAGCCCGCTGATCAAACCTCCCGCCGAAATCGGAAGGGCACTCTGTGCCGGCTGAAATGTGGACCTAATCTGCTGTTGAGGTTGTCCGCCTCGAAAATTTCCCTGGAACCCTGTTGTCCTGGCCCTCTTGGGCTGGCCTGGGGCTGGATGATCCTCTCTCTCCCTGTCCTCTATCCCCTGTGCATAAGCCTGCATCCTGGCAATATCCATACCGGGTGAAGGGCGGCTACTTCTGCATGCAGAATCATATGATGGTCTAGCCCCATCACATAGCGATGAACTATGTCTTCCATGTCAGCCACAATGGTGAGCGCATACCTGGCCAATGAATCAAACTCTGTGTTGTACTTCTAATAGTCTTCTCATTCTGTCTCAATGTCAAGAATCTATCCACGCGGACTCTCCTCATCTCAGGAGGCAAAAAGTGATCAAGGAAGGCCTCTGTGAACTCATCCCAAACAGCTGGAAGAGCATCCACACCTCTAGACAGCTCCCATGACTCAAACCAGTTCAACGTAATATCACGTAACCAGTAAGAGGCTAACACAACTGACTCTGTCGTCGAGGCCCTAAGCACCTGCATAGTCCGCTGTAACTGCCGAATAAACTCCTGAGGATCCTCCTCAGCTCTCGATCCATAGAACTCGGGTGGATGGCAACCAGTAAAATCAATCCGCAAACCGCTTCTGGTTAGCTACTCGCTCTGCCGGCCGCTCGCCACTATGCTAGTTAATAACCTAATCTGCTCTCCGTAATCCCTATACTCTTCCCCTGGCTGCGGAACTGGAGGCTCAGGTATAAGAACCTCTGGAGCTACGACTGCTCTCGGCTCCTCTAATACTACCGGCGTGGCTGAACTCGCCGATCCGCCCACAACCTCAGGCATAGTCTGGTCCTGATTCCTAGTAATCCTCTGTGTACCACTAGCACCATGCCGCCGCTTTGCCTCTTCGGGCCCCGGTCGCTCCGCGAGGCATAAGCGATACATAAGAATAGGTCGAGAGGATTCAAACTAATAAGGCATTTGCACGATCTCGGAGAGAGAAGAATGGAAACCAATCCTAAATGTCCTGCAACCTCTGATTATAGATGTGGTGCACAACACACCGATAATCAAGACTCTACTAGACACGGTTTGTAGACACTTTCCGAGGACTTACTGCTCTGATACCACTTTTCTCACGACCCGACCCCGGGCCCGCGACTGGTGCCCTACCTGGGCACCCCTTTCAGGTATACATCAGAGAATAGCAGCGGAACATACACAACTCATAAACATACTTAGACATTAAACATCAACAGGCTAGCCGATAAGGCCACCTTCCGTAAAATATACATAATCCAAAAATAAAACAGTACATCTCTGTTCTTAAAACCCAATCCACAAATATGACTACAGACCCCTAAGAATAACAACTGTGATGGGACAGGGCCCCGCCATACCCCTGAATGTGCATAAATCTACAACATCAAGGAAACCGTACCAAAAGACAAGCTCCAGAAATGGAGCTTCGACACGATAAGTGATCCTAAGAATGAGGATCCACCACCGCTATTTCTACATGCTGCATTTAACGCACCCGAGGAAAGGGGTCAAGATAATGTATGTACCAAGTATGTAAAACCAGGGAATGACCCCGTAATGAACAATATTTCACTAGCACAACCGGCTATCATACATAACATAAGCACTACCGGCTTATCATACATAACATAAGCACTACCGGCTTATCATACGGCTTATCATACATAACATAAGCAAGTTAAGAAATCCCCTAATGTTATACCCCGTATTTCCAGAGTATGTACGTAAGGACGTACGTAGAAAATTTGAGCCTTAAGTTAGGCAAAGGACCGAATTTGGGCACAAGTGCCGAATAGAGTCGTTTTTCGACGAAACGTTTCCAGCTTCGTAGGAAAATTCCACTATGTCATTTATAATTTTATGGATTTTTCCGAGAGACGAAACATTTTGGACCAACGTGAGGGTGACATGTCACCTCACATTGGAAGCAAATAGGTGGCTTGACGATCAAGGCCCAAGAGGATTGGTTGGCTGGCGATTGGTCCCTCCTTTGTGCCTTGTTTTGTGGCTTGTTTTGTGGAGTGTTTTGTGGAGTGTTTGTGGGTGCACTTGGCTTGATCTTGGCCTTACACTTGCCTTGCACATGGCTTGATCTTGGCCATTGGTTGGCTTTTGGTTTTGCTATAAATACCCCTAAGCTCAAGACTTCATTCATCCAAAACTTCCAAGTCTTGAAACCCTCTCCTCTTCTGTTGTGCTAGCCGAGAGCTTCCTCCTCCCCTTTTCGTGAGGCCTAGTGGCCGAGAGGGTACTACCCCTAGTGGCCTTGTGGCGAGAGCATACCCCACGTTGGAGTGTTCTCGGGTACCCATGGTAGGAAGTTGTCTTCCAAGTATTGTTATAATGCCCAAAATACCTTGGCCTTATACCTTGTTGTATTCCAAAAGTTACCTCTATACGTAGAGCCCGAAATACTACCTTTTAGTCTCAAACCGAAACCCTAAGGAATCTTCTGTTAGTTGAAGGATTTAAGTAGAAGTTGGATAGAACTTCTGGGGTTGTTTGGAGCGGGATGGAGCACCGAGTCGAGCTAAACATTGCTAAGGATCGACATTTAACTTGGATAATTATGGGCTTATCGAGGTAATTATCTTGTCCTCTATTGTAATTGGAAATTACATGTTTGTTAGAATATATAGTTGAAGATACTATATATGGAACTATACTTAGTATTCGCAATGTCTTTTGACTTAAGCTGAAGAATAAAGAAAAGAACCGAATCAGTATTTACATAGGATCAGACATGAGACTTGTGTGTAGTTAATGAGTAGGATGGTGCACGTCCGGTTAGATGTAAAACCCCCGGTTGGCTTGTAGCCGACTCGTTAGAGAGGAGATTTACGCCAGGGCGGGAGGAGAGGCTTCGAATTTTTAGAAAGATAGAACTTGTGTTTTGGGGTTAATAGACGTTTGACCTTTATAGGTGAAAGTACTAAGAGTAGCGTATTCTACTCGAGGAGTGGAAGGGCAAGGTTGTAGTACTTGGAGCATTTTGCTTTGTCGATAAATCGTCGCGAGGTATGTGAACCTCTTCCTATCTCTTCTAGCATGATATGTGTGAACTATGTAGCACGGTAGACGCATACGTGTTAATCGTGTTTGATTGTTTAAAACATAAAGTGTTATAACGGCTTTATGGGAAGTTGGTTATAACGACTTTATGAAGGTAAGAAAATACTTTGTGGTTTTAAAAGGTAATCGATGTGAATTATAATCGCTAGTTATAATAAAGAACTTGATGTATTTCAAAAGATTTATAAATCGTTTTGGAAGGAGAGTAACACTTGGTTTTAAAAGGTTTTAAAAAGAGTTATACTAGCTTTTGGGAGTTAGGTATAATGTCTTAAGAGAGGTAAAGAAAATGGTTTATCGATGTTAGAAGTTAAGTGACTTGATCTTATAAGATAAGATACTTAACTTATTTGTTTTAATGTGAATGTTTGTGTGAAACCTCATTCGTGAGTAATGAGTACTTGATTTTATTTAAAGGGATAATGTTTCATCGATTTGGAAATCGAATGTGTATCGACTGCACCACCGCAAGCTAATAAAGGAAAATGTATCAATAATGATGAATTGTATTAAAACCGAGAAACCTCCATGCATAGAAACTAAGATGAGACAAAATGATATACAT
Source organism: Przewalskia tangutica (assembly GCA_029844215.1). NCBI lineage: Eukaryota > Viridiplantae > Streptophyta > Magnoliopsida > Solanales > Solanaceae > Przewalskia > Przewalskia tangutica. Next base: position 13,948,125 of record CM056737.1, read on the forward strand.
TTTCTAGATCATGCTCTTTGTAATAAGAATGTTGTAAACAAGAATAGCCTACTCTCACGCGAGAGACATATATTACTCAATTGTTCTAAAAAGGAATCAAGTGATTAAGTTTGTGAACTATGAAAAAATTTGAAAATGCGAATCTTGAGTAATTGAAACTAGGCACACTGAAAGTTAGGAAAAGAATGTTGTTACTTGATTTTGAAAAGGAATGGGTTGGTCATTCTAATACTACGTATCGGTGACTTTTATAAAAGTAATGGATCTCTTTAAAAGAACTTAACGTATGTAGTACTTTGGGGTTAAAACCCGACTTTGGCATAAAATGAAAGTACTTTGAGTTGTTGTGAAACTTGCCTATGCTTGTTGTTGTGAAACTTGCCTATGCTTGTTGTTGTGAAACTTGCCTATGCTTGTTGTTGTGAAACTTGCCTATGCTTGTGATGATAGCCTTTATTGTGCAAGTGTGGTATTTCTGTGTTACCGCGTCTCTCGATAGAGGGCCGGTTGACTTGTTGAGAACTTACTTGGACGTGCTGGCAGTGATGGAGAATTCCACGGGTATGTTTCCATTTTGATTACTGTCTTGTTGAGATGTCACATGGACATGTCTACACCGATGCAGTATTCCGGGGGCATGCGGCCATGCGGCCGGGTTGATTACCCGATATATGGTTATTACTGCAACATGGACGATCTACACCGATGCAGATTCGGGGCATGTGGCTACGCGCGGGTTGACCACCCAAAGATATTGTTATTGAGGTTACATGGGCATGTCTACACCACGCAAGATTCGGGCATGTGGCCACGGCCTTGTTATTATTATTGTTGCATCATGGACATGTCTACACCGTCGCAAGATTCCGGGCATGCGCCATGATGCGAACATGATGGATGTTGTGGGCGTGAGACCCATAGTTATATTTGAGTGGTGACTTTGAGGCGTGAGTCCTCGACTTGATCGCTTTATGTTGCATCGTATTTTGGTTATCATACATGTCTCTCGCTTTTAGGCTATTATGATTTCATTTACGATTTGACGCTCACATACTTGGTACTGTTATCGACCTCCTTCGGGGCTGCTCATGCCGCAGTAGAGGTACATCGATCGTGGATCCCCGCCTAGGATCTCATTTCAGCTGTTGAAAGCTCCGCCTTCCGAGGCTTATCTTTGGTATGTTTCCTCGAGTTGTAGGTTCTTGTACATTCTGTGGTATGGCGGCCCCGTCCGCCATAGTTGTTGTAAATCTTAGAGGTCTGTAGCACTGTTGTGGGCAGGGTTTGTAAAAAGGACAACTGTTCGGGTTTTTGTGTATATACCAAGGCAAATCGCTTGGTTGGCCTGCTTATTTATTATATCTCTTGTTTCATGACTCGTGTTTTATTTTTCCGCGTTTTTCTCGATGTTGTATCACTAGGGTGCCGGGTAAGGCACGAAGAAGGCCCGGTTCGGGCGTTACAAAGTGGTATCGAGCGCTTAGTCCTCTGAAAGTGTCTACGCACCGCGGTTCTAGTAGAGTCTTGATTATCGGTGTTGTGCACCACATCTATAATCGGGAGGCTATAGGACATTTAGGATTGGTTTCCATTCTTCTCATTCCGAGATCGCGCCTTAGCCGTGTTGTAAGTTGGACCCTCTCGACGTGTTTCGTTTTACCGCTATGCCTGCGAAAGGCAACCAGGCGAAGAGGCGGCGCGAAAGCGGAGTCGCTAGTGATTCAGAGGAGTACGAGGGCGCAGCCCTGGCCAAGACTGAGGTAGTGCTTCAGACGGCGAAGTTCGCGACGCCGCCAAAGACCAAAGAGAGTTTAGACCCACAGCAGGGTGCCCGAGACTACAAGACTCGAGCCTCCGTCCCCACACCGAGCGGGAGATGGGTCACGCGAGATGGCCCGATTATTGGCCGTGGTTGTGGCCGATATGAGATAGGCCGGACGCAGCTAGTTCAGTTCCAAAGAAGACTGTAGTGCACCCGAGGCGCATAGCTGAGGCTACGGATTTCCTTAGTCAGAGCCCGCCTGAGTTTTACTGGTCGAGGCCGAGGATGATCCGCAGGAGTTCATCCGTCACTGCAGGATCACGCGGTGATCAAGGCTTCAGAGACCGAGTCTGTGACATTTGTTCGTGATCGGTGCGTGATACCGCAATCGATTGGTTTGATTCGCGAGCTCTCCGGGAGAGCATGCACTTCCACCGTTTGGGGACGAAGTTTCGGGCCTTCGGCACATTTCTTGCCTCCACAAATGAGGAGGGCTCGCCGCAGATTTTTGATGTTGAGGCGCAGCGCGCATCTCGGGAGTACAATGTGGAGTTCGACTCATTGGCGGTATGTTCCGCATTAGTAGCTAGTATGGAGGATCGAGTGCACCGATATGTTACGTGGCTCGACGATTACCAGCAGAGTTGTTCGTGTTTCTTCACCGGCATGGACATTGCTCGCATTCGTGCTCATGCACTGGGTGCGATGAGCGCAGAGATCGACAGGTGGACCGCCACAGGCGCCAAGACGGCCGGATATTTTGGCGACTTTCGAGGCGGACCGCCTCGGCCAGACTAGTTATGTACCTCCGCCATTTGAGTGGTCCTCCGCAGCCGGGACCTTGGGATATTCGAGAGCGTCGGGGCTGAGTTTCAGATGTTCAGGGGAGTAGGGGTGTTGGCAGATGCAGTCACCCCTACATCGTTGTTGAAGATGTGGTAGACCACATTTCGGGGAGTGTCGTAGTACCAAGGGAGCTTGTTATTCGCGCCAGGCCATATGACGAGACTGTCCACTGTGGTAGCGCTGGTAGGATAGCACGCATTACTAGAGAATAAGGCCACGGTAGAGGTCGCGTGGAAGTTCGATTTTAGCGGTCCTTGAACCGCCTAGTTTTAGGTATATCCTTAACCCTGTAGATACTTGTATGTATTGATGTTAATGATGTGTTAAGTGTTATGTTCGGATAGCTTTGTGCTATAGTGTGATTTGAAAATCTGGTTAGTGTGAGATGGAAGTGGTAGCTTCCATGATGTGTTCCGTGTCGAGGAGCGGAAGTGTTATACCCCGTAGTTCCAGGGTATGTATGCGAGGACGTACGTACGAGAATACGACAGAAAGATTGGAAAGGAAGAAAGAGGTGATTTTTCCACGGAAAAGTTTCCGGTTTTTGTGAAGGAAAAAGGTTCGTTAATGGGAATTGGATTCCCAGATTTGGTATTTGGACTTCTTAGATTATATTAGAATTTTGGAATTTTATTTTCGAAATGGTCACGTGGGCCCACGGAGAAATTTACGGTTTTGTGGGGCCCACTTTGTTTTGAGATTTTGGCCATTGTGGATATTTTTGGAAGATGTTTTTGGGCGATAGAAGGGTGACACGTGTCACCCCGCCTGCGTGGCTCGCCGAACGGCATTTGTGCACAACACCTTGCTAGTAAGTCGTTTTTAAACGCTTTACATAACTTCATAGGAAAATTCCGCTATGTCTTTTCTTATTTTTGGATTTTTCCGAGAAACGAAACATTTTGGATCAACGAGGGTGACATGTGTCACCTCACATCGAAACAAGTGGGCGCTTAGGCCGATTGGTGGGCAAGTTGTTGGTAGATATTTGTGTAGATATTTGAGGGTTTTAAGGAGTAGGGACTAGGGCACTTGGGCATATCTTGGCCCTACACTCTGCCTAGCACTTGGCTAGATCTTGGCCATTGGTTGGCCTTGGCAGGCTATAAATACCCTAAGGTTGAAGACTTCTTCATCCAAAATGTCTAAGTCTTGAGAGCCTCCTCCCTTTCGTGAGGCCCCTTGGTCAGAGTTTCCCCAGTGGGGTAGGTAGAGGTAGCCACCCCCTCGCTGTGTGGTGGCCGGGTACCCCAGCCTAGTTTGTTTTCATATAATACCCCCTCTGGTAGAAATACTCTCAAAAGTATTGTTATAATGCCCAAATTACCTTAGCCAGATACCTTGTTGTATTCTAAGGTTATACCTATACGAAAGCCCGTAAATACTATTATACTTCCCGTACCACAAAACCGAAACCCTAGGAAAATCTCCATAGTCCGTTGGAGTATTGTGTAGAAGTTGGTTAGAACTTCTAAGGGTGGTTTAGAGCGGGTTGAGCGCCTGAGTCGAACTAAACGATTGCCCAGATCGACTTTATACTTGGATAATTATGGGCTTATCGAGGTAAATATCTTGTCCCCTATTGTAATTGGATATTACATGTTGTAGGAAATTATAGTCAAGTATACTATGTATATAATCAACATAGCTTGTGGCAATGTCTTTGGACTTAAGCCCAAGAATCGAATCGACTGCTTTTACATAGGATCAGACATGAGACTTGTGTAGTAGTACTTGTGAGTAGAATTGTACCCGTCGGGTTAGATGTATAACCCCCGGTTGGCTTGGTAGCCGGCCAGATTAGAGAGAGAGATTTACGCTGCATGGGGAGGTGTCGCAATTTTCGTAGAATGTTCTCGCGATAAGGTCTAAATGTTAATAAGCGCCTTGTGGCCTTATAGGTTGAAGTACTACGTGTGGCGCGTTCTACTTGGCTTAAGAAGTAGCCGATACTGGGAGTACTGAGCTGCTTTGCTATTAGTCGATACTCGCCGCGAGGTATGTGAACCTCTTCCTATCTCTTCTAGCATGGTATGTGTGAACTATGTAGTACGGTGAGCGTACGTGTACTAAATGTATTTGATTGGTGTAAAACATAAAGTGTTATAACGCTTTATGGGAAGTTGGTTATAACGGCTTTACGTTGGTAAGAAAATACGTGTGGTTTTTAAAAGGTAATCGATTTGAACTATAACTGGCTTGTTATGTGTTAATAAAGAACTTGAAGTATTTCAAAAGAGTTTTGAATCATTTTGAGATGAGAAGTAATACTTGATTTGTTTTGAAAACTTAAGAGTTATACTAGCTTTATGGAAAGTTAGGTATAACGCCTTAAGAATGTTTTATCGATTTTGGAAATCGAATGTGTATCGACAAACCACCGCAAATGTTAATAAAAGGAAATGTTTTGACAGATTAAGTATTATTAAAACCAAGAGAAACTTCCATCCGCATGAAGCTAAGATGAGACAAAATGATATTTCCTAGATCATGGCTGCTGTAATAAGATTGTTGTAAACAAGAATATCCTACTCACATATAAGACTTATGTTTCTCAGATAGTTTAAAAGAGAATTATATTCTTAAATGAATAAGACTATGAACTACGAAACCTTTCTAAATAAGAAACATGAACATTTGAAATTAGGCAAACTTGACGTTTGGAAAATAATGTTGTTACTTGAGTCTTACAAAGAGAAGTGTTTTGATTTACTTCAAAAGATAATCACTATATTTTCATATACTACGTATTGTGTGACTTTTGTGAAAGTAACGTATCTTTTAAAAGAGTTAATGTATGAAGTAATTTGGGGATAAAACCCGAACTTGTTAGCATATAGTAGAAAGTACCTTGTGTGTGTATAACTTGATTGTGTTGGTTTGTGATAGCACTGTAATACTTTCTTGTTGATTTGTTAAGTAAACATGCTAGGATGCTCCGTGTTAGTATCTTGTGATGTTTGTGTAAAGGGTTTTTCCTTTGTTGTGCTTATGTTGTTTAACGATAAGTCGTTATGATAGTATTATACATCACTCATCTCGAGATGATTCCGGTTAAGCCGCCTCCGACGCGGGTAGACTCAGTGGTCGATGGACCTATGATTCGAGACTACCTCATGCGGGTCCAGGGATCTGCGCGAATCGCGGGAGTTCCGTGTTAGATGCGGCCCTTGTGGTCACGCGGTCCTTGTGGCACGCAGACGGCGAGTCCAGACGCCGCCGGAGTAGCTACCCTCGATGCGGGTTATACCTCATGCGGCCGATCTGATTGGCCTATGCGGAGTCGCGGAAAGTTCCAGGCTAGACGCGCACATTAGATATCGCGGCAAGTGGTCGCTTTGATCATGTGACGGCCAGACAGATCTTATGATACGCTTCATGACCTTGTTGGTGCTGCGGGTGTTAGTAGTCGGCTATGCCTTCGCATTTACCCCAGACGTGTTATTATGGCACGTGGGACCCGTGTTCATGTGTGTTCCTTGGTGCTTTTATATCATAAATCGCCGGCGATGAGGAAGGTATTCCACGGGCATGATTGATGTGGGCGTGAGACCCATTGTTATATTTGGTGATGACTTGAGGGCGTGAGTCACCGACTTGACATGATCGCTATTATTGTGAATCGTAGTTTGGTTATCATACATGTCTCCCGCTTTATAGACTATTATGATTTCATTTACAGTGATTTTTAGTTTCACATACTCTGCACTGCAGATCGACTCTTCGGGGGCCGTCACGCCGCAGTAAAGGTACACCGCCGTTGATCCTCGCCTTAGGGTCACAGTCAGCGTTGGGAAAGCTCCGCTTCCGAGGCTTATTCGTATAGTCCTCGTTGTTGTAGTGCTTACATTCGTGGTATGACGGGCCCCGTCCCGTCGTTGTTGTCATTTCATTCATAGGTCTGTAGTACCGATGTGGCAAGTGGTTGTAAAAAGGATTAAACTGCTCGCTTTAAAAGATTGTTTATATATGCCGGCGGCAAGTTTTCACAAGATTATTGTTTATACTTCTTGTTATTTCATGTTGTTGTTTATATTCCGACACTGATGATTGTATCACTAGGGTGCCCGGTAGGCACTAGTCACGCCCGGTTCGGTCGTGACAAAAGTGGTATCGTGAGCGCTTAATCCTCTGAAAGTGTCTACGCACCAGATCCATGAGTCTTGATTATCGGTGTGTTGTGCACCACACCAATAATCGTGAGGCTATAGGGTATTTAGGATTGGTTTCTATTCTTCTCACTGAGATCGTGCCTTAGAGCCGTGTTGTAAGTTGACCCTCCGACGAAATTATTTCCTTATCGTTATGCCTCCGCAGGCAACCCGCCCGTGAGGCAAGGCACCGAGGAGCCGCGAGTAGAGTTCGAGAGGGTTACGTGGGCACAGCCCAATTATCACCTCGACGGTGCTTCATTCGGGATTTCGCGACGCCACTAGCCCCAAGAAAGTTTAGCACGGCGGCGGCAGCTTATCGCGCCATGATATTTGAACCTTCGCCCACGACCAGAACAGAGAATATGGATCGCAAAGAGGCAACCTCGCATTAGCTATGGATTTGGCTACTGCAGAGTATACCGATGTATCGCGAGTCTTGAGGACTATCTAAAAGAGGTTGTGCAAGAGTAATTCTTGATTGTTGAGCATGGCCTGTACGGGCTTATGTACAGCAGCCGAAAAACGAGAGATCGACGTTAACCAAGGGCAGGAGAGAGGCCAGAGCAGCAGGTCCTTCGGTAACTTTCAAGCGAGTATACCTTAAGTGCTATGTTCGATATCGCAGTGGTAGTTGTGATTAGAAATCATGGTGGGTTAACCGAGTAAGATTTTGGGGATAGAAGGTGTGAGCCTTAGAGTGTTATACGTACAGACCTTAGAGGTAAGGCCATCTCGAGTAAAGGTGTAGTGTTATGTTTGATCCTTACCGGAGTGCATAGTGCACGTGAGCTATGTTTGGGATAGGTCCCTAAGTGGTATGAAATGAAAGAGGGTAGTTGAGCTAAGAAGACCCCTAGGTTTTCGTGAATACGTTTAGTAAAATTGTTCCTTCCTGGGAGATAGTATTTTGCGCCACGGTCGGGTTGAGGCCACGTTGCGGGTCAACCCGCGGCATGTTTGGTGGTGGGGTCCGTTGTGGTGGTCCCGCCTTGTGGAAGCGGTCACGAGGGTGTTAGGCCCAGTGTAGTTAACCAAATGACGAGTTCGTGGATGCGTCGACCGCTGGTCGGTCGACGGGGCAGCCCATCGTGTTCTTCGGTCGACCGCTCACTCGGCAATGTTGTTTTATCCGAAGGTTGTAAGGCTGCACGGTGCCTACCTTCACCTTATGGCGCATGGAGCCTGTGTTACGCTGTTTTTGTTTCGAAGTTTTACTGTGCAGGTTAAGGACTCAAAGTGAGTCTCGATCGCATTCGCCCTCGGCCGCGTGGATTTCGTGGGTAGTTGTGAGGATTGTTGTCTCCTGTGGAGGAGCGTTTAAGCTACCATTCCGTTGTTCGGATGTCGCCTACGAAGCCTTGTCAGGGCAGAAGTGTAAGTTGCTTGGCCGATTGGTTCGATGTTGGCAAGGTTCAGATAGTTGGATCGGGCTTGTTCCAGCAGATCGTGGATAGGTAAAGCTCATCTAGAAGAAGTTCGCACTGCAGGAATCGTATGATAATCGGCGACGACGCTTAGAGTTCAGCCGACGGCCGGTCTTCTTGAAAGTACCACCCCTGACAGGTGTGACGAGTTGTGGAAACGAATGAACTTAGCCCGAGTTACTGGGCCTTTTGAGTTCATGTGAAGAATAGGCCAGTTGCCTATATGTTAGCAATTGCCGTCCGACTTGTGAGGCAAGACGTCCGGTCTTCAGATTGTTATGTTCGGGAAAGTATCGAAGATCCATCCGTAATGTCCCGATTAATGATGCCCACGTAAAGAGATAGTAACCCCAGTTTTGGAAACTAAAGCGATTTAAATGTGGTAGGTTCGAGGCTAAACAGCCGGTGATCGCAGCACCCGGTACCATTTGTTGGGTCGTCGGAGCTAGGCTCGCGCAAAGTGACAAAAGTGTATTTGTGGTGATGTTAGAGGTGTTTCCTCGTAGACTTGGATATAAGTATGTCGCGCAGTACTTTCGTGGCTGTATGGCGTGATTGTTTCGTAAGTATAAGTGAAGACTATACCGCGCACGTATGTTTTGAGACTTAGAATGAACATTCGACGAATGTTTCTAAGGGGGAAGAATGTTATACCCCAGTTCGGGGTATGTATGGAGGACGCGTGCGAGAATCACGTGATGGTAAAAGATTGAAAGGAAGAAAGAGGTGATTTTTCCACGGAAAAGTTTCCGCTTTTGTGAAGGAAAAAGGTTCGTTAATGGAATCGATGTTATACCCGTAGTTCCCGGTATGTATGCGAGGACGCACGCACGAGAATACGACGTAAAGATTGGAAAGGAAGAAAGAGGTGATTTCTCCACGGAAAAGTTTAGGTTTTGTGAAGGAAAAAGTTCGTTAACGGGAATGGATTCCCGATTTGGTATTCGGACTTCGAATATTAGAGAATTATGGAATTTTATTTTTGAAATGGTCACGTGGGGCCCAAGGGAGAAATTTACGGTTTTGTGGCCCACTTTGTTTTTCGAGATTTTGGCCATTGTGGATATTTGGAAGATGTTTTATTTTGGCCAATAGGAGGGTGACACGTGTCACCCCGCCTAGTGGCTTGGCCGAATGGCATTTGTGCACAACACCCTGCTAGAGTCGTTGACGAAACGTTCTACCTAACTTCGAAGGGTAAATTACGCTATGTCATTTAGTATTTTTGCGGATTTTTCCGAGAGACGAAGCGTTTTGGACCAACGAGAGGCAACACTGCACCCTCTCGTTGGACTTGAAGGGCGTTAGGGGCCGATGGATGAGCAAGTCTTGGTTGATATTTGTGTAGATATTTTGAGGGTTTTAAGGAGTAGGGACTAGGGGCACTTGGGCATATCTTGGCCTTACACTTGCTATACACTTGGCTAGATCTTGCCATTGGTTGGCCTTGGCTTGTGCTATAAATACCCTCTCCTTTGATGAACTTCTTCATCCTAAATATTTCCTAAGTGTTAGAATCCTCCCTCCCTTCCTTATGGTTCTCGCCCCTCCCTCATGGGCCGTGAACACCCCCTCAGTGGTGCTAGGAGAGTGTACCCCTAGCCTAGTTGCTTTCGTGATAATACCCCCTTGTGGTGTAGAAATACTCTCTAAAGTATTGTTATAATGCCCAAATTACCTTAGCCGATACCTTGTAGTATTCTAAGGTTATACCTATCTGAATAGCCGGAAATACTATTATACTTCCGTCAGTCAAAACCGAAACCCTAGGAAAATCTCCATAGTCAGTTGAGTATTGTGTGTTGGTTAGAACTTCTAAGGGTGGTTTAGAGCGGTTGGAGCTAAACGATTGCCCGTGATCGACTTTATACTTGGATAATTATGGGCTTATCGAGGTAAATATCTTGTCCTCTATTGTAATTGGAAATTACATGTTGTTAGAATATATAGTTAAAGTATACTATATATAGAACTGAATCGAATCAGATTAAGAGACTTGTGTAGTAGTCTTGTGGAGTAGAATTGTACCGTCGGGTTAGATGTATAACCCCCTCGTTGGCTTCGTAGCCGCCCCGTTAGAGGAGGAGATTTACGCCGCATGGGGAGGTGCGCGAATTTTCTCAGAGAATGTTCTACGATAAGATCTTAATGTTAATAAGCGCCTTGTGGCCTTATAGGTTGAAGTACTACGTGTGGCGCGTTCTACTTGGCTTTAGGAGTAGCCATGCTGTTGGGAGTACTGAGCGCTTTTGCTATTAGTCGATACTCCGCGAGGTATGCGAACCTCTTCCTATCTCTTCTAGCATGATATGTGTGAACTATGTAGTACGGTAGACGCATATGTACTAAATGTATTTGATTGGTGTAAAACATAAAGTGTTATAACGCTTTATGGGAAGTTGGTTATAACGGCTTTATGTTGGTAAGAAAATACATGTGGTTTTTAAAAGGTAACCGATTTGAACTATAAATCGCTTGTTATGTGTTAATAAAGAACTTGAAGTATTTCAAAAGAGTTTTGAATCATTTTGAGAGAAGAAGTAATACTTGATTTGTTTTGAAAACTTAAGAGTTATACTAGCTTTATGGAAAGTTAGGTATAACGCCTTAAGATCGCTTTTACCGATTTTGGAAATCGTAATGTATCGACAAACCACCGCAATGCTAATAAAAGGAAATGTTTTGACAGATTAAGTATTATTAAAACCAAGAGAAACTTCCATCCGCATAAGCTAAGATGAGACAAAATGATATTTCTAGATCACGGGCATTGTAATAAGATTGTTGTAAACAAGAATATCCTACTCACATATAAGACTTATGTTTCTCGATAGTTTAAAAGAGAATTATATTCTTAAATGAATAAGACTATGAATCGAAACCTTTCTAAATAAGAAACATGAACATTTGAAATTAGGCAAACTTGACGCTTGGAAAATAATGTTGTTACTTGAGTTTTACAAAGAGAAGTGTTTTGATTTACTTCAAAAGATAATCACTATATTTTCATATACTACGTATTGTGTGACTTTTGTGAAAGTAACGTATCTTTTAAAGAGTTAATGTATGAAGTACTTTGGGGATAAAACCCGAACTTGTTAGCATATAGTAGAAGTACCGTGTGTATAACTTGATTGTGTTGGTTTGTGATAGCCCCGTAATACCTTCTTGTTGATTTGATAAGTAAACATGCTAGGATGCTACGTGTGTTAGTATCTTGTGATGTTTGTGTAAAGGGTTTTTCCTTTGTTGTGCTTATGTTGTTTAACGATAAGTCGTTATGATAGTATTATACATCAATCATCTCGAGATGATTCCGGGTTAAGCCGCCTCCGACGCGGGTAGACTCAGTGTCGATGGACCTACGATTCGAGACTACCTCTACGCGTCCAGGGGGCATGCGGAACTGCGGGAGTTCCGTGTTAGACGCGCCTTGTGGTCACGCGGTCCTTGTGGCTACGCGGACGGCGAGTCCAGGGACGCTGCCGGAGTAGCTACCGATGCGGGTTATACCTCATGCGCCGATCCGATTGGCCGGCGCGAGCCGCGAAAGTTCCGTGGCTAGACGCGCACATTAGATATCGCGCGCAAGTGGTCACTTTGATCATGTGACGGCCAGACAGATCTTATGATACGATTCACGACCTTGTTGGTACCGGTGTTAGTAGTCGGCTATGCCTTCGCATTTACCTCAGACGTGTTATTATGACACGTGGGACTCGTGTTCACGTGTGTTCCTGGTGCTTTTATATCATAAACCGCCACAGCGAGGAAGGTATTCCACGCATGATTGATGTTGTGGCGTGAGACCCATTGTTATATTTGAGTGATGACTTGAGGCGTGAGTCCTCGACTTGACACGATCGCTATTATTGTGAATCGTAGTTTGGTTATCATACATGTCTCCCGCTTTATAGACTATTATGATTTCATTTACGATTTTTAGTTTCACATACTGCACTGTCAGACCGACCTCCTTCTGGGCCGCTCACGCCGCAGTAAAGGTACACCGCCATTGATCCTCGCCTTAGGGTCACGATTCACGTGTGGAAAGCTCCGCTTTCTCGGAGGCTTATCAGTGGTATAGTCCCCGTTGTCAGAGGTGTTTACATTCGTGGTATGGCGGGCCCCGTCCCGCCATTGTTGTCGTATCATTTCTTAGGTCTCAGAATCGTTGTGGGCGGGGTTTGTAAAAAGGATTAAAACTGCTCATGTTGGAAAAAGTTGTTATTTATATATACGCCAAAGGCAAGTTTTTCTCAGATTATTGTTTCATATTTCATAATATGTCTTGTATTGTTTTATGTTCGATTACTCGATGTCAGATCACTAGGGTGCTCGGTAGCACAGTACCACGGCCCGAATCGGTCGTGACATTGATTCCCAATTTGGTATTTGGACTTCTTAGATTATATTAGAATTTTGAATTTTATTTTGGAAATGGTCACGTGGGCCCACGGAGAAATTTACTGGTTTGTGGGGCCCACTTTGTTTTCGAGATTTTGGCCATTGTGGATATTTTTCGGAAGATGTTTTTGGGCTAATAGAAGGGTGACACGTGTCACCCCGCCAGTGGCTTGGCCGAATGGCATTTGTGCACAACACCCGGTTAGAGTCGTTTTTCGACGAAACGTTTTAAATAACATTCGAGGGGAAAATTACGGCTATGTCTTTTCTTATTTTTTCGGATTTTTACGAGAAACCAAACATTTTTGACCAACGGGAGGGTGACATGTGTCACCCTCACATTGGAAGCAAGTGGGGCGGCTTAGGGCCGATTGGTGGGCAAGTTGTTGGTAGATATTTGTGTAGATATTTGTGAGGGTTTTAAGGAGTAGGGACTAGGGGGCACTTGGGCATATCTTGGCCCTACACTTGCCTAGCACTTGGCTAGATCTCGGCCATTGGTTGGCCTTGGCTTGTGCTATAAATACCCTCTAAGGTTGAAGACTTCTTCATCCAAAATGTCTAAGTCTTGAGAGCCTTCCCTCCCTTTCGCAGGCCCCTTGGTCGAGAGTTTCCCCAGTGGGGTAGCCGAGGGTAGCCACCCCTCCTTTGTGGTGCCGTGGGGTACCCCTAGCCTAGTGTGTTATCATATAATACCCTCTTGGTAGAAATACTCTCAAAAGTATTGTTATAATGCCCAAATTACCTTAGCCAGATACCTTGTTGTATTCTAAGGTTATACCTATACGAAAAGCCCGTAAATACTATTATACTTCCGTCACTACAAAACCGAAACCCTAGGAAAATCTCCATAGTCAGTTGGAGTATTGTGTAGAAGTTGGTTAGAACTTCTAAGGGTGGTTTAGAGCGGTTGGAGCGCTGAGTTGGAACTAAACGATTGCCCAGATCGACTTTATACTTGGATAATTATGGGCTTATCGAGGTAAATATCTTGTCCCCTATTGTAATTGGATATTACATGTTGTAGGAAATTATAGTTGAAGTATACTATGTATATAATCAACATAGCTTGTGGCAATGTCTTTGGACTTAAGCTCAAGAATCGAATCAACTGCTTTTTACATAGGACGTATTACATGAGACTTGTGTAGTAATCGTGGAGTAGAATTGTACCGTTCGGGTTAGATGTATAACCCCTGGTTGGCTTGGTAGCCTACCGTTAGAGAGGAGATTTACGCTGTTGGGGAGAGTCGCCGAATTTTCGGTAGAATGTTCCGCGATAAGGTCTAAATGTTAATAAGCGCCTTGTGGCCTTATAGGTTGAAGTACTACGTGTGGCGTTCTACTTGGCTTAAGAAGTAGCCGATTGGGAGTACTGAGCGTTTTTGCTATTAGTCGATACTGCCGCGAGGTATGTGAACCTCTTCCTATCTCTTCTAGCATGGTATGTGAACTATGTAGTACGGAGACGATACGTACTAAATGTATTTGATTGGTGTAAAACATAAAGTGTTATAACGCTTTATGGGAAGTTGGTTATAACGGCTTTATGTTGGTAAGAAAATACGTGTGGTTTTTAAAAGGTAACCGATTTGAACTATAACCGCTTGTTATGTGTTAATAAAGAACTCAAGTATTTCAAAAGAGTTTTGAATCATTTTGAGATGAGAAGTAATACTTGATTTGTTTTGAAAACTTAAGAGTTATACTAGCTTTATGGAAAGTTAGGTATAACGCCTTAAGAATGTTTCTTGATTTTGGAAATCGAATGTATCGACAAACCACCGCGGCGTTAATAAAAGGAAATGTTTTGACAGATTAAGTATTATTAAAACCAGAGAAACTTCCATCCGCATAGAAGCTAAGATGAGACAAAATGATATTTCCTAGATCATGGTCTTTGTAATAAGATTGTTGTAAACAAGAATATCCTACTCACATATAAGACTTATGTTTCTCAGATAGTTTAAAAGAGAATTATATTCTTAAATGAATAAGACTATGAACTACGAAACCTTTCTAAATAAGAAACATGAACATTTGAAATTAGGCAAACTTGGACGTTTGGAAAATAATGTTGTTACTTGAGTCTTACAAAGAGAAGTGTTTTGATTTACTTCAAAAGATAATCACTATATTTTCATATACTACGGGTATTGTGTGACTTTTGTGAAAGTAACGTATCTTTTAAAAGAGTTAATGTATGAAGTACTTTGGGATAAAACCCCGAACTTGTTAGCATATAGTAGAAAGTACCTTGTGTGTATAACTTGATTGTGTTGGTTTGTGATAGCCTGGTAATACTTTCTTGTTGATTTGATAAGTAAACATGCTAGGATGCTCCGTGTGTTAGTATCTTGTGATGTTTGTGTAAAGGGGTTTTTCCTTTGTTGTGCTTATGTTGTTTAACGATAAGTCGTTATGATAGTATTATACATCACTCATCTCGAGATGATTCCGGGTTAAGCCGCCTCCGACGCGGGTAGACTCAGCGGTCGATGGACCTATGATTCGAGACTACCTACGCGGGTCGGGGCTCGCGAATCGCGGAGTTCGGAGTTGGGACGCGCCTTGTGGTCACGCGGTCCTTGTGGCCATGCGGACGGCGAGTCCAGACGCCGCCGGGAGTAGCTACCCTCGATGCGGGTTATACCTCATGCGGGCCGATCCGATTGGCCTATGCGAGTCGCGGAAAGTTCCAGGGCTAGACGCGCACATTAGATACTGCGGGCAAGTGGCCAGCTTTGATCATGTGACGGTCTGGACAGATCTTATGATACAGTTCATGACCTTGATGTTACTGTGGGTGTTAGTAGTCGGCTATGCCTTCTTACCGCAGACGTGTTATTATGGCACGTGGGACCCGTGTTCATGTGTGTTCCTTGGTGCTTTTATATCATAAATCTTGGCCATGAAAGGTATTCCACGCATGATTGATGTTGTGGCGTGAGAACCATTGTTATTTTTTAGTGATGACTTGAGGGCGTGAGTCCCCGACTTGACATGATCGCTATTATTGTGAATCGAGTTTGGTTATCATACATGTCTCCGCTTTATAGACTATTATGATTTCATTTACGATTTTTAGTTTCACATACTTGCACTGCCAGATCGACCTCCTTCGGGTTGCGCTCATGCCGCAGTAAAGGTACACGATCGCCGATCCTCGCTCTAGGTCACAGCGTTGGGAAAGCTCCGCTTTCTCGGAGGCTTATTCGTATAGTCCCCTGTTGTTGTAGGTGCTACATTCGGGTATGACGGCCCTGTCCGTCGTTGTTGTCATTTCATTCATAGAGGTGTAGTAATCGATGTGGCGGGGGTTGTAAAAAGGATTAAACTGCTCGCTTTAAAAGATTGTTTATATATGCCGGCGGCAAGTTTTCACAAGATTATTGTTTATACTTCTTGTTATTTCATGTTGTTGCTTATATTCCGCTGATTACTCTGATGATTGTATCACTAGGGTGCCCGGGGTAAGGCACTAGTCACGGGCCCGGGTTCGGGTCGTGACAGGAAGTTGGCGCTACAGTGGGTCGGGTTTGGGCCATGTTGCGGGCCAACCCGCGTCCCGCTTCGGCGGCGGTCAGCTGGGTGGTCCCGCCAGTGGTGGTCACGAGGTGCTAGGCCCAAGTTTAGATGACCATCGTATGAGTTCATAGATATGTTCGACGGAATCGATTCGTGAAGGCCGAGAATGGCCTTAGAGGAAATCGAGGGTAGTAAGATGACCAAGTTTGGAGGTAGTAACTCCAAGGGTTGGAAACAAACGTTGACGGAGTGGTACGGATACTAGAAAGAGCTCGAATGTTCGAGAAGTGGTACGACGAGATAGAGGAGAAGTGAACGTGTGTGATCGCTTTCTTTTGTGAAATGTAGGTGCGAAGGGTATATTTTAGACCTCGTGCGGGTTTTGTGATGATTAGAGGTGTTTCCTCGTTGACTTGGGTTTAAGTATTGGTGCGTTTGTTATTTTTATGGCCAGGTGTGGCATGATCGTTTTCGTGCGTATAGCAGTGAAGGCTATACTAGCGCATGTTTGTGTTGAGACTTGAGAAGGAACATTCGGGACGAATGTTTCTAAGGAGGGGAGAATGTTATACCCCGTATTTCCAGAGTATGTACGTAAGGACGTACGTAGAAAATTTGAGCCTTAAGTTAGGCAAAGGACCGAATTTGGGCACAAGTGCGAATAGTCGTTTTCGACGAAACGTTTCCACGACTTTCGTAGGGAAAATTCCGCTATGTCATTTATAATTTTTGCGGATTTTTCCGAGAGACGAAACATTTTGGACCAACGGAGGTGACATGTGTCACCTCACATCGAAGCAAATAGGGTGGCTTGACGATTAAGGCGTCCAAGAGGATAGTTGGCCTTGGCCGATTGGTCCTCCTTTTGTGCCTTGTTTGTGGCTTGTTTTGTGGAGTGTTTTGTGGAGTGTTTGTGGGTGCACTTGGCTTGATCTTGGCCTTACACTTGCCTTGCACATGGCTTGATCTTGGCCATTGGTTGGCTTTTGGTTTTGCTATAAATACCCTAAGCTTGAAGACTTCATTCATCCAAAACTTCCAAGTCTTGAAACCCTCTCCTCCCTTCTTGTTGTGCTAGCGAGAGCTTCCTCCTCCCCTTTTCGTGAGGCCTAGTGGCCGAGAGGGTACTACCCCTAGCCTTGTGGCAGAGCATACCCCCACGCGTTGGAGTGTTCTCGTAGGTACCCCCTTGGTAGAAAGTTGTCTTCCAAGTATTGTTATAATGCCCAAAATACCTTGGCCTTATACCTTGTTGTATTCCAAAAGTTACCTCTATACGTAGAGCCCGAAATACTACCTTTTTAGTCTCAAACCGAAACCCTAAGGAATCTTCATTGTTAGTTGAAGGATTTAAGTAGAAGTTGGATAGAACTTCTAAGGGTTGTTTGGAGCGGGATGGAGCACCCGGAGTTGGAGCTAAACATTGCTAAGGATCGACATTTAACTTGGATAATTATGGGCTTATCGAGGTAATTATCTTGTCCCTCTATTGTAATTGGAAATTACATGTTTGTTAGAATATATAGTTGAAGTATACTCTATATGGAACTATACTTAGTATTCGGCAATGTCTTTTGACTTAAGCCTGAAGAATAAAGAAAAGAACTGAACTGTATTTACATAGGACTGTATTACAGTAGACTTGTGTAGAGTTACTGAGTAGGATGGTGCACGTCCGGTTAGACGTGTAAACCCCCCCCCCCCTGGTTGGCTTGGTAGCCGGCCTCGATAGAGGAGGAGATTTACGCTGTGGCGGGGGGGGGGAGGTGCTGCCGAATTTTCTGTAGAAAGATAGAACTTGTGTTTTGGGGTTAATAGACGTTTGTGACCTTTATAGGTGAAAGTACTAAGAGTAGCGTATTCTACTCGAGGAGTGGAAAGGGCTAGCAAGGTTGTAGTACTTGGAGCATTTTGCTTTTGTCGATAAATCGTCGCGAGGTATGTGAACCTCTTCCTATCTCTTCTAGCATGATATGTGTGAACTATGTAGTACGGTAGACGTACATGTGTTAACTGTGTTTGATTGTTCTTAAAACATAAAGTGTTAT
The DNA here is from genome assembly GCA_029844215.1 of Przewalskia tangutica. Taxonomy (NCBI): domain Eukaryota; kingdom Viridiplantae; phylum Streptophyta; class Magnoliopsida; order Solanales; family Solanaceae; genus Przewalskia; species Przewalskia tangutica. The sequence goes on from CM056737.1 coordinate 13,966,294, forward strand.
AACGGCTTTATGGGAAGTTGGTTATAACACTTTATGTAAGAAAATACGTTGTGGTTTTAACAGGTAACTGATGTGACTTCTAACTGGCTAGTTAGACTAACGAACATGATGTATTGCAAAAGAATTATAAATCGTTTTGGAAGGGAGAGTAACACTTGGTTTTAAAAGGTTTTAAAAAGAGTTATACTAGATTTTTGTGGAGTTTTGTTTAATTTCTTAAGAGAGGTTAAGAAAATGGTTTCTTGATGTTAGAAGTTAAGAGACTTGATCTTATAAGATAGAGACTTAACTTATTTGTTTTAATGTGAATGTTTGTGTGAAACCTCATTCGTGAGTAATGAGTACTTGATTTTATTTAAAGGGATAATGTTTTACTGATTTGAAATCGAATGTGTATCGACAGGACCATGCGGCGTTAATAAAGGAAAATGTATTGAATAATGATGAATTGTATTAAAACCAGTAGAAACCTCCATCTGCATAGAAACTAAGATGAGACAAAATGATATACATTTTCTAGATCATGGCTGTTGTAATAAGAATGTCGTAAACAAGAATAGCCTACTCTCACGTGAGACATATATTACTCAATTGTTCTAAAAAGGAATCAAGTGATTAAGTTTGGGAACTATGAAACCATTTGAAAATGAGAAGCTTGAGTAATTGAAACTAGACAAACTGGAACTTAGGAAAAGAATGTTGTTACTTGATTTTGAAAAGGGAATGTGGGTTGGTCATTCTAATACTACGGGTATCGGGTGACTTTTATAAAAGTAATGGATCTCTTTTAAAAGAACTTAACGTATGTAGTACTTTGGGGTTAAAACCCGGACTTTGGCATAAAATGAAAGTACTTTGAGTTGTTGTGAAACTTGCCTATGCTTGTTGTTGTGAAACTTGCCTATGCTTGTTGTTGTGAAACTTGCCTATGCTTGTTGTTGTGAAACTTGCCTATGCTTGTGATGATAGCCTTTGTTGTGCAAGTGTGGTATTTCTGTGTTACCGCGTCTCTCGATAGAGGGCCGGTTGACTTGTTGAGAACTTACTTGGACGTGCTGGCAGTGATGGAGAATTCCACGGGTATGTTTCCATTTTGATTCTTGTCTTGTTGATATCACATGGACATGTCTACCGTCTGATGTTCGGGACATGCGGCCATGCGCCGGGTTGATTACCGATATATGGTTATGCGCAACATGGACGTGTCTACACCGTCTGATTCCGGGGGCATGTGGCCGTGCGGCGGGTTGACCACCCATATATTGTTATTGAGGTTACATGGGCATGTCTACACCGTCACGATTCCGGGGCATGTGGCCATGCGGCCTTGTTATTATTGTTGCATCATGGACATGTCTACACCGTGCACGATTCCGGGGCACGCGGCCATGATCACGAACATGATGGATGTTGTGGGCGTGAGACCCATAGTTATATTTGAGTGGTGACTTTGAGGCGTGAGTCCCGACTTGGCTAACTTTTATGTTGCGTACTGTATTTTGGTTATCATACATGTCTCCTGCTTTAGGCTATTATGATTTCATTTGATGTTGACAGTTCACATACTTGGTACTGTTATCGACCTCCTTGGAGGCTGCGTTCATGCGCGGTAGAGGTACATCGGTCGTGGATCCCGCTCTTAGGATCTCATTTCAGCGTGTTGAAAGCTCGTTCCTTGGAGGCTTATCTTTGGTATGTTTCCAGAGTTGTAGGTTCTTGTACATTCGGGGGTATGGCGGCCACTGTCGTCATAGTTGTTGTAAATCTTAGAGTGCATGCCTTTGTTGTGGCGGGGTTTGTAAAAGGACAATCGTTCGGGTTTTGTGTATATCTTGAAGGCAACCGTTTTGGTTGCTTTGTTTATTTATTATATCTCTTGTTTCATGACTCGTGTTTTATTTTCCGCTGGTTTTCTCTGATGTTGTATCACTAGGGTGCCCGGGGTAAGGCACCAGTAACGGGCCCGGGTTCGGGGCGTTACACCTAACTTCTTATTGGCTTTGTTCATATACACTCTCATTTTAGTTTACTTGAGGCACTAACATGTCATTATAAAATCCGGGAATTTAACCCAAAGTACTACGTACTTCTATTCTTTTAAAATGACTCTTTTTCATATAAAACTTCCAAGATACTAATAACCGTAGTATCAAGTCATATCTACTTTTCAAAACAAGTCACAATACCTTTTAGAAATACATTTATAGGCTTCTAAATCAAGTGACTTCTTTCTTTAAAACCTTAAGCAATTGATGTCTTCAAATCAATGTGCCTTTCTTCATTTCAAGTCATTTATCATTATTTACATTACTAGAGTAAACCACTCTTTCATATTTCCATAAAGCTATTATAACCAACTTCCCATAAAGTCGTTATACTAACTTTATGCTTTAGACACTTACATTCTTTTTATAACCAAGAGACTTATACTTTCGAAAAACAAGTATCGTATACTTTCAAAATACTTCAAGTCTCTTAACTTTTAGAAGCTAAGATATCCTTAATCTTTAAAACAAGTGAGTTAATTCCCTAACTCAACCAACTTGGACATTCTTAAAACAAGTCAAGGATATCAAATGAAACTAGATTCATCAAAATCTCGTACGTCTACCGTACTATATATTTACAACTATTCATGCTCAAGAGATAGAAAAGTTCCACATACCTCTTCAGTTCAATCCACTTGCTAAGTCCAATATGTCGTACGTTGTATGTCAACCTATAATGACCATAATACGTCTATTAACTTGTCACGACCCGAACCCGGGCCCGTGACTGGTGCCTTACCCCGGGCACCCAGTGATACAACATCAGAGAAAATCAGCGGAAATAAAAACATAAACATGAATTAAGAGACAAGATAAATAAACAGGCCAACCAAAACAGTTGCCTTCATCATATATACATAAATACCCGAACATTTATCCTTTTACAAACCACGCTTGCGATTACTCTGGACCTCTAAGATTTTTACAACTATGGCCGGGACGGGCCCGCCATACCACGAATGTATAAGAATCTACGGACTCGAGTAACATACCAAAAGATAAGCCTCAGAAGAAATGGGGCTTCGACACGCTGACTGTGATCCTATGGCGAGGATCCACTACGATGTACTTCCACTGCGGCATGACGCGGCCCCGAATAAGTCGATAACAGTACCAAGTATGTGAAGCGTAAAATCAGTAAATGAAATCATAATAGTCTATATAAAGCGGGAGACATGTATGATAACGGATGAAATCGTGACCTGCCCGTCGTGGGACTCGGTGTAATATCGGATGAAATCGTGACCACGCCCGTCTCGTGGGACTCGGTGTAATATCGGATGAAATCGTGACCACGCCCATCTCGTGGGACTCGGTGTAAATCGGATGAAATGCGTGACCACGCCCGTCTCGTGGGACTCGGTGTAAAATCGGATGAAATCGTGACCGCCCATCTCGTGGGACTCGGTGTATAATCGTTCATAACAAATCAACCGGCCCTCCATCGAGAGATGCGGGGGTACAGAAATACAACAAAGGCTATCACAACAAGTATAGGCAAGCTTCACAACAACAAGCATAGGCAAGCTTCACAACAAGCATAGGCAAGCTTCACAACAACAAGCATAGGCAAGCTTCACAACAACAAGCATAGGCAAGTTATACACAACTCAAAGTACTTTCATTTTATGCCAAAGTCGGGTTTTAACCTAAAGTACTACGTCGTTAAATTCCTTTTAAAGATCCATTTCTTTACGAAGGTCACCCGATACGTAGTATAAAAATAGAGTGACTAACATTGTTAAGTAAACCAAAATGCTTTCCTTTGTAAAATCAAGTAACAACCTTATTTTCCAAGCGTTCAAGTTTGCCTAATTTCAAAAGCTCAAGTTTCTCATTTTAGAAAAGGTTTCGTAGTTCATAGTTTTAAATCCTTTAAAACATAATTCTCCTTTAAGCGTTTTGAGAAACATATGTCTTATATGTGAGTAGGTTATTCTTGTTTATAATCAATCTTATTAGCGACCATGATCTAGGAAATGTAATATCATTTGTCTTATCTTAGCTTACATGCGGATGGAGGTTTCTCTTGGTTTTAATACCATACTTCATTATTCAATACATTTTCCTTTATTAACGCTGCAGTGGTTTGTCGATACTCATTCTGATTTCCAAAATCAGTAAAACATTATTCCTTTTAAAACCCAGTACTCATTACTCACGAATGAGGTTTCATACCTTTAATAAAATTCATATCAATACCATTAAGTCAAGTCTCTTATCTTTAAAAAAAATCAGTAAACCATTCTTTTTATCACTTTTAAGACGTTATACCTAACTTCTCATAAAGCTAGTACAACTCTTATGTTTTCAAAGCCAAGTATTACTTTTCTTTCAAAAAGGTCTTTTTGAAACACTTCAAGTTCTTTATTACTACACATCAAATCCGTTATAAGTCAAATCAGTTACCCTTTGACACCACAAAGCATTTTCTTACCTACATAAAGCTGTTATAACCAACTTCCCATAAAACCGTTATAACACTTTATGTTTCAAACCAATCAAATACATTAAACACATGTACGTCTACCGTACTACATAGTTATACACATATCATGCTAGAACAGATAGGAAGAGGTTCACATACCTCGCGACGATTATCGACTAATAGCAAAACGCTCCAAGTACCTCAAACCGTCGGCTACTCCTTAAGCCAAGTAGATCACGCCATACGTAGTACTTCAACCTATAGAGGCCACAAGGCGCCTATTAATATCTAGATCTCAATGGAGAATATCCTACAGAAAATTCGCGACACCTCCCACACATGTGGCGTAAATCTCCTCCTCTATCGAGGCTACCAAGCCAACCGGGGTTTGTATCTAACGGACGTGTACAATTCTACTCACGTAATACTACACAAGTCTCATGTCTGATCTATGTAATTCTGATTGATTCTCTTCTTTAAATTCGGGCTTAAGTCGCAAGACATTCGTAAAAGTATTATTCAGGCTTAAGTCAAAAGACATTGCCGCACCACTATGTTCAATTCTATATATAGTATACTTAACTATATACTCCTACAACATGTAATTTCCAATTACCACAGAAGGTTAAGAATGTTTACCTCGATAAGCCCAAAATTATCCGAGTTATATGTCGATCCTGAGCAAGGTTTAGCTCACTCCAGTGCGCTCCAACCCGCTCCAAACAACCCTTAGAAGTTCTAACCAACTTCTACTTAACACTTCAACCGACTATGAAGGTTTTCCTTAGGGTTTCGTTTTTGTGACTGAGGGAAGTATAATCGTATTTTTCCGGGTTTTTCGTATAAAGGGTACTTTGGAAAGTACTACAAGGTATTTGGCTAAAGTATTTTGGGCATTATAACAATACTTGTAGAATACATTTCTACCAAGGGGGGTAGTATTTCGACTAGCACAACTAGGCTAGGGGGAGGGGGTTCTCGGCTAGAACCACTAGGCAAGGGGTGGTTGCTCGGCCGAGGGCCTTCAAGAGGGGGGGAGAGGGGTGGTGTTTGGACGAGAACAAGGTTGAGGGAGAGGGAGGGATTTTTAACACTTAGAGAAATTTTGGATGAAGAAGTTCATCAACTTAGAGGGGTATTTATAGGTCAAGCAAAGGCCAACCAATGGCCAAGATTCATCCAAGTGTTAGGCAAGTGTAGGGCTAGGATTAAGCCATGTGCACCTTATCCATCTACCACACCAACTTGCACAAATATCCTACCAACTCCCCTTGACCCCTTTGCCGTCCACCACTTCCAATTAGAGGGTGACAAGTGTCGCCCTCTCGTTGGTCCAAAATGTTTCGTCTCTCGGAAAAATCCGCAAAAATAATAAATGACATAGCCGGAATTTTCCCTTCGCAAGTTTAGTAAAACGTTTCGTCGAAAAACGACTCTTTTCGGCACTTGTGCCCAAATTTCGAATTTGCCAAATCTTTAAGGCTCAAATTTTATACGTACGCCCTCACGTACATACTCTGGAAATACGGGGTATAACATAACTTCTAACTTCAAACGTAGAATATTCTAAGTGCAAAGTCACTAAATTCTACGGAAAATCGGACAACACTTCTTTTGTTTCTACATACTTTTCCACCTTTTTCAAGGCCCGAATTCAATAACCAAACACGCCACATTTAAGGCTCAACAATGTAGTTAACAATAGGGGATTACACGCCTAACAAGACGTGTAAAATTCCTCCCCACAATTGATATCAAACTAGTCCAAAAGACAATGTCATTTTCGGCAATTTGAGGGACAACAACACAAAGTCTTTTCCAATTGCTTTTCAATACAAGTTGTTTAGTATAACATGTTATCAAGCTGCAATCAATTATAACTACTACAATCTTCAAGTAGATAACATGCGACGATTCTAATTATCGACCAAATTGTATTTCAATTTCAAATGGCTAATATTATCATTTCGGATTTAGGCTTCCAATATCCATAACACTTATCAATCTTTAATACATATACTTCATGCTAGTTAAAATGTAAGGCTACAACAATAAGTAATCTTATAACACTTAAGAGAACAAGATTGTTACCTTAACGAGCCTTAATCCAACTTCAAGATCCGAAGTCGCTCCCTAGCAACTTAGAGCCTCTCCTTGACACTCCAATCCGCCACTTGAAGCCCTTAGAAGATCACAAACAACTTTCCTTCAATTTCCAATCCAAACCTAGGAAAGTGACTTAGGGTTTCACCTTGCGACTAATGCAAAAATGACATTTTTCCGGGATCTTTCTATTGAGATACCCTTAAAATACCCTTAGGAACCTTGGTTTAAAGGTGGAGATTATTGGACAACAAACGAAAAAATTTCTCCTTGAAACCCTAGTGAACCTGAGAGCAACAATAGTGAAGAACAACTTTCTTGAAATTTTTTCTAAGTATGGGAACTAGTCTTGCTAGTAGTAAGCTTATATAACCATATGGAAGGTCAAGATTAGAATAAATGGGTGGCTTAGATGCATTCTACTAGAAGATCAAGCCAAGTGGCCCTTGGACTTAGTCAACAATATCAAGCTCTTAGCCTAGCAAGACTTGGTCATCTTAACATTGGCCAAACGACCATTTTAGCCTTGGTCCATTTGACCATAACTATCCAAGGGGGGTGACACGTGTCACCCTCCCTTTCGTCGCAATATTTCGTTTCCCGACATTTTCATAATTCCGATAAATTTTTACTAGTCTCAAATCTTAACATTTTTTAGTTCTTACGTACGTTCTTATAAAAATGTCCTGGAATTTCGTGGTGTAACAACACGTGTCGCCCTCCCATTCATCCGTAAAATTTCGTAACCCTCGTGGTCCCCACAAAACATAAAATTTCTCGGGTGGGCCTGTCACGACCCGGCCAGTCGCGACCCGGTGCACTACACAGGCACCTTCTGGTATACATCAGAGATAATCAGCGGAACATACATGAAACTTATAAAATAAAACAACGAGAATTTAAACAATAGGTTAGCCGATAAGGCTACCTCCTAGGACACATATACATATACATAAAAACAACAGCAGCTATATCCCTTTCTTTTTTTACAAACTGACCCACAACATGTGACTACAGACCTCTAAGAATTACAACTGTGGCGGGACAGGTCCATCATACCACGAATGTACATAAATCTACAACATCAGGGAAACCGTACCAAAAAGACATGACTCCGGAGTGAATGGAGCTTCTTCCCAAAAACCGAACAGAGATTCTAAGAGCAAGGATCACCAATCTGTGTACCTAACACCTGCGGGCATGAACGGCCCAGAAGGCTGGTCGATAACAGTGCAGTATGGAACAGAAATAAGGTGCAACAACCAAATCATAACTGTATAAAAGAATGTCATTTTAACTCCTGAAATCAATCGTATATTAACCGTTCCTTTCCTTCTTTCAATAAGAATTAACATCAAATTCTTACATACATACTTAAGAATTTAATCAAGTTTTTCCACATAACTTACATATCTTACATATCTTACATAACATAATTCGGCCCTTTATGGAGGGACTTCTTATTTGGAAGCTAACTTTGATTATTCATACGTGATAACGTAATCCGGCCCATTTGCGGGACACGGTGTACTGATGAATCATGTGGCATAATCCGGCCCGCCTGTGGAGCTCGGTGTACTGTGGAATCATGTAGCATAATCCGGCCCGCCTGTGGAGCTCGGTGTACTGTGGAATCATGTAGCATAATCCGGCCCGCCTGTGGAGCTCGGTGTACTGTGGAATCATGTAGCATAATCCGGCCCGCCTGTGGAGCTCGGTGTAAGATGACGTAACCCGGCCTATGTGTAGGCTCGGGGTAATATGGCGTAATCCGGCCTATGTGTAGGCTCGGTGTATCTCATAACGTAATTCGGCCTATTTGTAGGCTCGGTGTATTTCATAACGTAATCCGGCCTATTTGTAGGATCGGTGTGATTTTCCTTACGTAACATTTTCAATCGTATTATTACTTCTTCTTAAGTCGTTATAACAACTTCCCATAAAGCTATTATAACAACCTTTCATTTTAGAGAACTTAAGACACTTTATTCTTGCAACATTAGGGAAACTAAACCCAAAAATACTCCGTACATACATACTTAAAAGAATCATAAAACTTCTTTCTCTTTAAAGCTCAAGTCATTTCCACTCATAAAATCAAGGCTTATAATATTAACACCTCGTAGCATACACTCTTTAAAATCATGTCGCTTATACTTATAAAAAAATATAAAGTTCCATACACTTCCAAAACCAAATAACTTATTCTCTTAAAATCATATAACTTCCACTTTTAAAATCAATCCCCTTTTCACATATAAATTCAACTCATTTTCGAACATAAAATCCACTTACTTACTTTAAATAAATCAAGACACATAGGTTTAAATCAAATCTCAAAATTTCCTAACCATTCTTACCAACATCTCCCATAAGACTTAGCAAGGACTTAGGACAATTTAACATACTTTTAACTTAGGGTCAACAATGTGAATACTTCTTAACTTCTAAGAGTAGAATGAATCCTGAAGTACTATCACATGGATATTTCATACGTAGGATCATGCCAAAGAAAGAAGAGGTTCACATACCTTGCGACGACTAGCGACAAGTTGCAAAATGCTCCAAAGTACTATAACCTTGCTAGCCTTTCCACCCTTCAAGTAGAATACACTACTCGTAGTACTTCAACCTATAATAGTCATAACACGTCCATTAACCTCTAGCTTCAATCGTAGAATATTCTAAGTGTAAAGTCTCCAAATTCTCTGAAAATCGGACAAAGACTTCCTTTGTTTCTACTTACTTTGCCACCTTTTTCAAGGCCGAATTCAATAACCAAACACGCCACATTTAAGGCCCAATCAATACAATTAACAATAGGGGATTACACGCCTACTAGACGTGTAAAATTCCGCCCCACAAAAGATATCAAACTAATACAAACTACTAGTCCAATTTCGGCCACATTGAGTACAATAACACCAATTCTTATCCAATTTCCATTTCAATCCAAGTTGTTAACATAACATGATATCAAGTCGCAATCGATTATAACCACTATAATCTTCAAGTAAGTAACATGCGACGATTCTAATAAACGACTAAATTGTAATCCAACTTCACAAGGCTTAAATGACATTTCGGATTTAAGGCTACAATCAATCCATAATACTTAAAAAAAACTTCAACACATAAACTTCATGCTAGCAACATGTAAAGCTAACAACAATATATATAATCTTGTAACACTTTTAAGGGACAAGATTATTACCTCAACGAATCCTAATCCAACTCCAAATCTGAAGTCGCTCCTTAGCAACTTAGAGCCTCTCCAAGACACTTCAATCCGCTACTTGAGACCCTTAGAACAATACCAACAACTTTCCTTCAAACTTCCAAACAAAACCTAGAAAAGCAACTAGGTTTTCACCTTGCGACTAATACGAAAACTATCTTTTTCCGGGATTTTTCTATTGAGATACACTTACAATACACTCATGAACCTTGGTTTAAAGTGTGGAGCTTAACGGACAAGAAACAAATTTTTTTCTAGTTGTGGAGGAGTGAACCCGAGAGCCTATCTTGGTGTTCTTGAAATTCCTGAAATTTTTTCTAAGTGTTGGGCTTAGTCTTGCTACTAGTAGTATTATATAGTCACATGGAGGGTCAAGATGTAAACAAATGGGTGGCTTGGATGAGGTCCAATTAAATATCAAGACTTGTGGACCCTTTGACTAAGTCAATTTCGTCAAGCTCTTCAAGTTGCAAGACTTGTCTTCCTAACAAGGGTCAAATGACCCTTGTTCCCATGCTACATTTCGTCCAAGACAAACATAAGGGGGGTGTAACATTCTTCCCCCCTTAGAAACATTTGTCCCCGAATGTTCTTTCGGAGTCAAACTTATGATTTCTTGGCATAGTCTCATAAAACTGCACTTAGTAAAACCTAATTATGCCACATATGGCCCTAGTACACCGCACTTGCATATTTATTCATCACAACCCAAATGAGGAAACAAATCCAAAGTGTGCACCATCACTATCTACTCACATTCATGGCCAAAAAGGATTTTTTTTTCGTACTTCCAACTTACTTCTAGCATACATACATAATCTCAATATTATCCGTTCTTGATACTTAAACATACAACAATCTTATCATGCATACAAATCTCTAAAGGGTCAAAGATATACCTGAAATCATATAGGCGGTTCAAAGGACCGCTAAAACTGGGAACTTCCACCACGACCTCTGCCACGGCCTGCCGGTGAATGAACATCCTGCCTAGCTACTGAAGGCGAAGAACCCGCAACTGATCCGGTAGACTGTGCTATCCCTCATGTAACTCTCCTACTAGGACAATCCCTCAACATATGGCCCTGACGGCCACAGGTAAAACAGGCACCAGTGGCACGACGACATTCCCCGTGGTGATGTCGGCCACACTGTGGACACTGAGGGAAGAGTGGCCCCGACTGCCTAGAACCCATGTGCGCATACGAATTCGAAGCTCTGCAGCTCTGACCGGCTCCTGAATTACCCGGCTGATCCAACCTCCTGCCAGAAAACTGGGAAGGAGCACTCTGTGCCAGCTGAAATGTAGACCTAGCACATTCTTTGAGGCTCTCGCCTCGAAAATCACCACAACCCCTGCGCCCCGCCTCTTGGGCTGGCCTTGGTATGGTCGGTCCTCTCTCTCCCTGTCCTCAATCCCCTGTTCATATGTCTGCATCCTGGCAATATCCATACCGGGCTGAAGAGCCACCCCCAAGCATGCAGTAATCATATGACGGTCTAGCCCCATCACATAACGATGAACTTTATCCGCCATGTCAGCTACAATAGTGTGCGCATGCCTGGCCAATGAGTCAAACTCCAGGCTGTACTCCCTGATAGTCCTCCCATTATGCCTCAAGGTCAAGAATCTATCTACAAGGGCTCTCCTCATCTCAGGAGGAAAAAAGTGATCCATAAAGGCCTCTGTGAACTCCTCCCAAACAGCTGGAAGAGCACCCACACCCATAGACAGTTCCCAAGACTCAAACCAGTTCAACGCAATATCGCGTGACCGGTAAGAGGCTAGCATAACAGACTCTGTCTCCGAAGCCCTAAGAACCTGCATAGTCTGTTGTAGTTGCCGAATGAACTCTTGCGGATCCTCCTCAGACCTAGAACCATAAAACTCGGGCGGATGACAACCCAGAAAATCCCAAATCCGCAAACTGTCGGCTCTAGGGTTAGCTGCCTGCTCCTGTCGGCGCTGCCCTGCTACTTGTTATACCCTGTATTTCCAGAGTATGTACGTATGGACGTACGTACGAAATTTGAGCCTTAAGTTAGGCATTGGATTCGAATTTGGGCACAAGTGCCGATTAGAGTCGTTTTCAGACGAAACGTTTCAACAGCTTTCGTAGGGAAAATTCCGGCTATGTCATTTATAATTTTTGCGGATTTTTCCGAGAGACGAAACATCTTGGACCAACGGGAGGGTGACATGTGTCACCCTCACATTGGAAGCAAATAGGTTGGCTTGGACGATTTGGGCGTCCAAGAGCCTTGGTTGGCCTTGGCCGATTGGCTCCCTCTTTTGTGCCTTGCTTTGTGGCTTGTTTTGTGGAGTGTTTTGTGGAGTGTTTTGTGGGTGCACTTGGCTTGATCTTGGCCTTACACTTGCCTTGCACTTGGCTAGATCTTGGCCATTGGTTGGCCTTTGGTTTTGCTATAAATACCCCCCTCTCTTTGAAGACTTCTTCATCCACTCTTCACTTGCCTAAGTCTTGAGAAACCCCTCCCCTCCCTCTTGTTGACTCTCGTCCAAGAGCCCCTCTCCCCCCCTTGAAATTGGCCTTTGGCCGAAACCCTCCCCCTTTGAGAGCCTTAAGCCGAGAACCCCCCCCTCCCTTAGGGTGTTGTTCTCGTGTGGTACCCCCCTTTGTGGTATTGAAATACTCCTCCAAGTATTGTTATAATGCCCAAAATACCTTAGCCTTATACCTTGTAGTATTCCAAAGTTACCTCTATACGTAGAGTCCGGAAATACTACCTTTTGTCCTTTTTAGTCTCAAACCGAAACCCTAAGGAAATCTTCATTGTTGGTTGAAGTTTTGGAGTAGAAGTTGGTTAGAACTTCTAAGGGTTGTTTGGAGCGGATTGGAGTACTCGGAGTAGGAGCTAAGCGTTGCTCAGGATCGACTTTATACTTGGATAATTTTGGGCTTATCGAGGTAAACACTACTGTCCTTCTATGGTGATTGGAAATTGCATGTTGTTGATTATATAGTTGAAGTATACTATATATAGTACTGAACGTAGTTAGTTGGCAATGTCTTTTGACTTAAGCTCAAGATTCTCGAATCGAATCTGTAATTACATAGGATCAGACATGTAGAGACTTGTGTATCGTAAGAGAATTGTACGCGTCCGGTTAGACGTGTAAAACCCCCCCCCCTGGTTGGCTTGGTAGCCGGCATATATAGAGGAGGAGATTTAGGCTGTTGTTGCGGGAGGTCTTGCCAATTTTACGTAGAAAGATAGAAACTTGTGTTTGGGGTTAATAGACGTTTGTGACCTTTATAGGTGAAAGTACTAAGAGTAGCGTATTCTACTCGAGGAGTGGAAAGGGCTAGCAAGGTTGTAGTACTTGGAGCTTTTTGCTTATTGTCGATAATCGTCGCGAGGTATGTGAACCTCTTCCTATCTCTTCTAGCATGATATGTGAACTATGTAGTACGGTAGACGCATACGTGTTAATCGTGTTTGATTGTTCTTAAACATAAAGTGTTATAACGGCTTTATGGGAAATTGTTATAACGACTTTATGTAGGTAAGAAAATACTTTGTGGTTTTAAAAGGTAATCGATGTGAATTATAAGCGGCTAGTTATAATAAAGAACTTGATGTATTTCAAAAGATTTATAAATCGTTTTGGAAGGAGAGTAACACTTGGTTTTAAAGGTTTTAAAAGAGTTATACTAGCTTTATGGGAGTTAGGTATAATGTCTTAAGAGAGGTAAAGAAAATGGTTTCTCGATGTTAGAAGTTAAGAGACTTGATCTTATAAGATAAGAGACTTAACTTATTTGTTTTAATGTGAATGTTTGTGTGAAACCTCATTCGTGAGTAATGAGTACTTGGTTTTATTTAAAGGGATAATGTTTTACTGATTTGGAAATCGTAATGTGTATCGGCACCACCGCGGCGTTAATAAAGGAAAATGTATTGAGAAATGATGAATTGTATTAAAACCGTAGAAACCTCCATCCGCATAGAAACTAAGATGAGACAAAATGATATACATTTTCTAGATCATGGTTCTTTGTAATAAGAATGTTGTAAACAAGAATAACCTACTCTCACGCGAGACATATATTACTCAATTGTTCTAAAAAGGAATCAAGTGATTAAGTTTGGGAACTATGAAACCATTTGAAATGAGAAGCTTGAGTAATTGAAACTAGGCAAACCGAACTTAGGAAAAGAATGTTGTTACTTGATTTTGAAAAGGAATGTGGGTTGGTCATTCTAATACTACGGGTATCGGGTGACGTTTATAAAAGTAATGGATCTCTTTAAAAGAACTTAACATATGTAGTACTTTGGGGTTGAAAACCGGACTTTGGCATAAAATGAAAGTACTTTGAGTTGTGTGAAACTTGCTATGCTTGTGATGATAGCCTTTGTTGTGCAAGTGTGGTATTTACGTTACCGCGTCTCGATGAAGGCGGTTGACTTGTTGAGAACTTACTTGGACGTCTTTGGCGGTGATGGAGAATTCCACGGTATGTTTCCATTTTGATTGTCTTGTTGTTGATGTCACATGGACATGTCTACACCGATGCAGATTCGGGCGGCACGGCCACGCGGCGGGTTGATTACCGATATATGGTTAGTATCGCAACATGGACGTGTCACACCGACGCTGATTCCGGGGCATGTGGCCACGCGCGTTGACCACCCAAGATATTGTTATTGAGGTTACATGGGCATGTCTACACCGATGCAAGATTCCGGGGCATGGCCACGGCCTTGTTATTATTGTTGCATCATGGACATGTCTACACCGAGGCAGTATTCCGGGGGCATGCGGCCATGATGCGAACATGATGGATGTTATGGGCGTGAGACCCATAGTTATATTTGAGTGGTGACTTTGAGGGCGTGAGTCCCTGACTTGGCTGTTTTTATGTTGCGTACTGTATTTTGGTTATCATACATGTCTTCTGCTTTTAAGCTATTATGATTTCATTCTGATGTTGTGAGTTTCACATACTTGGTACCTGTTGTACTGACCTCCTTCGGGGGGCTGCGTTCATGCCGCAGGTAGAGGTACATCGGTCGTGGATCCTCGCTCTTAGGATCTCAGTTCAGCGTATTTGAAGCTCCGTTTCTCCGGAGGCTTATCTTTGGTAGGTGTTCCCTGAGTTGTAGGTTCTTGTACATTCAGGGGTATGGCGGGGGCCGTCATAGTTGGTGTCCATCTTAGCGGTCTGTAAATCTTGTTGTGGCGGGTTTGTAAAAGGGATTAAACTGCTCGTTTTGAAAGAGTTGTATTTATTATGTTATTGGAAGGTAACCTTGGGTTGGCCTGCTTTTATGTTCATATATCTGCTTTCTTGTTTAAGTTTTATTTTCCATTGGTTTTCTCGATGAGTGTGTCACTAGGGTGCCGGGATAAGGCACGATGCCCGAACGGGTCGTTACACTACTATACCGTCAATAATCGACCGCTTCCCATAGTCTCTATACTCGACTCAGGCCGCGAATCGAGGCTCAGTGCAGGAACCTCTGGAGCTACCGCCGCTTCGGCCTCTAATATCGCTGCGTGGCTGAACTCGCCGACCGCCTACTACCTCGGGCATAGTCGTGCACGAGTCCTAGTAACCTCTGCGCCATCGCGCCTCTCGCCGCTTTGCCCTTGCCTCGTCGCCTCCGAGGCATAGCTGATTCATAAACATAAGAATACGTCAGAGACGGATCAACCTATTAATACAGCTCTACTGCACGATCTCAGAGTGAGAAGAATGGAAACCAATCCTAAATGTCCTGCGACCTCACGATTATAGATGTGCACAACACACCGATAATCAAGACTCTACTAGACACGGCTCAGACACTTTCAGAAGACTAAGCGCTCGATACCACTTTTGTCACGACACCCGGCCGCGATCGTGCCCTACCTGGGCACCCTTACAGGTTTACATCAGAGATAATCAGCGGAACATACATGAAACTTATAAAATAAAATAACGAGAATTTAAACAACAGTTTAGCCGATAAGGCTACCTCCTTGGACACATATACATATACATAAACAACAATGATTATATCCTTTTTTTTTACAAACCGACCCACAACATGTGACTACTGCACTCTAAGAATTACAAGCGTATGGACAGGCTCGCCATACCACGAATGTACATAAATCTACAACATCGTGGAAACCGTACAAAAAGATAAGCCTCGGAGTGAATGGAGCTTCTTCCCAAAATCGACAGAGATCCTAAGAGCAAGGATCACCAACCTGTGTACCTAACACCGCGGCATGAACGCAGCTCGGCGGGTCGATTACAAAAATTTAGTATGGAGCAAATAAGGTGCAACAACCAAATCATAACTATATAAAAGAATGTCATTTTAACTCCTGAAATCAATCGTATATTAACCGTTCCTTTCCTTCTTTCAATAAGAATTAACATCAAATTCTTACATACATACTTAAAAATTTAATCAAGTTTTTCCACATAACTTACATATCTTACATATCTTACATAACATAATTCGGCCCTTTATGGAGGGACTTCTATTTGGAAGCTAAGTTTGATTATTCATGCGTGATAACGCATCCGCCCATTGCGGGACACGGTGTCTTGAATCATGTGGCATAATCCGCCTCCCGGAGCTTTGCATCGTGGAATTATGTAGCATAATCCGGCCCGCCTGTGGAGCTCGATGTACTGTGGAATCATGTAGCATAATCCGGCCCGCCTGTGGAGCTCGGTGTACTGTGGAATCATGTAGCATAATCCAGCCCGCCTGTGGAGCTCGGTGTAAGATGACGTAACCCGCTGTGTAGGCTCGGGGTAATATGGCGTAATCCGCCTATGTGTAGGCTCGGTGTATCTCATAACGTAATCCGGCCTATTTGTAGGCTCGGTGTATTTCATAACGCATCCGCCTATTTGTAGGCTCGGTGTGATTTTCCTTACGTAACATTTTCAATCAGATATTTTCTTCTTAAGTCGTTATAACAACTTCCCATAAAGCTATTATAACAACCTTTCATTTTAGAGAACTTAAGGCACTTTATTCTTGCAACATTAGGGAAACTAAACCCAAAAATACTACGTACATACATACTTAAAAGAATCATAAAACTTCTTTCTCTTTAAAGCTCAAGTCATTTCCACTCATAAAATCAAGGCTTATAATATTAACACCTCGTAGCATACACTCTTTAAAATCATGTCACTTATACTTATAAAAAAATATAAAGTTCCATACACTTCCAAAACCAAATAACTTATTCTCTTAAAATCATATAACTTCCACTTTTAAAATCAATCCCCTTTTCACATATAAATTAAACTCATTTTCGAACATAAAATCCACTTACTTACTTTAAATAAATCAAGACACATAGCTTTAAATCAAATCTCAAAATTTCCTAACCATTCTTACCAACATATCCCATAAGACTTAGCAAGGACTTAGGACAATTGTAACGCCCCGAACCCGGGCCCGTTACTGGTGCCTTACCCCGGGCACCCTAGTGATACAACATCAGAGGAAACCAGCGGAAAATAAAACATGAATCATGAAACAAGAGATATAATAAATAGGCAACCAAAACCAGCTTGCCTTCGATATACATAAAACCCGAACAGTTTAATCCTTTTACAACCACGCCACAACAGTTCTATGCACTTAAGATTTACAACGACTATGACGGACAGGCCCGCCATACCCAATGTACAGAACCTACAACTCAGGGAACACATACTAAAAGATAAGCCTCGGAGAAACGGAGCTTCCCAAAACGCTGGCGAGATCACGAGGCGAGGATCCACGGTATGTACCTCTACTGCGCAGATGACGCGGCCCCGAAGGAGGTCGATAACAGTACCAAGTATGTGAATCACAACATCAGAAATGAAATCATAATAGCTTAACAAGCGGGAGACATGTATGATAACCAAAATACGACGCGACATAAAAGCAGCCCGGGACTCACGCCTCAAAGTCACCACTCAAATATAACTATGGTCTCACGCCATAACATCAATCATGTTCGCATCACGGCCGCATGCCGAAATCGCTTTCGGTGTAGACATGTCCATGATGCAACAATAATAAGGCGCATGGCCTACGCCCCGGAATCGTGACGGTAGACACGTCCATGTTGCCTCAATAAGAATATCTTGGTCAACCCCGCGCACGCCACATGCCCCGGAATCTTGCGACGGTGTAGACACGTCCATGTTGCGACAATAACAAGGCCGCGTGGCCACATGCCCCGAATATCGCGTCGGTGTAGGCGTGTCCACGATGCCTCAATAACAATATATCTGGTCAACCCCGCCGCGTGACCACATGCCCCCGGAATCAGACGGTAGACATGTCCATGTGACATCAACAACAAGATCG
The DNA here is from genome assembly GCA_029844215.1 of Przewalskia tangutica. NCBI lineage: Eukaryota > Viridiplantae > Streptophyta > Magnoliopsida > Solanales > Solanaceae > Przewalskia > Przewalskia tangutica. Next base: position 13,984,460 of record CM056737.1, read on the forward strand.
TAATCAAAATGGAAACATACAGTGGAATTCTCCATCACCGCCAAAGACGCCCAAGTAAGTTCTCAATAAGTCAACCGCCTCTATCAAGACACCAGAATACGTAAATACCACACCGCACAACAAAGGCTATCATCACAAGCATAGGCAAGTTTCACAACAACAAGCATAGGCAAGCTTCACAACAACAAGCATAGGCAAGTTTCACAACAACAAGCATAGGCAAGCTTCACACAACTCAAAGTACTTTCATATTATGCCAAAGTCCGGGTTTTTAACCCCAAAGTACTACATCGTTAAGTTCTTTTTAAAAGAGATCCATTACTTTTATAAAAGTCACCCGATACCGTAGTATAAGAATGACCAACCCACATCCCTTTTCAAAATCAAGTAACAACATTCTTTCCTAAGTTCCAGCTTTGCCTAGTTTCAATTACTCAAGCTTCTCATTTCAAATGGTTTCATAGTTCATAAACTTAATCACTTGATTTCTTTTTAGAACAATTGAGTAATATAAGTCTCGCGTGAGAGTAGGTTATTCTTGTTTACAACATTCTTATTACAGCAGCCATGATCTAGAAAATGTAATATCATTTTGTCTCATCTTAGTTTCTATGCAGATGGAGGTTTCTACTGGTTTTAATACGATACATCATTATTCAATACATTTTCCTTTATTAACGCCGCAGTGGTGCTGTCGATACACATTACGATTTCGAAATCGATAACATTATCCCTTTAAATAAAACCAAGTACTCATTACTCACGAATGAGGGGTCACACAACATTCACCTAACAACCATATACGTTAAGTCTCTTATCTCATAAGATCAAGTCTCGTAACTTCTAACATCAAGAACCATTTTCTTTACCTCTCTTAAGACTTTACACTTAACTCCCATAAAGCTAGTATAACTCTTTTTAAAACCTTTAAAACCAAGTGTTACTCTCCTTCAAAAAGATTTATAAATCTTTTGAAATACATCAAGTTCTTTATTATAACTAGCCAGTTATAATTCACATCAGTTACCTTTTAAAACCACAAAGTATTTTCTTACCTACATAAAGCTGTTATAACCAACTTCCCATAAAGCCGTTATAACACTTTATGTTTTAAGAACAATCAAACACGATTAACACGTACGTCTACCGTACTACATAGTTCACACATATCATGCTAGAAGAGATAGGAAGAGGTTCACATACCGCGACGATTTATCGACAATAAGCAAATGCTCCAAGTACTACAACCTTGCTAGCCCTTTCCACTCTCGAGTAGAATACGCTACTCTTAGTACTTTCACCTATAAAGGTCACAAACGTCTATTAACCCCAAAACACAAGTTTCTATCTTTCTACGAAAATTCGGAAGACTCCCCGCATGGCAGAAATCTCCTCCTTATCGAGTTCGGCTACCCAGCCAACCAGGGGGGGGGGGGGGGTTAACACGTCTAACTGGACGCGTACAATTCTACTCCACAGTAATGCTACATAAGTCCATCTGAATACTTCTAGGTAATTACAGCGATTCTTCTCTTTATTAACCTTACATGATTCTGCTCAATTCTTCATTCTTCAGCTTAAGTCAAGACATTGCCACAATACCAAGTTGATTCTATATATAGTATACAACAACTATATATTCAACACATATGTAATTTCCAATTACAATAGGGGGACAAGATATTTACCTCGATAAGCCCAAAATTATCCGAGTTTAATGTCGCTCCTGAGCAAGGTTTAGCTCCTACTCCGAGTGCTCCAATCCGCTCCAAACAACCCTTAGAAGTTCTAACCAACTTCTCTTAAGTACTTCAAACAACAATGAAGATTTCCTTAGGGTTTCGGTTTGAGACTAAAAAGGACAAAAAGGTAGTATTTACGGGTTCTACTTATAGAGGTATCTTTGGAATACTACAAGGTACAAGGCTAAGGTATTTTGGGCATTATAACAATACTAGGAGAGTATTTCTATACCCCACCCAGGGGTATTATACGAAAACAACGAGGCTAGGGGGGGGGGGTACCCCACGGCTAGCACCACTAGAGGGGAGGAGGCTCTCGGCTAGCTCACAAGAGAGGGAGAGGAGCTCTTGGACGAGAGTCTACAAGAGGGAGGGAAGGATTTATCACTTAGAACAATTTGTGGATGAATAAAGTCTTCACAAAGGAGCTATTTATAGGCCAAGCAAAGGCCAACCAATGGCCAAGATCCATCCATGTGTTAGGCAAGTGTAAGGCCAAGATCAAGTGTGCACCCACAAAACACTCCACAAAACACTCCACAAAACAAGCCACAAAACAAGGCACAAAAGGAGGACCAATCGCCAAGGCCAAGCCTCCTCTGTTGCCCAACGAGGTGACAAGTGTCACCTCCCGTTGGTCCAAAATGTTCGTTGCTCGGAAAAATCCGCAAAAATACTAAATGACATAGCCGAATTTTCCCAGCGTAAGTCGTGGAAACGTTTAGTCGACGACTTATTCGCACTTGTGCCCAAATTTCGAACCAAAGCCAATTCTTAAGGCAAAAAAAAATTAATACGTACGCCCTCACGTATATACTGCGAAAACGGGTATAACATTCTTCCTTAGAAACATTCGTCCGAATGTTCCTTCAAGGTCTCAAAACAAGCAGTGTCGGTATAGTCTTCACCGCTATACGCATTTAAAACAATCATGCCACACCCGCCACAAAACACACGTTCACTTCTCCCCTTACTCTGAGTACTCGTCACGAACACTCGAACTCGTTCTAGTGTAAGTAACACACTTCTGTCAACGCTTCTGTTTCCAACCCTTGGAGTCACTACCTCCAAACTTGGTCATCTCACTAACCTCAATTCCTAAGGCCATTCCCGCCTTCACGAACTGATTCTCGATCGAGCGTATCCACGAACTCATACGATGGTCATCTAAACTTAGGCTAGCACTCTGCGTGACCGCCACCGGCGGACCACGAGCCGACCCTTCCTCAAAACGGACGCGGGTTGGCCCGCAACATGGCCCCAACCCGACCCATCATGGCGCCAACTCTCTAGTTTCTAGATCCGAACAATCTTACCTCTACAGTCAAAAGCTACCACTTCCATTTCACACTACCTGTGACTTACCCTTTTCACTAACGGTTTCTAAATCACATTTTAGCACAAAGCTATCCAAACATATCGTTAAACACATCGACAACATCAATACACACAAAACTCAGAGGTTAAGGATATACACAAACTAGGCGGTTCAAGGACCGCTAAAATCGAACTTCCACCGCGACCTACCGTGGCCCGCAATCGCTCACAGTAGTCTTGCTATCCTACCGCTACCTCAGTCGGACAGTCTCGTCATATGGCCTGTTGGCCGCAAGAATAACAAGCTCCTTGGTACTACGACACTCACGAAATGCGGTCTACCACATCGACCACACCGAGGTAGGGGATCGCGTCGCCAACACCCCTACTTCCGCGAACATCAAACACAGGAGCCACGACTGCTCCGAATATCCCAAGCGGTCCCGGCTGCGGAGGACCACTGCAATGGCGGAGGTACATAACTAGTCTGGCCGAGGCGGTCCGCCTCGAAAGTCGCCAAAATATCCGCCGTCTTGGCCTCTTCTCGAAGCGTCCACCTGCGTCGATCTTCGCGCCTCGCACCTAAGTGCATGAGCTGAATGCGGCAATGTCCATGCCGGTGAAGAGAAACACCGAACAACTCTTCGCTAGGTAATCATCGAGCCCTCGTAACATATCGGTGCACTCGATCCTCCATACTAGCTACTAATGCGGAACATCACTGCCAATGAGTCGAACTCCACATTGTACTCCGAATCAGACGCCTGCTTCGCCTCAACATCAAAAATCTGTTTACCGAGCCCTCCTCATTTGCGAGGCAAGAAATGTGCCGAAGGCCCCCAAAACTCGCCCCAAACGGCCGGAAGTGCATGCTCTCCCGAAAGCTCCGCGAGTCAAACCAATCGATCGCGGTATCACGCGGCCGACGCGAACCAAATGTCACCGACTCGTCTACAAGCCTTGATCACCCGCATGATCCTCTCAGAATCGACGGATGAACTCCTGCGGATCATCCTCCGCCACCAGTAAAACTCAAAGGGCTACAACTAAGGAAATCCCGTAGCCTCAAATCGCTCGGCTGCGCGCACTTTGCGCTAGGCTGAACTGCGTCCGGCCTATCTCATATTCGCCACAACCACGCCAATAATCCCAGGCCATCTCTTGTGATCCATCTCTCCCGCCTGCATCGTGGACCGAGGCTCAGTATCAGAGTCTCAGCAACACTGCTGCGCTCTAAATCTCTGGCCGGGCGGCGTCGCAAAACTCGCCGCTCAAGCACTACTCAGTATCGACCGCTCGCGCTCGTACTTCTCGAATCCCACTAGCAGCCTCGGCCGCCTTGCCCTTCGGGCCCCGGTTGCCTTTCGCAGGCATAATCGTAAAACGAAACACGTCGAGGGTCCAACTTACAACACGCTCTAAGGCACGATCTCGGAATGAGAAGAATGAAACCAATCCTAAATGTCCTATAGCCTCACGATTATAGATGTGGTGCACAACACACCGATAATCAAGACTTACTAGACACGATGCGTAGACACTTTCAGAGGACTAATCGCTCGATACCACTTTGTAACGCCGAACCGGGCCCACATCGTGCCTTACCGGCACCCTAGTGATACAACATCGGAGAAACCAGGAAAATAAAACATGAATCATGAAACAAGAGATATAATAAATAGACAAAGCAACCAAAACAGCTGCCTTCAGATATACATAAAACCCGACAGCTTTAATCCTTTTTACAACCACGCCCACAACAGCTTCTCTGCACTTAAGATTTACAACGACTATGACGGACAGGCCCCGCCATACCCCGAATGTACAAGAACCTACAACTCAGGGAACACATACCAAAAGATAAGCCTCGGAGAAACGGAGCTTCCAAAACAACCGAGATCACGAGGCGAGGATCCACGGCGATGACTTACTCACGCAGATGAACGCACTTCAAGGAGAGGTCAAGCAACAGTACTAAGTATGTGAAATCACAAATCGTAAATGAAATCATAATAGCTTAACAAGCGGAGACATGTATGATAACCAAAATACAAGACGCAACATAAAAGCAGTCGATCGTGGACTCACGCCTCAAAGTCACCACTCAAATATAACTATGGGTCTCACGCCATAACATCCATCATGTTCAGATCATGGCCGCATGCCGGAATCGCCTCGGTGTAGACATGTCCATGATGCAACACACAATAACAAGGCCGCATGGCCACGTACCGGAATCAGACGGTGTAGACACGCCCATGTTGCCTCAATAAGAATATCTTGGTCAACCCCGCCGCACGGCCACATGCCCCGGAATCGTGACGGTGTAGACACGCCCATGTTGCAACAATAACAAGGCCGCATGGCCACACGCCCGGAATCTTGCGACGGTAGACATGTCCATGATGCCTCAATAACAATATATCGGGTGGTCAACCTGCCGCGTAGCCACGTGCCCGGAATCTGCGACGGTGTAGACATGTCCCATGTGACATCAACAACAAGACCGTAATCAAAATGGAAACATACCTGTGGAATTCTCCATCACTGCCAGCACGTCCAAGTAAGTTCTCAACAAGTCAACCGGCCCTCTATCAAGAGACACGGTAACACAGAAATACCACACTGGCACAACAAAGGCTATCATCACAAGCATAGGCAAGTTTCACAACAACAAGCATAGGCAAGTTTCACAACAACAAGCATAGGCAAGCTTCACACAACTCAAGGTACTTTCATATTATGCCAAAGTCAGGTTTTTAACCCCAAAGTACTACATACGTTAAGTTCTTTTAAAAGAGATCCATTACTTTTATAAAGTCACCCGATACCAGTAGTATAAGAATGACCAACCCACATCCCTTTTCAAAATCAAGTAACAACATTCTTTTCCTAAGTTACAGTTTTGCCTAGTTTCAATTACTCAAGCTTCTCATTTCAAATTGTTTCATAGTTCATAAACTTAATCACTTGATTTCTTTTAGAACAATTGAGTAATATAAGTCTCGTGAGAGTAGGTTATTCTTGTTTACAACATTCTTATTACAATGACCATGATCTAGAAAATGTAATATCATTTTGTCTCATCTTAGTTTCTATGCGGATGGAGGTTTCATCGGTTTTAATACGATACATCATTATTCAATACATTTTCCTTTATTAACGCCGCAGTGATGCAGCCGATACACATTCGATTTCCAAATCAAGATAACAGTATCCCTTTAAATAAAACCAAGTACTCATTACTCACGAATGAGGTTTCACACAACATTCACATTAAAACAATATAAGTTAAGTCTCTTATCTCATAAGATCAAGTCTCTTAACTTCTAACATCAGTAAACCATTTTCTTTACCTCTCTTAAGACTTTACACTTAACTCCCCATAAAGCTAGTATAACTCTTTTTAAAACCTTTAAAACCAAGTGTTACTCTCCCTTCAAAACGATTTATAAATCTTTTGAAATACATCAAGTTCTTTATTATAACTAGCTGATTATAATTCACATCGATTACCTTTTAAAACCACAAAGTATTTTCTTACCTACATAAAGCTGTTATAACCAACTTCCCATAAAGCCGTTATAACACTTTATGTTTTAAGAACAATCAAACACAGTTAACACATGTACGTCTACCGTACTACATAGTTCACACATATCATGCTAGAAGAGATAGGAAGAGGTTCACATACCTCGCGACGATTTATCGACAATAAGCAAATGCTCCAAGTACTACAACCTTGCTAGCCCTTTCCACTCCTCGAGTAGAATACGCTACTCTTAGTACTTTCACCTATAAAGGTCACAAACGTCTATTAACCCCAAAACACAAGTTTCTATCTTTCTACAGAAAATTCGCAAAGACCTCCCCGCAGCGTAAATCTCCTCCTTTATCGAGGCGGCTACCAAGCCAACGAGGGGTTAACACGCCTAACCTGACGCAGACAATTCTACTACACAAGAATGCTACATAAGTTCATCAGAATACCCTAGGTAATTACGATTCGGTTCTTCTTTATTAACCTTCTATGATTACTGCTCAATTCTTCATTCTTGAGCTTAAGTCAACAGACATTGCCACAATACCAAGTTCATTCTATATATAGTATACAACAACTATATATTCAACACATATGTAATTTCCAATTACAATAGGGACAAGATATTTACCTCGATAAGCCCAAATATTATCCGAGTTTAATGTCGCTCCTGAGCAAGGTTTAGCTCCTACTCCGAGTGCTCCAATCAGCTCCAAACAACCCTTAGAAGTTCTAACCAACTTCTCTTAAGTACTTCAAACACCAATGAAGATTTCCGACGGGTTTCGGGTTGAGACTCAAAGGACAAAAAGGTAGTATTTAGGGTTCTAATGATAGAGGTATCTTTGGAATACTACAAGGTAAAAGGATAAGGTATTTAGGGAATTATAACAATACTAGGAGAGTATTTTTATACCAAAACAAGGGGTATTATAAGAAAACAACTAGGGTAGTGGGGTACCCACTGCTAGCACCACTAGAGGGGAGGGGAGGCTCTGCCAGCTCACAAGAGAGGAGAGGAGCTCTTGGACGAGAGTCTCCAAGAGGGAGGGAAGGATTTATCACTTAGAACAATTTGTGGATGAATAAAGTCTTCACAAAGGGGAGCTATTTATAGGCCAAGCAAAGGCCAACCAATGGCCAAGATCCATCCATGTGTTAGGCAAGTGTAAGGCCAAGATCAAGCCAAGTGCACCCACAAAACACTCCACAAAACACTCCACAAAACAAGCCACAAAACAAGGCACAAAAGGAGGGACCAATCGGCCAAGGCCAAGCCTCCTCTTTGCCGTCCAATGAGGGTGACAAGTGTCACCCTCCCGTTGGTCCAAAAATGTTCCGTTGCTCGGAAAAATCCGCAAAAATACTAAATGACATAGCCGGAATTTTCCCAACGTAAGCTGTGGAAACGTTTCGTCAGAAAACGACTCTATTCGGCACTTGTGCCCAAATTCCGAACCAAAGCCAATTCTTAAGGCAAAAAAAAAAAAAAATTTAATACGTACGCCCTCACGTATATACTCTGGAAAAACGGGGTATAACAACAATTTAACATACTTTTAACTTAGGGTCAACAATGTGACTACTTCTTAACTTCTAAGAGTAGAAGGAATCCTGAAGTACTATCACATGGATATTTCATACGTAGGATCATGCCAAAGAAAGAAGAGGTTCACATACCTTGCGACGACTAGCGACAAGTTGCAAAATGCTCTAAAGTACTATAACTTTGCTAGCCTTTCCACCCTTCAAGTAGAATACACTACTCGTAGTACTTCAACCTATAATAGTCATAACACGTCCATTAACCTCTAGCTTCAATCGTAGAATATTCTAAGTGTAAAGTCTCCAAATTCTACGGAAAATCGGACATCACTTCCTTTGTTTCTACTTACTTTGCCACCTTTTTCAAGGCCAAATTCAATAACCAAACACGCCACATTTAAGGCCCAATCAATACAATTAACAATAGGGGATTACACACCTACTAGACGTGTAAAATTCCCCCCACAAAAGATATCAAACTAATACAAACTACTAGTCCAATTTCGGCCACATTGAGTACAATAACACCAATTCTTATCCAATTTCCATTTCAATCCAAGTTGTTAACATAACATGATATCAAGTCGTAATCGATTATAACTACTATAATCTTCAAGTAAGTAACATGCGACGATTCTAATAAACGACTAAATTGTAATCCAACTTCACAAGGCTTTAATGACATTTCGGATTTAACGCTACAATAAATCCATAATACTTAAAAAAAACTTCAACACATAAACTTCATGCTAGAAACATGTAAAGCTAACAACAATATATATAATCTTGTAACACTTTTAAGGGACAAGATTATTACCTCAACGAATCCTAATCCAACTCCAAATCAAGTCGCTTCCTTAGCAACTTAGAGCCTCTCCAAGACACTTCAATCCGCTACTTGAGACCCTTAGAACAATACCAACAACTTTCCTTCAAACTTCCAAACAAAACCTAAAAAAGCAACTAGGTTTTCACCTTACGACTAATACGAAAACTATCTTTTTCCGGGATTTTTCTATTGAGATACACTTACAATACACTCATGAACCTTGGTTTAAAGTGTGGAGCTTAACGGACAAGAAACAAATTTTTTTCTAGTTGTGGAGAGTGAACCCGAGAGCTATCTTGGTGTTCTTGAAATTCTTGAAATTTTTTCTAAGTGTTGGACTTAGTCTTGCTACTAGTAGTATTATATAGTCACATGGAGGGTCAAGATGTAAATAAATGGGTGGCTTGGATGAGGTCCAATTAAATATCAAGACTTGTGGACCCTTTGACTAAGTCAATTTTGTCAAGCTCTTCAAGTTGCAAGACTTGTCTTCCTAACAAGGGTCAAATGACCCTTGTGCCCATGCTACATTTCGTCCAAGACAAACATAAGGGGGGTGACACGTGTCGCCCTCCCATTCGTCACAATATTGTTTTCCGACAATTTCATAATTCCGATAAATTTTTACAAGTCTCAAATCTTAACACTTGTGAGTTCTTACGTACGATCTTAAAACATGTCTTGTAAATACGGGGTGTAACATTCTTCCCCCCTTAGAAACATTCGTCCTAGAATGTTCTTTCGGAGTCAAACTTATGATTTCTTGGCATAGTCTCATAAAACTGCACTTAGTAAAACCTAATTATGCCACATATGGCCCTTATACACCGCACTTGCATATTTATTTATCACAACCCAAATGAGGAAACAAATCCAAAGTGTGCACCATCACTAGCTACTCACATTCATGGCCTAAAAGGATTTTCTTTTCGTACTTCCAACTTACTTCTAGCATACATACATAATCTCAATATTATCCGTTCTTGATACTTAAACATACAACAATCTTATCTTGCATACAAATCTCTAAAGGGTCGAAGATATACCTGAAATCATATAGGCGGTTCAAAGGACCGCTAAAACAGGGAACTTCCACCACGACCTCTGCCACGGCCTGCCGGTGAATGAACATCCTGCCTAGTGTTATACCCCGTATTTCCAGAGTATGTACGTGAGGGCGTACGTATAAAAATTGAAGCCTTAAAGTAGGCATAGGTTCGAAATTTGGGCACAAGTGCCGAAAAGAATCGTTTTTCGACGAAACGTTTTACTAGACTTGCGAAGGGAAAATCCGGCTATGTCATTTCTAATTTTTGTGGATTTTTCCGAGAGACGAAACATGTTGGACCAACGGGAGGGTGACATGTGTCACCCTCACATTGGAGGAAGTGGGGCGGCTAATGGACGAAAATGGGGCCTTGGGAGTTGGTAGGATATTTTGTGCAAGTTGGTATGGTAGATGGATAAGGTGCACATGGCTTAATCCTAGCCCTACACTTGCCTAACACTTGGATGGATCTTGGCCATTGGTTGGCCATTCCTTGACCTATAAATACCCCTCTAAGTTGAAGACTTTCTTCATCCAAACTTGAGCATTTCTCTAAGTCTCAAACTACTCCCTCCTCTCGAGTTCTGGCCCACCACACCCTCCCCTTTGAAAGGCCCCTTGGCCGAAACCTACCCCCCCCTAGCCTAGTTGTTTTCGTATAAATACCCCCTTTGTGGTATAGAAATACTTCTCCAAGTATTGCTATAATGCCCAAATACTTTAGCCCAAATACCTTGTAGTACTTTCCAAAGTTACCTCTAGACGTAAAGCCCGGAAAATACTACTATATTTCCTTAAGTCACAAAAACAAAACCCTAAGGAAAACCTTCATAGTCGGTTGAAGTGTTTAGTAGAAGTTGCGAGAACTTCTAAGGGTTGTTTGGAGCGGATCGAGCACTCGAGTAGAGCTAAACGTTGCTCGTGATCGACGTTAAACTTGGATAATTTTGGGCTCATCGAGGTAAATAATCCTATCCTTCCAAAGGTAATTGGAAATTACATCGTAGTTGAATTGAAATGAATATAAGATTCATAGAAGAGATTTGAACTGTAATAGAAGGATATTACGTAATAGACTTGAATCAAATCACATCGTAAGAATATATAAGTAGAAGATTGAATCAGATTTACATAGGACTGTATTTACAGTAGACTGATAACCTTTATTGGTTGAATGCTCTGCAAGTAGCATGTGCTACTTAGAAGGTGGACAAGGCTAGCCGGGTTATAGCGGTGGAGCGTTTTGCTTATAGTCGATAATCGTCGCGAGGTATGTGATTCTTCCTATACTCTTGAGCATGAAGTTTTTTAAAAGAGTATATATAGTACGGTAGACGTACGTGTGGCAATGTCTTTTGACTTAAGCCTGAATAATATGTATATATTATATGGTAGATGTACGTGTGCTAACTGAATATAATTGTACGGCAATGTCTTTTGACTTAAGCCTGAATAATAAGAACCTTGAAATATTTTAAAAGGAATATAGATATAGTACGGTAGACGTACGTGTGTGTTAATCGAATGTAGTATTACGGCAATGTCTTTTGACTTAAGCCCTAATAAGAAGAATCTTGAAGTATTTCAAAAGAAATAAGAAACCTTTTGAAAGAAGAGTAATACTTGGTTTTGAAAACATAAGAGTTATACTAGCTTTATGGGAAGTTAGGTATAATGTCTTAAGAGAGATAAAAGAATGGTTTATCGATTTTTAGAAGTTAAGAGACTTAATCTTAAAAGATAAGAGACTTGACTTAATTGTATTGATATGAAGTTTGTTAACAATGTGAAACCTCATTCGTGAGTAATGGGTACTTGGTTTTAAAAGGAATAATGTTTTACTGATTTCGGAAATCAGAATGAGTATCGACAAACCACGGCAGCGTTAATAAAGGAAAATGTAATGAATAATTAAGTATTATTAAAACCAAGAAACCTCCATCCGCATAGAAACTAAGATGAGACAAAATGATATTACATTTCCTAGATCATGGTCGCTTAATAAGATTGATTATGAATAAGAATAACCTACACTCATATAAGGCATATGTTACTCAAATGTTTTAAAAGAGATTAAGACATTGAACTATGAAACTTTTCTAAAATAAAGAGCCTCGAGTAATTGAAATTAGGCAAACCGAACCTTAGGAAAAGAATGTGGTTGAAAAGGAAAGTGTTTTGGTTTACCTAAAAACGTGAGTCACTCTATTTTATAGTACGTATCGGGTGACTTTTATAAAAAGAATGGATCTCTTTAAAAGGAATTTAACGTGACGTAGTACTTTAGGTTAACACCGATTTTGACTTAAAATGAAAGTACTTTGAGTTGTGTATAACTTGCCTATGCTTGTTGTTGTAACTTGCCTATGCTTGTTGTTGTGTAACTTGCCTACGCTTGTTGTCAGGTAACTCGCCTATGCTTGTTGTTGTAACTTGCCTATGCTTATGGAGATAGTCTTTGTGCAAGAATTGTGTTTCTATACTACCGCTCTCACGGAGGGCCGGTTGACTTGTTGAGAACTTACTCGACGCACCGGCAGCGGACGGAGATTACACTGCATGCTTCCGAGCATTGTTATACGGGCATGTCCACACCGCTGATGGATTACGGACACGTGACCATTATGGTTATGGCGAAGATCGTGACTTACGGTTGTGGATCGCGTGCGTCGCTTACTTGCCCCCGCCTACGTGACGCAGTGATCTGGTATGGGTTATTGCACTTGCCACGTGTCGCCTTCGCGCGAAGTATCGTGACTTACGGCCAGGATCGCGCGAGCTCGCTTACTTGCCCCCGCCGCCACGTGACGCAGTGGATCTCGTATAGGTTATTGCACCGCCACGTGTCGCCTTCGCGAGTCGATTTGGATGGAGCCGCGTGACTTACGGTTGTGATCTCGTGCGTAGCCGATTCACTTGCCCCGCCGCCACGTGGCGCAGTGGAGCCGCGAGGCTATCAGACTTGCCACGTGTCGCCTTCATGATACGGTTGTACAAAGATTATTGGTACGGCCGGATCCGTAGTTATACTTGCCCCGCACGGTTTTATTGACACAGTAGAACTCGTGTTCACATATACCTTGGTATTGTTATATCATAGACGGCCTAGCTGAGGAAGGAATTCCACCGCACGAGTGATGATTTGGAGGCGAGTCCTCGACTTGATATGACCGGTTATATGTCAGGTATCGTAGTTTGATATCATACATGTCTCCATCTTTATATATACTATTATTATTTCATTTGTGATTTACGCTTCACATACTTGGTACTGCCAGATCGACTCCTTCGTGGCCGCGCTCACGCCGCAGTGAGGTACATCTTGCCGATCCCCGCTTTTAGGATCACCTTTCGGCCTTGGGAAGCTCTGCTCTTCTGAGGCTTATCTTTGGTATGTTACTCGATGCCGTAGGTTCTTGTACATTCGTGGTATGGCGGCCCCGCCGTCCATAGTTGTTGTATAAATCTTAGAGGTCTGTAGCACTGTTGTGGGCAGGGTTGTAAGGATTGTAACTGTTCAAATGTCTATACATATGTATATGTTGAAAGGCAACCTTTTTGGTTGGCCTATTTTCTTTATCTTGATCCATGTCTATTTAAATGCTTAAGTTTTTATTTCCGCTGGTTCTTATCTGATGTTGTATCACTAGGGTGCCCGGGGTAAGGCAACATGTGCCCCGAACGGTCGTGACAAAAGTGGTATCGAGCGCTTAGTCCTCGGAAAGTGTCTACAGACCGTGTCTAGTAGAGTCTTGATTATCGATGTGTTGTGCACCACATCTATAATCAGGAGGCTGCAGGACATTTAGGATTGGTTTCCATTTTTCTCATTCTGAGATCGTGCCTTAGAGTTGTGTGATAAGTTGGACCCCTCTGACGTATTTTGTTTTTACCAGTTATGCCTCCGCGTAAGGCCACCCGCCCGTGGCGGCAAGGCAGACAGGAGAGCTGCGAGTAGCAATGGCAATCTCTACAGAGACCACAAGACTGAGCCTCCGATCCCCGCACCGGAGCAGAGAGATGGGTTACAAAGAGTGGGCCCATTGATGGCCGTGGTCAGGCTGACTTGAGGATAGGTCGACGCAGCCCCAAAGAGCACCGTGGTTCACCCTAGATCAGATAGTTTGAGGCTACGGGATTTTCTGAGGTGTAACCCCCCAGAGTTTTATGGGTCGAGACCTGAGGATGATACGCAGGAGTTCATCCGGCAGTTACAGCGGATCATGAGAGTGATCAAGGCATCGGAGACCGAGTCGGTGGTCCTAGGTTTGCATCGGCTGCGTGATACCGCAATGATCGTTTGATTCGCGAGCTGCCCCGGGAGGGCATGACTTCCACCGTATGGAACGAGTTCTCGTGAGGCCTTTCTTGCACATTTCTTGCCTCCCGAGATGCGAGAGCTCGGCCGACAGATTTTTGGTGTTGCGCGTAATCCGCGACGTTCGGGAGTACAATGTGGAGTTCGACCATCGCCCAGACGCCCGCGTTAGTAGCTTGTATGGAGGATCGAGTGCACCGATATGTTACGTGGCTCGATGATTACCTAGCAGAGTTGTTCGGTGTAGCTCTTCACTGCATGGACATTGCCCGCACGCAGCTTATGCACTGATGTGAGGAGCGAGAAATCGACGGAATGACCGAGATCGCCAGAAGAGGCCGCAATGCAGGTCCTTTGATGACTTTCGAGGCGGACCGCCAAAGAACTAGTTATGTACCTCCGCCAAGACAGAGTGGTCCTCCACAAATTTCGGACCTTCGAGATATTCAGAGCGTGTCGTGGCCCTGTGTTTCAGATCTTCAGGGGAGTAGAAGTGTTCGCCGGATGAGGCCACCCGTATCTCAGTGTGACCATTGTGGTAAAGCCCATAGAGGGGAATGTCGTACTAGTTTGGGAGATTGCTATACCTGCGGCCGACAAGGCCATTTGACGGGAGACTGTCCGACCAGGGGTAGTACTGGTGGGATAGCACAGACTACTAGATCAGTTGCGGGTTCTTCACCTTCCATAGCTAGCAGATGTACACACACCGTGGCCACGACAGAGGTCGCTGTGGGAGTTCCCAGTTTTATCGGTCCTTTGAACTGCCTATTTTCAGGTATATCCTTAACCCTCTAGAGACTTGTATGTATTGTTGTGATGATAATGTGTTAAGTTTTATGTTCGGATAGCTTTGTGCTAAAATGTGATTTAGAAACCTGGTTAGTGAGAAAGGGTAAGCCTGTGGGGTGAGAAAATGATGAACCTTAGAATATTACAGTTGAGACCTTAGATGTAAGGCCGTCTTGAGTACAAGATTTTGCAAGTGATCCTTGTCAGAATGTATAAGTATACGTGGAGTAATTGTGGGAAAATTCCTTGGGTAGTGTAAAATGGAAGTGGTAGCTATGACCAGATAGGTAAGATTGTTCCGGATCGGGAACAAGAGCTTGACGCGTTGTGGGTCGGTTGGGCTATGTGCGGGCCAACCCGCGCCTGCTTCGGTGGGTCACCAGTGGTCCCGCCAGGTGGTAGGGTCACGAGGGTGCTAGGCCCAAGTTTAGATTACCATCGTATGAGTTCGTGGATATGTTCGACCGTGCGGATCGTGAAGGCCTGAATAGCCTTAAGGAGATCGAGGCTAGTAAGAGGACCAAGTTCGAGTGGTGACTCCAAAGTTTTGGAAACTAAAGCGATGACTAAAGTGTGGTACGTATACTAAAAGAGTTCAAGTGTTCGAGAAGGGTACGACGAGTAAGGAAGGAAGAGAACGTGTGTTATTTTGTGGCCAGGTGTGGCATTGGCAACTTGTTAAGAAGAACTTTATCGTTATCCGTCTTGAGAAGGAACATTCGGGACGAATGTTTCTAAGGAGGGGAGAATGTTATACCCCGTATTTCCAGAGTATGTACGTGAGGGCGTACGTATAAAAATTGAAGCCTTAAAGTAGGCATAGGTTCGAAATTTGGGCACAAGTGCCGAAAAGAATCGTTTTTCGACGAAACGTTTTACTAGACTTGCGAAGGGAAAATTCCGGCTATGTCATTTCTAATTTTTGCGGATTTTTCCGAGAGACGAAACATGTTGGACCAACGGGAGGGTGACATGTGTCACCCTCACATTGGAGGAAGTGGGGCGGCTAATGGACGAAAATGGGGCCTTGGGAGTTGGTAGGATATTTTGTGCAAGTTGGTGTGGTAGATGGATAAGGTGCACATGGCTTAATCCTAGCCCTACACTTGCCTAACACTTGGATGGATCTTGGCCATTGGTTGGTCATTCCTTGACCTATAAATACCCCTCTAAGTTGATGACTTTCTTCATCCAAACTTGAGCATTTCTCTAAGTCTCAAACTACTCCCTCCCTCTTGAGTTTCGTCCACCACACCCCCTCCCCTTGAAAGGCCCTTGGCAAACCTACCCCTAGCCTAGTTGTTTTCGTGATAAATACCCCCATGTGGTATAGAAATACTTCTCCAAGTATTGTTATAATGCACAAATACTTTAGCCCAAATACCTTGTAGTACTTTCCAAAGTTACCTCTGGACGTAAAGCCCGGAAAATACTACTATATTTCCTTAAGTCACAAAAACGAAACCCTAAGGAAAACCTTCATAGTCGGTTGAAGTGTTTAGTAGAAGTTATGAGAACTTCTAAGGGTTGTTTGGAGCGGATTGGAGCACTGAGTAGGAGCTAAACGTTGCTCAGATCGACGTTAAACTTGGATAATTTTGGGCTCATCGAGGTAAATAATCCTATCCTTCTAGTGTAATTGGAAATTACATAACGTAGTTGAATTGAAATGAATATAAGATTCATGTAAGAGATTTGAACCGTAATGAAGGATATTACGTAATAGACTTGAATCAAATCACATCGTAAGAATATATAAGTAAGATTGAACAGTATTTACATAGGATCGTATTTACGAGATCGATAACCTTTATTGGTTGAATGTTCGCAAGTAGCATGTGCTACTTAGAAGGTGGACAAGGCTAGCCGTTATAGCCGTGGAGCGCTTTGCTTATAGTCGATAATCGTCGCGAGGTATGTGATTCTTCCTATACTCTTGAGCATGAAGTATTTTAAAAGAATACATATAGTACGGTGACGACGTGGCAATGTCTTTTGACTTAAGCCCGAATAATATGTATATATTATATGGTAGATGACGTGTGCTAATCGAATATAGTTGTACGCAATGTCTTTTGACTTAAGCCCAATAATAAGAACCTTGAAATATTTTAAAAGGAATATAGATATAGTACGGTAGACGTACGTGTGTTAACTGAATGTAATATTACGGCAATGTCTTTTGACTTAAGCCTGAATAAGAAGAATCTTGAAGTATTTCAAAAGAAATAAGAAACCTCTTTGAAAGAAGAGTAATACTTGGTTTTGAAAACATAAGAGTTATACTAGCTTTATGGGAAGTTAGGTATAACGTCTTAAGAGAGATAAAAAGAATGGTTTACTGATTTTTAGAAGTTAAGAGACTTAATCTTAAAAGATAAGAGACTTGACTTAATTGTATTGATATGAAGTTTGTTAACAATGTAAACCTCATTCGTGAGTAATGGGTACTTGGTTTTAAAAGGAATAATGTTTTACTGATTTCGGAAATCAGAATGAGTATCGACAAACCACGGCAGCGTTAATAAAGGAAAATGTAATGAATAATGAAGTATTATTAAAACCAGTAGAAACCTCCATCTGCATAGAAACTAAGATGAGACAAAATGATATTACATTTCCTAGATCATGGTTGTTTAATAAGATTGATTATGAATAAGAATAACCTACACTCATATAAGGCATATGTTACTCAAATGTTTTAAAAGAGATTAAGACATTGAACTATGAAACTTTTCTAAAATAAAGATCCTTGAGTAATTGAAATTAGGCAAACCGAACCTTAGGGAAAAGAATGTGGTTGAAAAGGAAAGTGTTTTGGTTTACCTAAAAACGTGAGTCACTCTATTTTATACTACGGGTATCGGGTGACTTTTATAAAAGGAATGGATCTCTTTAAAAGGAATTTAACGACGAGTACTTTAGGGTTAACACCGGATTTTGACTTAAAATGAAAGTACTTTGAGTCAGGTATAACTTGCCTATGCTTGTTGTTGTGTAACTTGCCTATGCTTGTTGTTGTGTAACTTGCCTACGCTTGTTGTTGTGTAACTTGCCTATGCTTGTTGTTGGGTAACTTGCCTATGCTTATGGAGATAGTCTTTGTTGTGCAAGAATTGTGTTTCTATACTACCGCCTTCTCTCGATGGGGCGGTTGACTTGCCGAGAACTTACTCGACGCACGGCAGCTGACGAGATTCCACGTATGCTTCCAAAGAGCATTGTTATACGGGCATGTCCACACCGTTGATGGATTATGGATACGTGACCATTATGGTTATGGCGAAGCATCGTGACTTACGGTTTGTGATCGGGTGCGTAACTGCATTTGCCCCGCCGCCACGTGGACGCAGTGGATCGGTACGGGTTATTGCACTTGCCACGGTCGCCTTCGCGCGGTATCGTGACTTACGGCCAGGATCGGTGCGCTCGCTTACTTGCCCCGCCGCCACGTGACGCAGTGGATCTGGTATAGGTTATTGCACCTGCCACGTGTCAGCTTCGCGAGTCAGTATTTGGACGGAGCTTCGTGACTTACGGTTGTGATTTGCGCGAGTCGATTCACTTACCCCCGCCGCCACGCGGTGGAGCGAGTGGAGGCTATTGCACTTGCCACGGTCGCCTTCATGATACGGTTGTACAAGATTATTGGTACACGGATCCGGTAGTTATACTTGCCCCGTACGGTTTTATTGACACAGGTAGGACCTGGTGTTCACATATACTACTTGGTATTGTTATATCATTGACGGCCGACAGTGAGGAAGGAATTCCACGGGCACGAGTGATGATTTGGAGGGCGTGAGTCCCTGACTTGATATGACTGGTTATATGTTGTGTACTGTAGTTTGGATATCATACATGTCTCCTACTTTATATACACTATTATGATTTCATTTACAGTATTTACAATTTCACATACTTGGTACTGTCAGATCGACCTCCTTCGGCTGCTCATGCCGCAGTAGAGGTACATCGGCCGTCGATCCCCGCTTTAGGATCACCTTTCGGCCTTGGGAAGCTCCGCCTTCCTGAGGCTTATCTTTGGTATGTTACACTGATGTCTGTAGGTTATTGTACATTCTGTGGTACGGCGGCCCTCGTCCGCCATAGTTGTTGTATAAATCTTAGAGGTCCAGAGTAATCGCTGCAAGGTGGTTGTAAGGATTGTAACTGTTCAAATGTCTATACATATGTATATGTTGAAAGGCAACCGTTTTGGTTGGCCTATTTTCTTTATCTTGATCCATGTCTATTTAAATGCTTAAGTTTTTATTTCCGCTGGTTTTTCTCTGATGTTGTATCACTAGGGTGCCCGGGGTAAGGCACCAGTCACAGGCCCCGGAACGGGTCGTGACACCTAGCTACTGAAGGCGAAGAACCCGCAACTGATCCGGTAGACTGTGCTATCCCTCCTGTAACTCTCTTACTAGGACAATCCCTCAACATATGGCCCTGACGGCCACAGGTAAAACAGCACTGCGGGCACGACGACATTCCGTGGTGATGTCGCCACATGTGGACACCGAGGAAGAGTGGCCCCGATCGCTTAGAACCCATGCGCGCAGATACGACTGAAGCTCGCAGCTCGATCGCCTCCCGACTACCCGGCTGATCCAACCTCCGCCAAACTCGGGAAGGAGCACTTGCCACCAAATGTAGACCTAGCTCGCCGAGGCTCTCCGCTAAAATCACCTCAACCTCGCTGCCCCGCCTCTGGCCGGCCTTGGTCCGTCGGTCCTCTCTCTCCTCGCCTCAATCCCTCGCATATGTTCCGCATCCCGCAATATCCATACCGGCTGAAGAGCCACCCCAAGCATGCAGAATCATATGACGGTCTAGCCCCATCACATAACGATGAACTCTATCCGCCATGTCGCCTACAATAGTGTGCATGCTCGCCAAGGAGTCAAACTCGGTGTACTCTCGATAGTCCTCCCATTCCCGCCAATTTCAAGAATCTATCTACAAGGGCTCTCTCATCTCGTGAGGCAAAAGTGATCCATAAAGGCCTCGTGAACTCCTCCCAAACACCGGAAGAGCACCCACACCCCTAGATGCCTCATGACTCAAACCACCAACACAATATCGCAGAACCTGTAAAGAGGCTAGCATAATGCACTCTGTCTCCAAGCCCTAAGAACTCGCATAGTCCGTAGAGCCGCCAATGAACTCCCCGCGATCCTCCTCGCACTCGAACCATAAAACTCGGGCGCATGACAACCTGTAAAATCCCAATCCGCAAACGCCGGCTTAGGGTTAGCCGCCGCTCACGGCCACGCCGCTCGCTACTATACTGGTCAATAACCGGACCGCTCCCATAGTCTCTATACTCGCGACCTGGCCGCGGAATCGAGGCTCGTACACGAACCTTCGAGCTACCGCCGCTCGCCTTTCTAATACCGCCGGCGTGGCTGAACTCGCCGACCCGCTTACTACCTCGTGCATAGTCTGCGGCTCGAGTCCTAGTAACCCTCGCACGCCACCGAAGCTCCTGCCGCTTTGCCCTTACGGGCCTCGTCGCTTCCGCGAGGCATAGCTGATTCATATACATAAGAATACGTCAGAGACGGATCAACCTATTAATACAGCTCTACTGCACGATCTCAGAGTGCGAAAAATGGAAACTAATCCTAAATGTCCTGCAGCCTCCTGATTATAGATGTGGTGCACAACACACCGATAATCAAGACTCTACTAGACACGGTCTGTAGACACTTTCCGAGGACTAACTGCTCTGATACCACTTTTGTCACGACCCGACCCCGGGCCCGCGACTGGTGCCCTACCTGGGCACCCTTACAGGTATACATCAGAGATAATCAGCGGAACATACATGAAACTTATAAAATAAAACAACGAGAATTTAAACAACAGGTTAGCCGATAAGGCTACCTCCTAGGACACATATACATATACATAAACAACAACAGTTATATCCCTTTCTTTTTTTACAAACTGACCCACAACATGTGACTACAGACCTCTAAGAATTACAATCGTATGACAGTGGCCTCGCCATACCCCTGAATGTACATAAATCTACAACATCAGGGAAACCGTACCAAAAAGATAAGCCTCCGGAGTGAATGGAGCTTCTTCCCAAAAACTGAACAGAGATCCTAAGAGCAAGGATCACCAACCTGTGTACCTAACACCTGCGGGCATGAACGCAGCCCGGCGGGGTCAAGATAATAGGTACCGTATGGAATGTAAATAAGGTGCAACAACCAAATCATAATCAGATAAAAGAATGTCATTTTAACTCCTGAAATCAATCGTATATTAACCGTTCCTTTCCTTCTTTCAATAAGAATTAACATCAAATTCTTACATACATACTTAAGAATTTAATCAAGTTTTTCCGCATAACTTACATATCTTACATATCTTACATAACATAATTCGACCCTTTATGGAGGGACTTCTTATTTGGAAGCTAACTTTGATTATTCATACGCGATAACGCATCCGCCCATTTGCGACACGGTGTATCGATGAATCATGTGCATAATCCGCCCGCCCGTGAGCTTGCATCGTGGAATCATGTAGCATAATCAGCCCGCCAGCCGAGCTCTGCATCGTGGAATCATGTAGCATAATCCGCCCGCTGGAGCTCTGTAAGATGACGTAACCCGCCATGTGCAGGCTCGGGGTAATATGGCGTAATCCGGCCATGTGTGTAGGCTCGGTGTATCTCATAACGTAATCCGGCCTATTTGTAGGCTCGGAGTATTTCATAACGTAATCAGGCCTATTTGTAGGCTCGGTGTGATTTTCCTTACATAACATTTTCAATCGTATTATTACTTCTTCTTAAGTCGTTATACCAACTTCCCATAAAGCAATTATAACAACCTTTCATTTTAGAGAACTTAAGACACTTTATTCTTGCAACATTAGGGAAACTAAACCCAAAAATACTACGTACATACATACTTAAAAGAATCATAAAACTTCTTTCTCTTTAAAGCTCAAGTCATTTCCACTCATAAAATCAAGGCTTATAATATTAACACCTCGTAGCATACACTCTTTAAAATCATATCGCTTATACTTATAAAAAAATATAAAGTTCCATACACTTCCAAAACCAAATAACTTATTCTCTTAAAATCATATAACTTCCACTTTTAAAATCAATCCCATTTTCACATATAAATTCAACTCATTTTCGAACATAAAATCCACTTACTTACTTTAAATAAATCAAGACCCATAGCTTTAAATCAAATCTCAAAATTTCCTAACCATTCTTACCAACATCTCCCATAAGACTTAGCAAGGACTTAGGACAATTTAACATACTTTTAACTTAGGGTCAACAATGTGAATACTGTCACGACCCGAACCCGGGCCCGTGACTGGTGCCTTACCCGGGCACCCAAGTAGTCATACATCAGAGTGATCAGCGGAATATAAAATAAGACATGAAACGATTATAAAATGAAAACAGTTTATCCATGAAAATATCGCCTTTCGGCATGTATATATAATAAAACTTTGAACAGTTGCATCCCCATTTACAAACCTGCCCACAACAAAGATTACATGCACTTAAGAATGTAATAATACCTATGACGACAGGCCCGCCATACCCCGAATGTACAAGAACCTACAACTGTGGAAACATACTAAAAGATAAGCCTCCGAGAAACGAGCTTCCTAATACGAACCGTGATCCTATGAGCGAGGATCAACAACCTGTACCTCTACCATGCAGATGAACGCAACCCCCGAAGGAGGTCGATAACAGTACCAAGTATGTGAAATCAAAAATACGTAAATGAAATCATAATCTAAAATAAAACAGAGACATGTATGATAACCAAACTACTGATTCGCAACATAAAAATAAATATGTCAAGTCGTGGACTCACGCCCTTAAAGTCATCCTCACGCCCGTGGAACTCCTTCCTCACCGCCAGCCTAGGTATAAGTTAGGTGATACGTGTAACATGTCTCGCCCATCTCATGGAATCGAGGTGGAATCGTGGAATACATGTCTCGCCCATCTCATGGGACTCGATAGAATCGTATGGAATACATATCTCGCCCATCTCATGGACTCGATAGAATCGCACATGTCTCGGCCCATCTCATGGGACTCGATAGAAATCGCACATGTCTCGGACCATCTCATGGGACTCGACAGAAATCGCACATGCCTTCGCCCATCTCATGGGACTCGATAGAAATCGCGACATGTCTCGCCCATCTCATGGGACTCGATAGAAATCGCACATGTCTCGCCCATCTCATGAGACTCGATAGAAATCGGATGGAATACATTCCTGCTCATCCCATGAACGCGGTGTCGCATGAAATACATTCGGCCGATCTCATGGACTCAGATCGAATCGGTGAAATACATTCCCGCTCATCCTACGAACGCGGTGTCGCGGCCCTAACATCTAAACGCTCTTTTAAGATAGATTAAGATAATACCATGTTTTCCTTTTAAATCAACTAAGGCAATATTATGCCCTCCTTTTAAACCAACACACTTTCCTTCTTAAAGTCAAGTAACAACATTCTTTTCCAAAAGTTCAAGTTTGCCTAATTTCAAATATTCACGCTTTATTTTCAAAGGTTTCATAGTTCATAGTCTTAATCATTTAATAACATAATTCTCTTTTTAAAAAACAATGAGTAATATATGCCTTATGTGTGAGTAGGTTATTCTTGTTTATAACAATCTTATTAGAGCAGCCATGATCTAGGAAATGTAATACAATTTTGTCTTATCTTAGCTTCTATGCAGATGGAGGTTTCTACTGGTTTTTATATAATTACTTATTTGTCAATACATTTTCCTTTATTAACGCTGCAGTGGTTCGTTCGATACTTATTCTCATTTCCGAATCAGTAAAACATTATTCTTTTAAAAACCAAGTACTCATTACTCACGAATGAGGTTTCACACTTTTTAACAAAATTCATATCAATTCAATTAAGTCAAGCCTCTTATCAAGTCTCTTAACTTCTAAAATCAATAACCCATTCTTTTTATTACTCTTAAGTCGTTATACCTAACTTTCCATAAAGCTAGTATAACTCTTAAACTTTTAAAACCAAGTATTACTCTTCTTTCAAAACGATTCTTAATTCTTTTTGAAATACATTCAAGATTCTTATTATTTAAAACTCAAGTCAGAAGACGTCAAGTAAAACCATGTTCAGTTAACACACGTTCGTCTACCGTACTATATATACTTTAAAATATCATGCTCAAGAGGATAGGAAGAATCACATACCTCGCGACGATTATCGACTATTAGCAAATAGCTCCAAAGTACTGTAATCCGGCTAGCCCTTTCCACCCTTCGAGTAGAATACGCTACTTGCAGTACTTCAACCTATAACACGGTCATACAAGTCTATCAACGTCTAGACTACTCTGTAGAATAATTCTAGATACAGATTCCTTATTCTACGGAAAATTGGGCAAAGACCTCCCTACCCACAAACTACAAAATTCCCATCAGAATACAAATCCTATGTAAGTACAATTCAAGATTCTTCTTTAATATTCTTCCGATGTGATTTCGCTTAAATTCTTTCTCAGAATATCCTTCTATTACAGTTCAATTCTCTTCTGTAATATCCTTCTATGTATCTTATACTCATTCTATACTACTGCAGTATGTAATTCCCAATTACAATAGAAGGACAAGAGTATTTACCTCGATAAGCCCAAAATTATCCAAGTTTTAATGTCGATCCTGAGCAACGTTTAGCTCCTAATCTGAACGCTCCAATCCGCTCCAAACAACCCTTAGAAGTTCTACGCAACTTCTTCTTAATACTTCAACCAACTGTGAAGATTTTCCTTAGGGTTTCGTTTTTGTGACTGAAGGGAAGTATAATAGTATTTCTGGGCTTTTAGTATAGGTGTAACCTTGGAATACTATAAGGTATATGAGCCAAGGTATTTTGGAATAATAACAATACTTGGAGAGTATTTTTATACCAAGGGGGTATTTTACGAGAGCTTCAAGGTAGGGGTACTTCTGCCAAGGGCCGCTCAAGGGGGCGGGGTGATTTGGACGAGAGGTTTAAGAGGGAGGGCGAGGGATTTTGGCCTTGGATTTTTTACAAGTGTGGATGAAGAAATGTCTTGCATTAGAGGGGTATTTATAGGCCAACCAATGGCCAAGATCAAGACAAGTGGTGTGCAAGTGTAGGGTGAGGATTTATCCATGTGTCCTTATCCATCTACTACACAAAATATCCTACCTAACCCTTGACCAAAAGAAAGGCACAAAAACGCCCAAGAGCCTTCAATTTGCCGCCCACTCGGGGTGACAAGTGTCACCCTCTCGTTGGCTCCAAAATATTTTATCTCTCGGAAAAATCCGCAAAAATAATAAATGACATAGCCGTATTTTTCCCTTCGCAAAGTTTGGAAAACGTTTCCGGGAAAACAATTCTTTTCGCTAGTTGTGCACAAAATTTCCCCTTAGCCTACTTAAGGCTAAAACTTTAGACGACGCCTCACGCATATACTGAAATACGGTATAACATTCTCCCCTCCTTAGAAACATTCGTCCCGAATGTTCCTTCTCAAGACGGATAACGATAAAGTTCCTCTAATAAGTTGCCAACGCCACACCTGGCCATAAAAATAACATACGCGAAAATACTAAACCCAAGTCCACGAAATCATTTCTACATCACAAAAGCTTCCACCCCGGTCTAAAGGATACTCCTTCGTGATCTTCACGCCACAACAAAATGATCTCTTTATTCTCGCTAACACACGTTTCTCTTCTTTCCTCACTCGTCGTACTCTTCTCGAACACTTGAACTCTTTCTAGTATCGCATGCATACCTCGATCATCGCTTTGTTTCCAAAATCTCCGGAGTCACTACCTCCAAACTTGGTCATCCTACCAGCCTCCATCTCCTTTAAGGCCATTCCCGGCCTTTACGATCCGATTCTTGGTCGAACATATCCACGAACTCATAAGATGGTTACCTAAACCAGGGCCTAGCACCCTCGTGACCTACCACCAAGCGGACCACCCAGAACCGACCCACCTAATCCGCCTACGAGTTGACCCGCACACGCCCTCAACCCGACCCTCCGTCGCTCTAAACACTTGTTCCCCCGATCCGGAACAATCTCATTAATCAAGTCAGGAAAACCTAGTGGTCTTCTTAGCTCAACTACCCTCTTTCATTTCATACCACTCAGGGACTTATCACACAAATATATCCCACGTATACTATGCACTCTGATAAAGGTCAACACAAACATAAATCTTTTACTCAAGATGGCCTCGCATCTAAGGTCTCTACGTGTAATATTCTAAGGTTCACAATTTCCCTGTCCCCAAACTTACCCTTAACCATGTTTTCTAAACACAATTTTAACATAATGCTATCTGAACATAATACTTAGCACTTCATCATATCATCTACGCATACTAGTCTCTAGAGGGGTAAGAATATACCTGTACCATCTGCTCCACTCTAATCATAGGCACGCTGCAGGCGATACCGTAGGCGCGATGATCTCGCCACCGACCCTAGGGTCGTGTCATTCTACTCAGATCCCTTCTTTTAGGACAGTCCCTTGTCACATGGCCCTGACGGCCGCAGTCAAACAAGCACGATGAAGACGACACTCCGGGATGACGTTTACGATCGCGTACACCGAGGAAAGCATGAACCCGACCGCCGGAACCCATGTATACCGCGAGGCGAAGCCCCGAGCTCGACCAGCCCCAATACCCCGAACGTCCCAAGACCGGAGGACCACTCAGACCGGGCGGAGGTACATAACTAGTCTTCTTGGGCGTCCGCCTCGAAGTTACCAGCGACCTCTGCCCCGCCCTCTCGCCGATCTCGGTCATTCCGTCGACCTTCCGCCTCACATCCAAGTGCATAAGCTCAGATGCGGCAATGTCCATGCCCGGCAAGAGCTACACCGAACAAGCCTCGCCAAGTAGTCATCGAGCGGTGGCGTGGCGGTGCACTCGTCCTCCATGTCGGCTACCAATGCGGGACGCATCGAGCTAATGAGTCAAACTCACATTGTACTCCCGAACGACGCCCGGCCGCCTCAACGTCAAAAATCTGTCGCCCGAGCCCTTCTCATCCGTGGAGGCAAGAAATGTGCAAGAAATGCCTCGAGAACTCGCTCATACTGGAAGTGCATACTCCCTCCGGGACAGCTCCCACAAATCAAACCAGTAGACTGCAGTATCACGCAGCCGGTGCGAACCTAAGACCACCTACTCGGTTTCCGAAGCCTTGATCACTCTCATGATCCGTCAGAATCGCCGAATGAACTCTGCGGATCATCTCGAGCCTCGACGTAGAACTCTGGCGGGCTACAACTCGTAAAGTCCGTAGCCTCAAACTATCGATCTAGGTGAACCATGGGTACTCGAAGGCCGAGGCGCCGTGATCCTTATCTCATGTCGCCACGATCACGCCGAATCGGGTCATCTCCTTGTAACCCATCTCCTGCTGCTCCGGCCGGACCGAGGCTCGAATCTTGTGGTCTCGGCCATCGCTGCGACCTAAACTTCTGTTGGGTGGCGCCGCAAAACTCGTCGTCAAGCACTATCTCGTGTAATGATCGGGCTGCGCCCCGCATTTCTCAGATCCTACTAGCCTCGATCGCTTTCTTGCCCATCTCGGCCGGGTTGCACGCGAGGCATAATCGTAAAACGAAATACGTCGAGGGTCCAACTTATAACACAACTCTAAGGCACGATCTCAGAATGAGAAGAATGGAAACCAATCCTAAATGTCCTGCAGCCTCCTGATTATAGATGTGGTGCACAACACACCGATAATCAAGACTCTACTAGACACGGTCTGTAGACACTTTCCGAGGATAAACTACTCTGATACCACTTTTGTCACGACCCGAACCCGGGCCCGTGACTGGTGCCTTACCCGGGCACCCAAGTAGTTATACATCAGAGTGATCAGCGGAATATAAAATAAGACATGAAACGATTATAAAATGAAAACAGTTTATCCATGAAAATATCGCCTTTCGGCATGTATATATAATAAAACTTTGAGCGATTACATCCCCATTTACAAACACGCCACAACAAAGATTCTGCACCTCTAAGAATGTAACAATACCTATGATGGGACAGGGCCCCGCCATACCCCTGAATGTACAAGAACCTACAACTCAGGGAAACATACCAAAAGATAAGCCTCCGAGAAGCGGAGCTTCCTAATCTGAACTGTGATCTCATGGCGAGGATCAACAAGCGGGGTGTACCTACTGCAGATGAACGCAGCTCGAAGGAGAGTCAAGACAACAGTACAGTATGTGAAATCAAAAATATCGTAAATGAAATCATAACGCTAAAATAAAACAGAGACATGTATGATAACAAAACTACAGTTCACAACATAAAAACAGTCATGTCAAGTCAGGGACTCACGCCCTTAAAGTCATCCCTCATGCCCGTGGAACTCCTTCCTCACTGCCGGCAGTCTAGGTATAAGTTAGGTGATACGTGTAACATGTCTCGGCCCATCTCATGGACTCGAGGTGGAATCGTGTGGAATACATGTCTCGGCCCATCTCATGGGACTCGATAGAATCGTATGGAATACGTGTCTCCGGCCCATCTCGCGGGACTCGATAGAAATCGCACATGTCTCGGCCCATCTCGTGGGACTCGATAGAAATCGCACATGTCTCGCCCATCTCATGGGACTCGTTAGAAATCGCACATGTCTCGCCCATCTCATGGACTCGAGAAATCACACACGCCTCGCCCATCTCATGGGACTCGATGAAATCGGATGGAATACATTCGGTTCATCCCGTGAATGCGATGTCGCATGAAATACATTCCCGGTCCATCTCATGGACTCGGTATCGAATCGGTGAAATACATTCTGGTTCATCCGTGAATACGAACACTTTATCGTGTGGCCCTAACATCTAAACGCTTTTAAGATAGATTAAGATAATACCATGTTTTCCTTTTAAATCAACTAAGGCAATATTATGCCCTCCTTTTAAACCAACACACTTTCCTTCTTAAAGTCAAGTAACAACATTCTTTTCCAAAAGTTCAAGTTTGCCTAATTTCAAATATTCACGTTTCTTATTTTCGAAAGGTTTCATAGTTCATAGTCTTAATCATTTAATAACATAATTCTCTTTTTAAAAAAACAGTTGAGTAATATATGTCTTATGTGTGAGTAGGTTATTCTTGTTTATAACAATCTTATTAGAGCAGCCATGATCTAGGAAATGTAATACAATTTTGTCTTATCTTAGTTTCTATGCAGATGGAGGTTTCTACTGTTTTTAATATAATTACTTATTTGTCAATACATTTTCCTTTATTAACGCAGCGGTTGGTTCGCTCGATACTTATTCTCATTTCGAATCAAGAAACATTATTCTTTTAAAAACCAAGTACTCATTACTCACGAATGAGGTTTCACACTTTTTAACAAAATTCATATCAATTCAATTAAGTCAAGCCTCTTATCAAGTCTCTTAACTTCTAAAATTAATAACCCATTCTTTTTATTACTCTTAAGTCGTTATACCTAACTTTCCATAAAGCTAGTATAACTCTTAAACTTTTAAAACCAAGTATTACTCTTCTTTCAAAACAATTCTTAATTCTTTTTGAAATACATTCAAGATTCTTATTATTTAAAACTCAAGCCAGAAGACGTCAAGTAAAACCATGTTCAGTTAACACACGTTCGTCTACCGTACTATATATACTTTAAAATATCATGCTCAAGAGGATAGGAATAATCACATACCTCGCGACGATTATCGACTATTAGCAAATAGCTCCAAAGTATTGTAATCCGGCTAGCCCTTTCCACCCTTCGAGTAGAATACGCTACTTGCAGTACTTCAACCAATAACGGTCATACAAGTCTATCAACGTCTAGACTACTCTGTTGAATAATTCTAGATACAGATTCCTTATTCTACGGAAATTGGGCAGCACCTCCCTACCCGTCAAACTACAAAATTCTCATTGAATACAAATTCTATGTAAGTACGATTTTCTTCTTTAATATTCTTGATGTGATTTGATTAAATTCTTTTACGTAATATCCTTCTATTACGCTTCAATTCTCTTAGTAATATCCTTCTATGTATCTTATACTCATTCTATACTACTACAATATGTAATTCCCAATTACAATAGAAGGACAAGAGTATTTACCTCGATAAGCCCAAAATTATCCAAGTTTTAATGTCGATCCTGAGCAACGTTTAGCTCCTAATCTGAACGCTCCAATCCGCTCCAAACAACCCTTAGAAGTTCTACGCAACTTCTTCTTAATACTTCAACCAACTGTGAAGATTTTCCTTAGGGTTTCGTTTTTTTGACTGAATGGAAGTATAATAGTATTTCTGGGCTTTTAGTATAGGTGTAACCTTGGAATACTATAAGGTATATGGGCCAAGGTATTTTGGAATAATAACAATACTTGGAGAGTATTTTTATACCAAGGGGGGGGGGGTATTTTACGAGAGCTTCAAGGTAGGGGGGGTACTTCTCGGCCAAGGGCCTCTCAAGGGGGAGGGGTGATTTGGACGAGAGGTTTAAGAGGGAGGGAGAGGGATTTTTACCTTGGATTTTTTTACAAGTGTGGATGAAGAAATGTCTTGCATTAGAGGGGTATTTATAGGCCAACCAATGGCCAAGATCAAGACAAGTGGTGTGCAAGTGTAGGGTGAGGATTTATCCATGTGTCCTTATCCATCTACTACACAAAATATCCTACCTAACCCTTGACCAAAAGAAAGGCACAAAAAAACGTTCCAAGAGCCTCAATTTGCCGTCCACTTGAGGGTGACAAGTGTCACCCTCTCGTTGGCCCAAAATATTTTATCTCTCGGAAAAATCCGCAAAAATAATAAATGACATAGCCGTATTTTTCCCTTCGCAAAGTTTGGAAAATGTTTCGTTGGAAAACAATTCTTTTCGCTAGTTGTGCACAAAATTTCGTCCCTTAGCCTACTTAAGGCTAAAAACTTTTGTACGTACGTCCTCACGTACATACTCTGGAAATACGGGGTATAACATTCTCCCCTCCTTAGAAACATTCGTCCCGAATGTTCCTTCTCAAGACGGATAACGATAAAGTTCCTCTAATAAGTTGCCAACGCCACACCTGGCCATAAAAATAACATACGCGAAAATACTAAACCCAAGTCCACGAGAAATCATTTCTACATCACAAAAGCTTCCACCCTGGTCTAAAGGATACTCCCTTCGCATCTTCACGCCACAACAAAATGATCTCTTTTATTCTGCTAACACACGTTCTCTTCTTTCCTCACTCGTCGTACTCTTCTCGAACACTTGAACTCTTTCTAGTATACGTACCATACCTCAGTCATCGCTTTTGTTTCCAAAATCTCCGGAGTCACTACCTCCAAACTTGGTCATCCTACCAGCCTCCATCTCCTTTAAGGCCATTCCCGGCCTTTACGATCCGATTCTTGGTCGAACATATCCACGAACTCATAAGATGGTTACCTAAACCTGGGCCTAGCACCCTCGTGACCCTACCACCTGGCGGGACCACCTAATCGACTCCCACCTAAATCCGCCACGAGTTGACCCGCAATACGTCCTCAACCCGACCCTCCGTCGCTCTAAACACTTGTTCCCCCGATCCGGAACAATCTCATTAATCAAGTCAGGAAAACCTAGTGGTCTTCTTAGCTCAACTACCCTCTTTCATTTCATACCACTCAGGGACTTATCACACAAATATATCCCACGTATACTATGCACTCTGATAAAGGTCAACACAAACATAAATCTTTTACTCAAGATGGCCTCGCATCTAAGGTCTCTACGTGTAATATTCTAAGGTTCACAATTTCCCTGTCCCCAAACTTACCCTTAACCATGTTTTCTAAACACAATTTTAACATAATGCTATCCAACATAATACTTAGCACTTCATCATATCATCTACGCATACTAGTCTGCAGAGTGGTAATATACCATGCATCTCCGCCCACTCTAATCATAGGCTCTGCAGGCGCATGCGTAAGGCGATGATCTCCGCCATCGACCCGTGGTGTGTCATTCTACCGTATCCCTTCTTTAGGGCGTCCCTCGTCACATGGCCCTCGACGGCCGCAGTGAAACAAGCACCGCGAAGAAGACGACACTCGGGATGGCGTTTGCATCGTGCACACCGAGAAAGCATGAACCGTGCGTTGGAACCCATGTATACGTGAGCGAGAAGCCACGGAGCTCGCGCCCGAATACCGAGCGCCTCAAGGCGTGGAGGACCACTGCATCTTGGCGGAGGTACATAACTAGCCTGCTGCTGAGGCGGTCCGCCTCGAAAGTTACCAAAGGACCCTGCTGTCCTACCTAACCCTTGACCAAAAGAAAGGCACAAAAAAACGTTCCAAGAGCCTCAATTTTCCGTCCACTTGAGGGTGACAAGTGTCACCCTCTCGTTGGTCCAAAATATTTTATCTTTCGGAAAAATCCGCAAAAATAATAAATGACATAGCCGTATTTTTCCCTTCGCAAAGTTTGGAAAACGTTTCGTCGGAAAACAATTCTTTTCGCTAGTTGTGCACTAAATTTCGTCCCTTAGCCTACTTAGGGTTAAAATTTTTTGTACGTACGTCCTCACGTACATACTCTGGAAATACGGGGTATAACAAATACTTCTTAACTTCTAAGAGTAGAAGGAATCCTGAAGTGCTATCACATGGATATTTCATACGTAGGATCATGCCAAAGAAAGAAGAGGTTCACATACCTTACGACGACTAGCGACAAGTTGCAAAATGCTCCAAAGTACTATAACCTTGCTAGCCTTTCCATCCTTCAAGTAGAATACACTACTCGTAGTACTTCAACCTATAATAGTCATAACACGTCCATTAACCTCTAGCTTCAATCGTAGAATATTCTAAGTGTAAAGTCTCCAAATTCTACGGAAAATCGGACAGCACTTCCTTTGTTTCTACTTACTTTGCCACCTTTTTTAAGGCCGAATTCAATAACCAAACACACCACATTTAAGGCCCAATCAATACAATTAACAATAGGGGATTACACGCCCACTAGACGTGTAAAATTCCGCCCCACAAAAGATATCAAACTAATACAAACTACTAGTCCAATTTCGGCCACATTGAGTACAATAACACCAATTATTATCCAATTTCCATTTCAATCCAATTTGTTAACATAACATGATATCAAGTCGCAATCGATTATAACCACTATAATCTTCAAGTAAGTAACATGCGACGATTCTAATAAACGACTAAATTGTAATCCAACTTTACAAGGCTTAAATGACATTTCGGATTTAAGGCTACAATCAATCCATAATACTTAAAAAAAACTTCAACACATAAACTTCATGCTAGCAACATGTAAAGCTAACAACAATATATATAATCTTGTAACACTTTTAAGGGACAAGATTATTACCTCAACGAATCTAATCCAACTCCAAATCAAGTCGCCTTTAGCAACTTAGAGCCTCTCCAAGACACTTCAATCCGCTACTTGAGACCCTTAGAACAATACCAACAACTTTCCTTCAAACTTCCAAACAAAACCTAGAAAAGCAACTAGGTTTTCACCTTGCGACTAATACGAAAACTATCTTTTTCCGGGATTTTTCTATTGAGATACACTTACAATACACTCATAAACCTTGGTTTAAAGTGTGGAGCTTAATGGACAAGAAACAAATTTTTTTCTAGTTGTGGAGGAGTGAACCCGAGAGCCTATCTTGGTGTTATTGAAATTCTTGAAATTTTTTCTAAGTGTTGGGCTTAGTCTTGCTACTAGTAGTATTATATAGTCACATGGAGGGTCAAGATGTAAACAAATGGGTGGCTTGGATGAGGTCCAATTAAATATCAAGACTTGTGGACCCTTTGACTAAGTCAATTTTGTCAAGCTCTTCAAGTTGCAAGACTTGTCTTCCTAACAAGGGTCAAATGACCCTTGTGCCCATGCTACATTTCGTCCAAGACAAACATAAGGGGGGGACACGTGTCGCCCTCCCATTCGTCACAATATTGTTTTCCGACAATTTCAAAATTCCGATAAATTTTTACAAGTCTCAAATCTTAACACTTGTGAGTTCTTACGTACGATCTTAAAACATGTCTTGTAAATACGGGGTGTAACATTCTTCCCTCCTTAGAAACATTCGTCCCCGAATGTTCTTTCGGAGTCAAACTTATGATTTCTTGGCATAGTCTCATAAAACTGCACTTAGTAAAACCTAATTATGCCACATATGGCCCTAGTACACCGCACTTGCATATTTATTTATCACAACCCAAATGAGGAAACAAATCCAAAGTGTGCACCATCACTATCTACTCACATTCATGGCCTAAAAGGATTTTCTTTTCGTACTTCCAACTTACTTCTAGCATACATACATAATCTCAATATTATCCGTTCTTGATACTTAAACATACAACAATCTTATCATGCATACAAATCTCTAAAGGGTCGAAAATTACCCGGCTGATCCAACCTCCTGCCAGAAAACTGGGAAGGAGCACTCTGTGCCGGCTGAAATGTAGACCTAGCCTGCTGCTGAGGCTCTCCGCCTCGAAAATCACCCTGAACCCCTGCCGTCCTGGCCCTCTTGGGCTGGCCTTGGTCTGGTCGGTCCTCTCTCTCCCTGTCCTCAATCCCCTGTGCATATGTCTGCATCCTGGCAATATCCATATCGGGCTGAAGAGCCACCCCCAAGCATGCAGTAATCATATGACGGTCTAGCCCCATCACATAACGATGAACTCTATCCGCCATGTCAGCTACAATAGTGTGCGCATGCCTGGCCAAGGAGTCAAACTCCAGGTTGTACTCCCTGATAGTCCTCCCATTTTGCCTCAAGGTCAAGAATCTATCTACAAGGGCTTTCCTCATCTCAGGAGGCAAAAAGTGATCCATAAAGGCCTCTGTGAACTCCTCCCAAACAGCTCGAAGAGCACCCACACCCCTAGACAGTTCCCATGACTCAAACCAGTTCAACGCAATATCGCGTAACCGGTAAGAGGCTAGCATAACAGACTCTGTCTCTGAAGCCCTAAGAACCTGCATAGTCCGCTGTAGCTGCCGAATGAACTCCTGCGGATCCTCCTCAGACCTCGAACCATATAACTCGGGCGGATGACAACCCAGAAAATCCCGAATCCATAACCGGCTCACAGGGTTTGCTGCTCCTGTCGCTGCCCTGCTACTATACTGGTCAATAACCGGATATGCTCCCCATAGTCTCTATACTCGGCCGCTGCGGGAATCGAGGCTCGTGCGGAACGTCTGGAGCTACCGCTCTCGGCTCTCATCTTTGTCGGCGTGGGTGAACTCGCCGACCCGCCTACCTCGGGCATAGTGCGTGCTCGAGTCCTAGTAACCCTCTGCACGCGCTGGAAGCTCTGCTGCTGCTTTTCCTTACGGGCCTGAGTCGCCAGGTAGGCATAGCTGATTCATATACATAAGAATACGTCGAGACGGATCAACCTATTAATACTGACTCACGCGATCTCGAGTGCGAAAAATGTAAACTAATCCTAAATGTCCTGCGACCTCACGATTATAGATGTGGTGCACAACACACCGATAATCAAGACTCTACTAGACACGCAGTGCAGACACTTTCAGAGGACTAATCGCTCGATACCACTTTTGTCACGACCCGACCGGCACGCGTAGTGCCCTACCTGGGCACCCTTACAGGTATACATCAGAGATAATCAGCGGAACATACATGAAACTTATAAAATAAAACAACGAGAATTTAAATAACAGGTTAGCCGATAAGACTACCTCCTAGGACACATATACATATACATAAACAACAACAGTTATATCCCTTTCTTTTTTACAACCGACCCAACATGTGACTACTGCACTTAAGAATTACAAGCGTGGCGGGACGGGGCCCGCCATACCACGAATGTACATAAATCTACAACATCGAAACCGTACCAAAAGATAAGCCTCGGAGTGAATGGAGCTTCTTCCCAAAAACCGAACAGAGATCCTAAGAGCAAGGATCACCAACCTGTGTACCTAACACTGCGGGCATGAACGCAACCCCGAAGAAAGTCGATCAACAGTGCAGTATGGAGCAAATAAGGTGCAACAACCAAATCATAACTGTATAAAAGAATGTCATTTTAACTCCTGAAATCAATCGTATATTAACCGTTCTTTTCCTTCTTTCAATAAGAATTAACATCAAATTCTTACATACATACTTAAGAATTTAATCAAGTTTTTCCACATAACTTACATATCTTACATAACATAATTCGACCCTTTATGGAGAGACTTCTTATTTGGAAGCTAACTTTGATTATTCATACGTGATAACGTAATCCGGCCCATTTGCGGGACACGGTGTACTGATGAATCATGTGGCATAATCCGGCCCGCCTGTGGAGCTCGGTGTACTGTGGAATCATGTAGCATAATCCGGCCCGCCTGTGGAGCTCGGTGTACTGTGGAATCATGTAGCATAATCCGGCCCGCCTGTGGAGCTCGGTGTACTGTGGAATCATGTAGCATAATCCGGCGCTGTGGAGCTCGGTGTAAGATGACGTAACCCGACTATGTGTAGGCTCGGGGTAATATGGCGTGTCGGCCTATGTGTAGGCTCGGTGTATCTCATAACGTATCAGACCTATTTGTAGGCTCGGTGTATTTCATAACGTAATCAGGCCTGTTGTAGGCTCGGTGTGATTTTCCTTACGTAACATTTTCAATCGTATTATTACTTCTTCTTAAGTCGTTATA
This sequence comes from Przewalskia tangutica, assembly GCA_029844215.1. Lineage (NCBI taxonomy): Eukaryota > Viridiplantae > Streptophyta > Magnoliopsida > Solanales > Solanaceae > Przewalskia > Przewalskia tangutica. The sequence goes on from CM056737.1 coordinate 14,021,386, forward strand.
ACAACTTCCCATAAAGCTATTATAACAACCTTTCATTTTAGAGAACTTAAGGCACTTTATTCTTGCAACATTAGGGAAACTAAACCCAAAAATACTACGTACATACATACTTAAAAGAATCATAAAACTTCTTTCTCTTTAAAGCTCAAGTCATTTCCACTCATAAAATCAAGGCTTATAATATTAACACCTCGTAGCATAAACTCTTTAAAATCATGTCGATTATACATATAAAAAATATAAAGTTCCATACACTTCCAAAACCAAATAACTTATTCTCTTAAAATCATATAACTTCCACTTTTAAAATCAATCCCTTTTCACATATAAATTCAACTCATTTTGAACATAAAATCCACTTACTTACTTTAAATAAATCAAGACATATAGCTTTAAATCAAATCTCAAAATTTCCTAACCATTCTTACCAACATCTCCCATAAGACTTAGCGAGGACTTAGGACAATTTAACATACTTTTAACTTAGGTCAACAATGTGAATATGTTATACCGTATTTCAGTATATGCGTGGTAGCGTCGTATTATAATTTGAGCCTTAAAGTTGGCTAGTTTGAAATTTGTACACAAGTGCGAAAGAGTCGTTTTCCGGCGAAAGCGTTTCCAGGCTTTCGTAGGAAAAATTCCGCTATGTCATTAATAATTTTGCGGATTTTTACGAGAGGCGAAACATTTTGGACCAACGAGAGGCGACACTTGTCACCCTCAATTGGAAGAGTGGGACGGACGAAATGGGCAAGTTGGCACGTTTTTTGTGCATTGTTTTTGGTCAAGGAGTTGGTAGGATATTATGGGTAGATGGCTAAGCTTGCACATGGATAAATCTTGGCCTTAAACTTGCTATGAACTTGTCTTCATCTAGGCCATTGGGTGGCCTTCACTTGAGCTATACATACCCCCTTAGTTGAAGACTTTCTTCGTCAAAACTTGAGCAATCTATCTAAGTCTCAAATACTCCCTCCCTCTTGTCTTGCTATCGTCCAAAGTCCCCCTCCCCCCCTGTGAGCAAGGCCCTTGGCCGATAGCCTCCCCATCCCCCTTTGTGGTGCCACTGGCCAGAGTACGCCCACTAGCCTAGTTGTCTCGTATAAATACCCTTTTTGTGGTATATAAATACTCTCTAGTATTGTTATAATGCCCAAATACCTTGGCCCAAATACCTTATAGTATTCCCAAGGTTACACTTTTCAAAAGCCAGAAAATACTATTATACTTCCTCGATCCACAAAACGAAAACCTAAGTAAATCTTCACCCGTAGTAGAAGTGTTAAGTAGAAGTTGGTTAGAACTTCTAAGGGTTGTTTGGAGCGGGTTGGAGCGCACGGAGTAGGAGCTAAACCTTGCTCAGGATCGACATTTAAACTTGGATAATTTTGGGCTTATCGAGGTAAACACTCTTGACCTTCTGTTGTAATTGGAAATTACATGTTGTAGGAGTATATAGTTAAGTATACTATATATAGAACTGATCATAGTTGTGCGGCAATGTCTTTTGACTTAAGCCTGAATAATACTTACGGCAATGTCTTGCGACTTAAGCCTGAATTTTAAGAAGTGAATTGTAATTACATAGGGCGTATTCTGATGAACTTGTGTAGTATTCTTGTGTGTAGAATTTTACGTCCGGTCAGACGTGCAAATCCCCACGGTTGGCTTGGTGGCCGGCCTCGATAGAGGAGGAGATTCTGTTGTTGCGGGAAGTCTACGAATTTTACGTAGAATATTCTACGTCGGGATCTAAAGATATTAATAGGCGCTTTGTGGCCTCTATAGGTTGTAGTACTACGTGTGGAGTGATCGCTTGGTGAGAGTGTAGAAGCGGTTTGAGGTACTTGGAGCGTTTTGCTATTAGTCGATAATCGTCGCGAGGTATGTGAACCTCTTCCTATCTTTTCTAGCATGATATGTGTGAGCTATGTAGTGCGGTGAAGCGCATACGTGTTAGCGTATTTGGTTATTTTAAAAACATAAGTGTTATACTAGCTTTATGGGAAGTTAGGTCTAACGTCTTAATGGTGGTAAAATGAATGGTTTATTAATTTCAAAAGTTAAGAGATTGGATCTTATAAGATAAGAGACTTAACTTAAATGAATTAATATGGATTTTTGTGTGAAACCTCATTCGTAGTAATGAGTACTTGGTTTTAAAAGGAATAACGTTTCTTGATTTGAAATCGAATGTGTATCAATAAACCACCGCAGCGTTAATAAAGGAAAATGTATTGAATAACTAAGTATTATTAAAACCAGTAGAAACCTCCATCCGCATGAAGCTAAGATGAGACAAAATGATATTACATTTTCTAGATCATGGTCGCTTAATAAGATTGATTATGAACAAGATTAACCTACTCACTATGGCATATGTTACTCTATTGTTTTAAAAAGAGGTTAAGACATTGAACTATGAAACTTTTCTAAAAAGAGACTTGCGTAATTGAAATTAGGCAAGCGTGGAACTTTTAGGGAAAAGAAAGGCATTGTGTTGTCTTAAAATGGTTTAAGACATAAAGTGTTATAACGACTTTATGGGAAGTTGGTTATAACGACTTTATGAAAACAAAGAAGGGTTTTATCATTTGTTTTAATGCGGTAACTTGACTTTTAAAGAGAAGTATTTTTGGTCCAAAGGAAGGCATGGTATTGCCTTAATTTGGTCTTAAAAGGAAAGTATGGAAGTTGTTTTGGTTTACTTAAAAGATATAAGTCACACATTTTTTTACATACTACGGGTATCGGGTGACTTTAGAAAAGGAATGAATCTCTTAAAAGGAATTTACGTCACGTAGTACTTTGAGTTAAAATCGGACTTTGACATAAAATGAAAGTACCTTGAGTTGTGTGTAACTTTCTTATGCTTGTTGTTATGAAACTTGACCATGTTACGTGTGATAACCTTGTTGTGCAAATCGTGTTCTACTCGACTACGGTTCATCCGGAATGTATTTCACTTGATTACCGGTTCATCCGAATGTATTCACTTGATTCTGGTTCATCCGGAATGTATTTCACTCGACTACCGGTTCATCAGAATGTATTTCACTTGATTACCGGTTCATCCGGAATGTATTTCACTTGATTCGGTTCATCAGAATGTATTCACTTGACTCTGGTTCATCCGGAATGTATTTCACTTGACTCTGGTTCATCAGAATGTATTCCACTCGACTCTGGGTTCATGGGACGGACTGGAAATGTATTCCACACGTTTCTATATTAGGTCTATAAGATGGGCGAGACCATTTTACGTATCACATGATTTGTACCTAGGCGATGAGGAAGGAGTTCCACGGGCATGAGGATGACTTTGAGGCGTGAGTCACGACGACATATTTGCTTTTATGTTGTGAGCGTAGTTTGGTTATCATACATGTCTCTGCTTTATATAGACTATTATGATTTCATTTCTGATATTACTGATTTCACATACTTGGTACTGTTGTCTTGACCTCCTTGGGCTGCGTTCATCTGCGCGGTAAAGGTACATCGATCGCCGATCCGCTTATAGGATCACATTTCAGCGTGTTGAAGCTCCGTTCCTTGGAGGCTTATCTTTGGTATGTTACCACGAGTGCGTAAGTTCTTGTACATTCGGGGGTATGGCGGGCCCTATCCCGTCATAGTTGTTATCCTTTCTTAGAGTGCAGTAATCTTTGTTGTGGGCGATGCGTAAAAAAAAGGATAACCGTCGGGTATTTATGTATATATATTGAAGGCAAGCTGTTTTGGTTGGCTGTTTATTTATCATGTCTCTTAATTCATGTTCATGTTTTTATTTGTGATTTTCTCGATGGTGTATCACTAGGGTGCCGGGTAAGGCACGATCACGGCCCGGTTCGGTCGTGACAAAAGTGGTATCGAGCGATTAGTCTCGGAAAGTGTCTACGCACCGTGTCTAGTAGAGTCTTGATTATCGGTGTGTTGTGCACCACATCTATAATCGCGAGGCTATAGGACATTTAGGATTGGTTTCCATTCTTCTCATTACGAGATCGTGCCTTAGGCGGTGTGATAAGTTGGACCCTCCGACGTATTCCTTTCCTTTACGGTGATGCCTCGCGTAAACCTGAGCCCGGTGGCAAAGCGATCGAGGAGGCTGTTAGTGAGATCTGAGAGAGTGGCGCGAGCGGCGAAGACTGAGACAATGCTCCGACGGCGGGTTTAGCCTTGGCACACCGAGAGTTTAGGCGCAGCGGTGGCTGCCGAGACTCTGATACTGAGCCTCCAGTCCCACGGCTGGAAGCGTATGAGATGGGTACAAGGAGATGGCCCGATTCGCGGCGAGTCGTGGCAGATATGAGATAGGTGGATCAGCGATTCGGCCCAATAGCACCGTATTTCACCGGCGAGCGGTTTGAGGCTCGTGACTTTACGAGTTGTAGCCTCCGATGTTTCATGGATCGAGAGGCGAGATGACCTCGGGAGTTTATCCGACTCTGACGGATCGTAGAGTGATCGAGCCTCGCAGGCATAGTCGGTGGTATTGGGTTATCGATTGCGTGATCTGCGATTGGTAGTTTGATTCGTGAGCTGTCCCGGAAGAGCATGACTTCCAGTTTGGGACGAGTTCTCGAGGCATTTCTTGCACATTTCTTGCCTTGCGGATGAGAGGCTCGGCCGGCAGATTTTGACATTAAGGCGGGGCGGGCGGACGGTTAGAGAGTACAATGTGAGTTCGACTCATTAGCTCGGTATGTTCCCGCGTAGTAGGCGATATGGAGGGCAGTACACCGCCACGTCACCGGCCGGATGATTACTTGGCGAGCATGCAGTGTAGCTCTTCACCAGCATGGACATTGCCCGTCTGGCTCATGCACTAGGATGTGAGGCACGGAGAGTCGGCGGAATGGCCGAGATCAGCGAAGAGGCGAGCAGCGAGGTCCTTTGGTAACTTCGAGGCGGACGCGCCAGCCGATCTGATTATGTACCTCCACCAAGACAGTGGTCCCCGCCTTCTCGGGGCGTTCGGGGTATTCGGAGCTGGTCGAGCTCGGGCTTAGTTCGCGGTATACGTGAGTGCTAGCGGTGGGATTCATGTCCCGCCGGTGCACGCGATGTGGCAAACATCATCCCGGAATGTCGTCTTTATGGTGCTTGTTTCACTGCGGCCGTCGGGGCCATGTGACGAATCGTGCTTATAGGAGAGGTACGGCAGCAGCGCGACCTGCGGATCGATGGCGTGTTCATCGCGCCTTCGATTATGCGCCTGCGAGTGGACTTATGATTAGAGTGGAGCGGTAGCTTCAGGTATATCCTTAACCTCTCAGAGATTTGTATGCATGATTGATGACCTTATTATTGTGTGCTACGTTCGGATAGCGTTATGTTGGTTATGAGTTAGAAAGCTTGGCTAGTTGAAAGGATATGTATGGGGACATGGAAAGTGTGAACTTTAAAATATTTCATGTTGAGACCTTAGATGTAAGGTCATCTTGAATAAAAGATTTTACGGTTAGTCCTTGTTGAAATACTTGGTTTGCGTATAAATGTATTGTGTGATAAGTCCCAGGTTGGGTAAATGAAAGTGGTATCTTTCTGATGTGATTTAGCAAGGTTGTTCGGATCGAGCGAGAGAGTCGGGCGCGAGAGCTCGGGTTGAGGACGTGTTGCGTGTCAACCCGTAGCCCGGAATGAAATGGGGTCAGCTCTGGGTGGTCCCGCTAGGTGGTAGGATCACGAGGGTGCTAGGCCCGAGTTTAGATGACCATCATATGAGTTCGTGGATATGTTCGACCTGAAGCGGATCGTGAAGGCCGGAAGTGGCCTTAAGGAAGATTGAGGCTAGTAAGATGACCAAGTTTGGAGGTAGTGACTCCAAAGTTTTGGAAACTGAAGTGTGGTACGTATACTAGAAGAGTTCAAGTGTTCGAGAAGAGTACGACGAGTAAGGGTAGAGGCGAGCATGTATTGCGAGCATAAATATGCTCATTTCTTGTGAAGGGAGAAGGTGCGAAGGATGTATATTTTAGACCTCAGGGATCGCATGCAGTCCGGTACCATTTGTTGGGTCGCCGGAGTGACACTAGAACCTCGCGGCAAAGTGACAAAAAGTTTGTGATGTTAAAGGTGTTTCCTCGTGGACTTGGATATAAGTATTTGCGTGCATGTGTTGTTTCGTGGCCAGTTGTGGCGTTGACAACTTATTAGAAGAATTTTATCGTTATCCGTCTTGAGAAGGAACATTCGGGAAGAATGTTTCTAAGGAGGGGAGAATGTTATACCCCGTATTTCCAGAGTATGTACGTGAGCGCGTACGTATTATAATTTGAGCCTTAAAGTTGGCTAGTTTCAAAATTTGTACACAAGTGCCGAAAAGAGTCGTTTTCCGACGAAACGGTTCCACAGCTTTCGTAGGGAAAATTCTGGCTATGTCATTAATAATTTTTGCGGATTTTTTCGAGAGACGAAACATTTTGGACCAACGAGAGGGCGACACTTGTCACCCTCTAATTGGAAGGAGTGGACGGACGAAATGGGCAAGTTGGCACGTTTTTTGTGCATTGTTTTTGGTCAAGGAGTTGGTAGGATATTTTGGGTAGATGGATAAGTTTGCACATGGCTAAATCTTGGCCTTACACTTGCTATGCACTTGTCTTCATCTTGGCCATTGGTTGGCCTTCACTTGACCTATAAATACCCCTCTAAGTTGAAGACTTTCTTCATCCAAAACTTGAGCAATCTATCTAAGTCTCAAATACTCCCTCCCTCTTGTCTTGCTATCGTCCAAAGTCCTCCCCCTTTGAGCAAGGCCCTTGGCAGAGCCTCCTCCCGCTGTGGTGCCACTGGCAGGGTACACCCTAGCCTAGTTGTCTCGTATAAATACCCCTTTTTGTGGTATATAAATACTCTCTAGTATTGTTATAATGCCCAAATACCTGGCCCAAATACCTTATAGTATTCCCAGGTTACACTTTTCAAAAGCCGAAAATACTATTATACTTCCTCGATCACAAAACGAAACCCTAAGTAAATCTTCACCCGTGGTTGAAGTATTTGAGTAGAAGTTGGTTAGAACTTCTAAGGGTTGTTTGGAGCGGTTTGGAGCGCGCGGAGTAGGAGCTAAACCTTGCTCGGGATCGACATTTAAACTTGGATAATTTTGGGCTTATCGAGGTAAACACTCTTGACCTTACATTGTAATTGGAAATTACATGTTGTAGGAGTATATAGTTAAGTATACTATATATAGAACTGATCATAGTTGTGCGGCAATGTCTTTTGACTTAAGCTGAATAATACTTCTGTGATGTCTTGCGACTTAAGCTGAATTTTAAGAAGTTGAATCAGAATTACATGGGGTGTATTACGGTATACTTGTGTAGTATTCTTGTGTGTAGAATTGTACACGTCCGGTCAGGCGTGAAACCCCACTGGTTGGCTTGGTAGCGGCCTCGATAGAGGAGGAGATTCTGTGTTGGGGAGAGGTCTTGCAGAATTTTACGTAGAATATTCTACGTCGGGATCTAAAGATATTAATAGGCGCTTTGTGGCCTCTATAGGTTGTAGTACTACGTGTGGAGTGATCCGCTTGGCGAGAGTGTGGCCAAGCGGTTTGAGGTACTTGGAGCGTTTTGCTATTAGTCGATAATCGTCGCGGTATGTGAACCTCTTCCTATCTTTTCTAGCATGATATGTGTGAGCTATGTAATACGGTGAGCGCATGTGTTAGCTGTATTTGGTTGTTTTAAAACATAAGTGTTATACTAGCTTTATGGGAAGTTAGGTATAACGTCTTAAGAAGTGGTAAAATGAATGGTTTATTAATTTCAAAAGTTAAGAGATTGGATCTTATAAGATAAGAGACTTAACTTAAATGAATTAATATGGATTTTGTGTGAAACCTCATTCGTGAGTAATGAGTACTTGGTTTTAAAAGGAATAACGTTTCTTGATTTGAAATCGAATGTGTATCAATAAACCATTTGCAGCGTTAATAAAGGAAAATGTATTGAATAACTAAGTATTATTAAAACCCGAGAAACCTCCATCTGCATAGAAGCTAAGATGAGACAAAATGATATTACATTTTCTAGATCATGGCCGCTTAATAAGATTGATTATGAACAAGATTAACCTACTCACCTATGGCATATGTTACTCTATTGTTTTAAAAAGAGGTTAAGACATTGAACTATGAAACTTTTCTAAAAAGAGACTTGCGTAATTGAAATTAGGCAAGCTGGAACTTTTAGGAAAAGAAAGGCATTATGTTGTCTTAAAATGGTTTAAGACATAAAGTGTTATAAATGACTTTATGGGAAGTTGGTTATAACGACTTTATGAAAACAAAGAAGGGTTTTATCATTTGTTTTAATGCGGTAACTTGACTTTTAAAGAGAAGTATTTTGGTCCAAAGGAAGGCATGGTATTGCCTTAATTTGGTCTTAAAAGAAAGTATGGAAGTTGTTTTGGTTTACTTAAAAGATATAAGTCACACATTTTTTTACATACTACGTATCGGGTGACTTTTAGAAAGGAATGAATCTCTTAAAGGAATTTACGACGTAGTACTTTAGGGTTAAAATCCGGACTTTGACATAAAATGAAAGTACCTTGAGTTGTGTGTAACTTGCTTATGCTTGTTGTTATGAAACTTGACCATGTTACGTGTGATAACCTTGTTGTGCAAATCTTGTGTTCTACTCGACTACCGGCTCATCCGAATGTATTTCACTTGATTAGGTTCATCCGGAATGTATTTCACTTGATTACGGTTCATCCGGAATGTATTTCACTCGACTACGGCTCATCCGGAATGTATTTCACTTGATTCGGTTCATCCGAATGTATTTCACTTGATTACCGGTTCATCCGGGAATGTATTTCACTTGATTACCGGTTCATCCGGGAATGTATTTCACTCGACTACGGTTCATCCGGGAATGTATTCCACTCGACTACCGGTTCATGGGATGGACCGGAAATGTATTCCACACGTTTCTATATTAGGTCCATAAGATGGGCCGAGACCTGTTTTACGTATCACATGATTTGTACCTAGACTGCCGGCAGTGAGGAAGGAGTTCCACGGGCATGAGGGATGACTTTGAGGGCGTGAGTTCCTCGACTTGACATGGCGCTTTTATGTTGTGAGCGTAGTTTGGTTATCATACATGTCTCTGCTTTATATAGACTATTATGATTTCATTCTGATTTTTCTGATTTCACATACTTGGTACTGTTGTCTTGACCTCCTTCGGGGCTGCGTTCATCACGGCGGTAAAGGTACATCGACCGCCGATCCTCGCTATAGGATCACATTTCAGCGTGTTGGGAAGCTCCGTTCCTTCGGAGGCTTATCTTTGGTATGTTACCCTGAGTCTGTAAGTTCTTGTACATTCAGGGGTATGGCGGGGCCCTATCCCGTCATAGTTATTGTCACTTCTTAGAGGTCTGTAGTACTGTTGTGGGCAGAGTCTGTAAAAAAAAAAGGATAACTGTTCGGGTATTTATGTATATATATTGAAGGCAACTGTTTTGGTTGGCCTGTTTATTTATCATGTCTCTTAATTCATGTTCATGTTTTTATTTCCGCTGATTTTCTCTGATGGTGTATCACTAGGGTGCCCGGGGTAAGGCACCAGTCACGGGCCCGGGTTCGGGTCGTGACAGAATACTTCTTAACTTCTAAGAGTAGAAGAAATCCTGAAGTACTATCACATGGATATTTCATACGTAGGATCATGCCAAAGAAAGAAGAGGTTCGCATACCTTACGACGACTAGCGACAAGTTGCAAAATGCTCCAAAGTACTATAACCTTGCTAGCCTTTCCATCCTTCAAGTAGAATACACTACTCGTAGTACTTCAACCTATAATAGTCATAACACGTCCATTAACCTCTAGCTTCAATCGTAGAATATTCTAAGTGTAAAGTCTCCAAATTCTACAGAAAATCGGACAGCACTTCCTTTGTTTCTACTTACTTTGCCACCTTTTTTAAGGCCGAATTCAATAACCAAACACACCACATTTAAGGCCCAATCAATACAATTAACAATAGGGGATTACACGCCCACTAGACGTGTAAAATTCCGCCCCACAAAAGATATCAAACTAATACAAACTACTAGTCCAATTTCGGCCACATTGAGTACAATAACACCAATTATTATCCAATTTCCATTTCAATCCAATTTGTTAACATAACATGATATCAAGTCGCAATCGATTATAACCACTATAATCTTCAAGTAAGTAACATGCGACGATTCTAATAAACGACTAAATTGTAATCCAACTTTACAAGGCTTAAATGACATTTCGGATTTAAGGCTACAATCAATCCATAATACTTAAAAAAAACTTCAACACATAAACTTCATGCTAGCAACATGTAAAGCTAACAACAATATATATAATCTTGTAACACTTTTAAGGGACAAGATTATTACCTCAACGAATCCTAATCCAACTCCAAATCTGAAGTCGCTCCTTAGCAACTTAGAGCCTCTCCAAGACACTTCAATCCGCTACTTGAGACCCTTAGAACAATACCAACAACTTTCCTTCAAACTTCCAAACAAAACCTAGAAAAGCAACTAGGTTTTCACCTTGCGACTAATACGAAAACTATCTTTTTCCGGGATTTTTCTATTGAGATACACTTAAAATACACTCATGAACCTTGGTTTAAAGTGTGGAGCTTAATGGACAAGAAACAAATTTTTTTCTAGTTGTGGAGGAGTGAACCCGAGATCCTATCTTGGTGTTCTTGAAATTCTTGAAATTTTTTCTAAGTGTTGGGCTTAGTCTTGCTACTAGTAGTATTATATAGTCACATGGAGGGTCAAGATGTAAACAAATGGGTGGCTTGGATGAGGTCCAATTAAATATCAAGACTTGTGGACCCTTTGACTAAGTCAATTTTGTCAAGCTCTTCAAGTTGCAAGACTTGTCTTCCTAACAATGGTCAAATGACCCTTGTGCCCATGCTACATTTCGTCCAAGACAAACATAAGGGGGTGACACGTGTCGCCCTCCCATTCGTCACAATATTATTTTCCAACAATTTCATAATTCCGATAAATTTTTACAAGTCTCAAATCTTAACACTTGTGAGTTCTTACGTACGATCTTAAAACATGTCTTGTAAATACGGGGTGTAACATTCTTCCCCCCTTAGAAATATTCGTCCCCGAATGTTCTTTCGGAGTCAAACTTATGATTTCTTGGCATAGTCTCATAAAACTGCACTTAGTAAAACCTAATTATGCCACATATGACCCTAGTACACCGCACTTGCATATTTATTCATCACAACCCAAATGAGGAAACAAATCCAAAGTGTGCACCATCACTATCTACTCACATTCATGGCCTAAAAGGATTTTCTTTTCGTACTTCCAACTTACTTCTAGCATACATACATAATCTCAATATTATCCGTTCTTGATACTTAAACATACAATAATCTTATCATGCATACAAATCTCTAAAGGGTCGAAAATTACCTGGCTGATCCAACCTCCTGCCAGAAAACAGGGAAGGAGCACTCGCGCGGTGAAATGTAGACCTAGCACATTCTTTGAGGCTCTCCGCCTCGAAAATCACCCTGAACCCCTGCCGTCCTGGCCCTCTTGGGCTGGCCTTGGTATGGTCGGTCCTCTATCTCTCTGTCCTCAATCCCCTGTGCATATGTATGCATCCTTGCAATATCCATACCGGGCTGAAGAGCCACCCCCAAGCATGCAGTAATCATATGACGGTCTAGCCCCATCACATAACGATGAACTCTATGCGCCATGTCAGCTACAATAGTGTGCGCATGCCTGGCCAAGGAGTCAAACTCCAGGCTGTACTCCCTGATAGTCCTCCCATTTTGCCTCAAGGTCAAGAATCTATCTACAAGGGCTCTCCTGATCCATAAAGGCCTCTGTGAACTCCTCCCAAACAGCTCGAAGAGCACCCACACCCCTAGACAGTTCCCATGACTCAAACCAGTTCAACGCAATATCGCGTAACCGGTAAGAGGCTAGCATAATGAACTGTCTCAAGCCCTAAGAACTGCATAGTCATTGTAGGCTGCCGAATGAACTCTTGTGGATCCTCCTCGGACCTTGAACCATAAAACTCGGGCGGATGACAACCGGAAAATCCGAATCCATAATCGGCTCTAGGGTTAGGTTGCTCTATCGCTTGCCACTGCTACTATCTTGGTCAATAACCGGATCGCTCCCCATAGTCTCTATACTCGGACTGGCTGCAGAATCGGAGGCTGCAGTGCGAACGTCTGGAGCTCTGCGCCTCACTCTGCATCTTGCTAGCTACCGGGCGAAGAACCAATCGATCCTAGACTGTGCTATCCCTCATGTAACTCTCCTACTAGGACAATCCCTCAACATATGGCCCTGACGGCCACAGGTAAAACAGGCACCAGTGGCACGACGACATTCCCCGTGGTGATGTCGGCCACACTGTGGACACTGAGGGAAGAGTGGCCCCGACTGCCTAGAACCCATGTGCGCATACGAATCCGAAGCTCTGGAGCTCTGACCGGCTCCTGAATTACCCGGCTGATCCAACCTCCTGCCAGAAAACTGGGAAGGAGCACTCTGTGCCGGCTGAAATGTAGACCTAGCCTGTTGCTGAGGCTCTCCGCCTCGAAAATCACCCTGAACCCCTGCCGTCCTGGCCCTCTTGGGCTGGCCTTGGTCTGGTCGGTCCTCTCTCTCCCTGTCCTCAATCCCCTGTGCATATGTCTGCATCCTGGCAATATCCATACCGGGCTGAAGAGCCACCCCCAAGCATGCAGTAATCATATGACGGTCTAGCCCCATCACATAACGATGAACTCTATGCGCCATGTCAGCTACAATAGTGTGCGCATGTCTGGCCAAGGAGTTAAACTCCAGGCTGTACTCCCTGATAGTCCTCCCATTTTGCCTCAAGGTCAAGAATCTATCTACAAGGGCTCTCCTCATCTCAGGAGGCAAAAAGTGATCCACAAAGGACTCTGTGAACTCCTCCGAAACAGCTCGAAGAGCACCCACACCCCTAGATAGTTCCCATGACTCAAACCAGTTCAACGCAATATCGCGTAACCGGTAAGAGACTAGCATAACAGACTCTGTCTCTGAAGCCCTAAGAACCTGCATAGTCCGCTGTAGCTGCCGAATGAACTCCTGCGGATCCTCCTCAGACCTCGAACCATAAAACTCGGGCGGATGACAACCCAGAAAATCCCGGATCCATGGCCCGTCGGCTCTGGGTTAGCCTGCTCACTGTCGCGCTCGCCTGCTACTATACTGGTCAATAACCGGATCTGCTCCCCATAGTCTCTATACTCGGCCGCGGCTGGGGCCCGGAGGCTCTGCACGAACGTCTCGAGCTCTGCGCCTTTTGCTAACTGGCGTGGCTAAACTCGCCGACCCGCCTACTACCTCAGGCATAGTCTGTGCCTGAGTCCTAGTAACCTCTGCGCATCGCGGCTCCTGCTCTTTGCCTTGCCCTCAGGCCCCAGTCGCCTGTGAGGCATAAGCGATTCATATACATAAGAATACGTCGAGGCGGATCAACCTATGTCTGACTCTACCGCGATCTCGAGTGAGAAGAATGGAAACAATCCTAAATGTCATGCAGCCTCCTGATTATAGATGTGGTGCACAACACACCGATAATCAAGACTCTACTAGACACGGTCTGTAGACACTTTCCGAGGACTAACTGCTCTGATACCACTTTTGTCACGACCGGGCCGGCGCGGTGAACTACCTGGGCACCCTTACAGGTATACATCAGAGATAATCAGCAGAACATACATGAAACTTATAAAATAAAACAACGAGAATTTAAATAACAGGTTAGCCGATAAGGCTACCTCCTAGGACACATATACATATACATAAACAACAACAGTTATATCCCTTTCTTTTTTTACAAACTGACCCACAACATGTGACTACAGACCTCTAAGAATTACAACTGTGGCGGGACAGGGCCCCGCCATACCCCTGAATGTACATAAATCTACAACATCAGGGAAACCGTACCAAAAAGATAAGCCTCCGGAGTGAATGGAGCTTCTTCCCAAAAACCGAACAGAGATCCTAAGAGCAAGGATCACCAACCTGTGTACCTAACACCTGCGGGCATGAACGGCCCGAAGAAGTCGATTAACAGTGCAGTATGGAATGAAATAAGGTGCAACAACCAAATCATAACTGTATAAAAGAATGTCATTTTAACTCCTGAAATCAATCGTATATTAACCGTTCTTTTCCTTCTTTCAATAAGAATTAACATCAAATTCTTACATACATACTTAAGAATTTAATCAAGTTTTTCCACATAACTTACATATCTTACATAACATAATTCGACCCTTTATGGAGAGACTTCTTATTTGGAAGCTAACTTTGATTATTCATACGTGATAACGTTGTTATACCCCGTATTTCCAGAGTATGCACGTGAGGGCGTACGTATAATAATTTAAGCCTAAAGGTTGGCTAGTTTCGAAATTTGTACACAACACCCGATTGGAGTCGTTTTTCGACGAAACGTTTCCACAGCTTTCGTAGGGAAAATTCCGGCTATGTCATTTCTAATTTTTGCGGATTTTTCCGAGGGACGAAACATTTTGGACCAACGGGAGGGTGACAAGTGTCACCCTCACATTGGATGTGGTGGGCGGTAAAGCTTGGCCGAAAGGGGGGCATGTGGTAGGTAGGATATTTGTGCAAGTTGGTGTGGTAGATGGATAAGGTACACATGGTGGAAATCTAGCCCTACACTTGCACCACACTTGTCTTCATCTTGGCCATTGGTTGGCCTTCACTTGACCTATAAATACCCCTCTAGTTGATGAACTTTCTTCATCCAAATTGAGCAATCTATCTAAGTCTCAAATACTCCCTCCCTCTTGTCTTGAAATCGTCCAAAAGTCCTCCCCCTTTGAGAGCTTGGCGAGAGCTTCCCCTCCCTTTGTGGTGCCACTGGCCAGGGTACCCCTAGCCTAGTTGTCTCGTATAAATACCCGTGTTGTGGTATAGAAATACTCTCTAGCATTGTTATAATGTCCAAATTCCTTGGCCCAAATACCTTGTAGTATTCCCAAGGTTACACTTATACAAGCCAGAAAATACCATTATACTTTCCTCGATCACTAAAACGAAACCACAGGAAAAATCTTCACCCGTAGTTGAAGTATTAAGTAGAAGTTGTGTAGACACTTCTAAGGGTTTCTTGGAGCGTTTTGGAGCGCACGGAGTAGGAGCTAAACCTTGCTCAGGATCGACTTTTATCTCGGATAATTTTGGGCTTATCGAGGTAAACACTCATGACCTTCTATTGTAATTGGAAATTACATGTTGTAGGAATATATAGTTGAAGTATACTATATATAGAACTAAGCGTTATAATTGTGCAGCAATGTCTTTTGACTTAAGCTGAATAATACTTACGGCAATGTCTTGCGACTTAAGCTGAATTTAAATAAGAGAAGCGAATGTAATCACATAGGGTGTATTCTGATGAGCTTGTGTAGCATTACTGTGAAGTAGAATTGTGCACGGCCGGTTAGGCGTGCAAACCCCCCCTGGTTGGCTTGGTAGCCGGCCTCGATAGAGGAGGAGATTAACGCTGTTGCGGGGGGGGGAGGTGCTGCCGAATTTTCTGTAGAAAGATGGGAAACTTGTGTTTAAGATTTAATAGACGTTTGTGGCCTTTATAGGTGAAAGTACTAAGAGTAGCGTATTCTACTCGAGGAGTGGAAAGGGCTAGCAAGATTGTAGTACTTGGAGCTTTTGCTTATTATCGATAATCGTCGAGGTATGTGAACCTCTTCCTATCTCTTCTAGCATGATATGTGTGTAACTATGTAGTACGGTGAGCGTACATGTGTTTAATGTATTTGATTAGTTTGAAACATAAAGTGTTATAACGGCTTTATGGGAAGTTGGTTATAACGACTTTATGTAGGTAAGAAAATACTTTGTGGTTTTAAAAGGTAAGCGATGTGAATTATAAGCGGCTTGTTATAATAAAGAACTTGATGTATTTCAAAGATTTATAAATCGTTTTGAAGGGAGAGTAACACTTGGTTTTAAAGGTTTTAAAAGAATTATACTAGCTTTATGGGAGTTAGGTATAATGTCTTAGAGGTAAAGAAAATGGTTTCTTGATGTTAGAAGTTAAGAGACTTGATCTTATAAGATAAGAGACTTAACTTATTTGTTTTAATGTGGATGTTTATGTGAAACCTCATTCGTGAGTAATGAGTACTTGGTTTTATTTAAAGGGATAATGTTTCTTGATTTGGAAATCAGAATGTGTATCGACAAACCACTGCAGCGTTAATAAAAGGAAAATGTATTGAATAAATGAAGTCTTGTATTAAAACCAGTAGAAACCTCCATCTGCATAGAAACTAAGATGAGACAAAATGATATTACATTTTCTAGATCATGCATTTCTTTGTAATAAGAATGTTGTAAACAAGAATAACCTACTCTCACGTAAGATATATATTACTCAATCGTTCTAAAAAGAAATCAAGTGATTAAGTTTATGAACTATGAAACCATTTGAAAATGAGAAGCTTAAGTAATTGAAACTAGGCAAGCGGGAACTTAGGAAAAGAATGTTGTTACTTGACTTTTGAAAAGGAATGTGGGTTGGTCATTCTAATACTACGGGTATTGTGTGACTTATGTGAAAGAAGCGGATCTCTTAAAGGTATTTAACGTCGTAGTACTTTAGGAGTTAAAACCGGACTTTGGCATAAAATGAAAGTACTTTGAGTTGTGTGAAACTTGCCTATGCTTGTTGTTGTGAAACTTGCCTATGCTTGTTGTTGTGAAACTTGCCTATGCTTGTGATGATAGCCTTTGTTGTGCAAGTGTGGTATTTACGTATTCTGGCGTCTCTCGATGGAGTAGGTTGATTTGTTATGAGCGATTCTACAGAGTCCCGAGATGGGCGGCACGTATTCCATTTGATTATACGAGTCGCGAGATGGCGGGCACGTATTCCATCCGATATTACAAGGTCCCGAGATGGCGAAGTCGCGTATTTCATCGATATTACACGAGTCCCGAGATGGCGGTCGCGTATCACATCGATTTTACACCGAGTCGCGAGATGGCGAGTCACGTATTTCATCGGTTATCATACATGTCTCGCTTTATATAGACTATTATGATTTCATTCTGATCTTTTCTGATTTCACATACTTGGTACTGTTATCGACCTCGCCCGAGCTGCGTTCATCTGCGCGGTAGAAGTACATTGGTGTCGATCCAGCTCTAGGATCACCTTTCGATATTAGGAAGCTCTGTTCCTTGGAGGCTTATCTTTTGGTATGTGTTCCACGAGTTGTAGGTTCTTGCATTCGAGGGTATGGCGGGGCCCTGTCCGTCATAGTTGTTGTAAATCTTAAGTGCAGCCTTTGTGTGGGCGGGGTTTTGTAAAGGGATTAAGCATTCGTTTTGAAAAAGTTGTTATATGTATATCATTGGAAGGTAAGTTTGGTTGACTGTTTTATTATCATGTCTCTCATTTCATGTTTAAAGTTTTATTTTCCGCTGATTTTCTCGATGTTGTGTCACTAGGGTGCGGGTAAGGCACGATCCACGGGCGAATTCGGGGTGTGACATAGTGGTATCGAAGCGATTAATCCTCGGAAAGTGTCTACGAACCGTGTCTAGTAGAGTCTTGATTATCGGTGTGTTGTGCACCACATCTATATGTCGAGGCTATAGGACCTTTAGGATTGGTTTCCATTTCTTCTCATTACGAGATCGTGCCTTAGGCCGTGTGATAAGTTGTACCCCTCGGCGTATTTCATTTTTACGATTATGCCTCGCGTAAAACCTGAACCCGAACGAGCAAGGCGGCCAGAGGCTGCTAGTGGGATCTGAGAGAAATGCGAGCGCGAGCGATCGATACACGAGCAGTGCTTCCGGCGGGTTTCGTGGCGCCCACAGAGTTTAAGCGCAGCGGTGGCTGCTGAGACTCTGATACACGAGCCTCGGTCCGGCTGGAAGCGAGATGAGATAAGTACTGAGAGATGGCGATTCGCGGCGAGTGTCGTGGCAGATATGAGGATAGGTTGGATCGGCGATTCCGGCCCGATAGCACCGTAGTTCACCCCGAGCGAATAGTTTGAGGCTACGGGACTTTACGGCTGCGACGCCAGAGTTCATGGGTGAGGCACGAGGATGATCGCGAGGAGTTCATCAAGCGATTCTGACGGATCGTAAGTGATCGAGCTTGGAGACCGAGTCGGTGACCCGGTTCGCATCGGTGCGCGATCTGCGATCGGCTGGTTTGATTCATGGGAGGCGTCGAGGTGAGCATGCGCTCAGTGATTTGGGACGAGTTCTCGGGCATTTCTTGCACATTTCTTGCCTCGCGGATGAGAGGCTCGAGCGACAGATTTTTGGTGTTCTGGCGAAGCGGACGTGCGGTTCGGGAGTACAATGTGGAGTTCGACTCATTGGCGTCGTCCGCGTTAGTAGGCGATATGGAGGGCGAGTACACCGCTACGTCACCGGCTGGATGAGTACTTGGCGAGCTTGTTGGTGTAGCCGCCCGGAGCATGGACATTGCCGCGTGCGAGCTCATGCGCTAGGATGTGAGGCGGAGAGTCAGCGGAATGGCCGAGATCGGCGAGAAGAGGCGAGCAGCGAGGTCCTTTGGTAGCTTTCAAGGCGGACCGCCTCGTGGCGAGCTAGTGATGTACCTCGCCCGATGCAGTGGTCCTCGCGATCGTCGGGGACGTTCGGGGTATTCGGAGCTGGTCGAGCTCCAGGCTTACAGTTCACAAATATACATGGGTTAGCGATCGGGTTGAGTTTTCCTCGGTGTGCGATGTGGCAAGCGTCATCGGGGAATGTCGTCTTTTTCGGGTGCTTGTTTTCTGCGGCCGTCGAGGCCGTGTGACTGTCCTAGTAGGAAGGATGCAAGCAGAATGACTCGACTACCGGATCGGTGGCGGGTTAAGCCGCCTTCTGACTATCGCCTGCGAGTGAGCCTATGATTAGAGAGGAGCGGTAGGTCGGTATATCCCTAACCTACAGAGTTTTGTATGTATTGATGTTGTTGATGTGTTTAGTGTTATGTTTGGATAGGCTGTGTGCTAAAAGTGATTTAGAAACACTGGTTAGTGAAAAGGGTAAGTCCGGAAGTGTGAAATGGAAGTGGTAGCTTTCATGACTGTTTAGGTAAGATTGTTAGGATCGGGAACAAGGCGTGATGCGTAAGTGGATCGGGTTGGGGCCATGTTGAGGGCCAACCGCGGCGGTTTCAAAATAGGGTCAGCTCTGGGTGGTCGCGGTGGTAAGTCACGAGGTGCTAGGCCCAGTTTAGATGGCCGTCGTATGATTTCGTGTTTATGTTCGACGAGCGGATCGTAAAGGTCGGGAATGGCCTCGAGAGATTGCGGTTAGTAAGATGACCAAGTTGAGGTAGTGACTCCAAAGTTTTGGAACTAAGCGATGGTGAAGTGCAGTGCGTATACTAGAAGAGTTCAAGTGTTAGGAGGGCGCGACAGTAAGAAGAAGAACGCGTGTGTTACGTGGCGGTGTGGCTTTGACAACTTGTTGAAGGAACTTCTTCGTTATACATTTGAGAAGGAACATTCGGGACGAATGTTTCTAAGGAGGAGAATGTTATACCGTATTTCGGAGTATGCGTGAGGCGTGCGTATAATAATTTAAGCCTAAAGGTTGGCTAGTTTGAAATTTGTACCTGACACGATTGGAGTCGTTTTTGAAAGCGTTTCCACGACTTTCGTAGGGAAAATTCGGCTATGTCATTTCTAATTTTTGCGGATTTTTCAGAGGACGAAACATTTTGGACCAACGGGAGGGTGACAAGTGTCACCTCATTGGAAGTGGTGGGCGGTAAAGCTTGGCGAAAGGGGGCATGTGGTAGGTAGGATATTTGTGCAAGTTGGTGTGGTAGATGGATAAGGTACACATGGTGGAAATCTAGCCCTACACTTGCACCACACTTGTCTTCATCTTGGCCATTGGTTGGCCTTCACTTGACCTATAAATACCCTCTAGTTGATGAACTTTCTTCATCCAAATTGAGCAATCTATCTAAGTCTCAAATACTCCTCCTCTTGTCTTGAAATCGTCCAAAGTCCTCCTTTGAGAGCTTGGCGAGAGCTTCCCTCCCCTTTGTGGTGCCCTAGCCGAGGGTACCCCAGCCTAGTTGTCTCGTATAAATACCCTTGTTGTGGTATAGAAATACTCTAGCATTGTTATAATGTCCAAATTCCTTGGCCCAAATACCTTGTAGTATTCCCAGGTTACACTTATACAAGCCAGAGAAAATACCATTATACTTTCCTCGATCACTAAGCGAAACCACAGGAAAAATCTTCACCGTAGTTGAAGTATTAAGTAGAAGTTGTGTAGACAACCTAAGGGTTTCTTGGAGCGTTTTGGAGCGCGCGGGTAGGAGCTAAACCTTGCTCGGGATCGACTTTTATCTCGGATAATTTTGGGCTTATCGAGGTAAACACTCATGACCTTCTATTGTAATTGGAAATTACATGTTGTAGGAATATATAGTTGAAGTATACTATATATAGAACCGAGCGTTATAATTGTGCGTGATGTCTTTTGACTTAAGCTGAATAATACTTACGGCAATGTCTTGCGACTTAAGCTGAATTTAAATAAGAAGCGAGCGTAATCACATAGGTGTATTACGGTAGACTTGTGTAGCATTCTTGTGAAGTAGAATTGTACACGTCAGGTTAGGCGTGCAAACCCCACGGTTGGCTTGGTAGCGGCCTCGATAGAGAGGAGATTAACGTTGTTGCGGGGAGGTCTTCCGAATTTTACGTAGAAAGATGAAAACTTGTGTTTAAGATTTAATAGACGTTTGTGGCCTTTATAGGTGAAAGTACTAAGAGTAGCGTATTCTCGAGGAGTGGAAAGAGACTAGCAAGGTTGTAGTACTTGGAGCTTTTGCTTATTATCGATAATCGTCGCGAGGTATGTGAACCTCTTCCTATCTCTTCTAGCATGATATGTGTGTAACTATGTAGTGCGGTAGGCGTACGTGTGTTTAATGTATTTGATTAGTTTGAAACATAAAGTGTTATAACGGCTTTATGGGAAGTTGGTTATAACGACTTTATGTAGGTAAGAAAATACTTTGTGGTTTTAAAAGGTAGCGATGTGAATTATAAGCGGCTTGTTATAATAAAGAACTTGATGTATTTCAAAAGATTTATAAATCGTTTTGAAGGGAGAGTAACACTTAGTTTTAAAGGTTTTAAAGAGA
Organism: Przewalskia tangutica; assembly: GCA_029844215.1. Lineage (NCBI taxonomy): Eukaryota > Viridiplantae > Streptophyta > Magnoliopsida > Solanales > Solanaceae > Przewalskia > Przewalskia tangutica. Next base: position 14,042,650 of record CM056737.1, read on the forward strand.
ATTATACTAGCTTTATGGGAGTTAGGTATAATGTCTTAAGAGAGGTAAAGAAAATGGTTTCTTGATGTTAGAAGTTAAGAGACTTGATCTTATAAGATAAGAGACTTAACTTATTTGTTTTAATGTGGATGTTTATGTGAAACCTCATTCGTGAGTAATGAGTACTTGGTTTTATTTAAAGGGATAATGTTTCTTGATTTGGAAATCGAATGTGTATCGACAAACCAACTGCGGCGTTAATAAAGGAAAATGTATTGAATAAATGAAGTCTTGTATTAAAACCGGTAGAAACCTCCATCTGCATAGAAACTAAGATGAGACAAAATGATATTACATTTTCTAGATCATGCATTCTTTGTAATAAGAATGTTGTAAACAAGAATAACCTACTCTCGTAAGATATATATTACTCGATCGTTCTAAAAGAAATCAAGTGATTAAGTTTATGAACTATGAAACCATTTGAAAATGAGAAGCTTAAGTAATTGAAACTAGGCAAGCGGGAACTTAGGAAAAGAATGTTGTTACTTGACTTTTGAAAAGGAATGTGGGTTGGTCATTCTAATACTACGGTATTGTGTGACTTATGTGAAAAGCGGATCTCTTAAAAGGTATTTAACGTCGTAGTACTTTAGGAGTTAAAACCGGACTTTGGCATAAAATGAAAGTACTTTGAGTTGTGTGAAACTTGCCTATGCTTGTTGTTGTGAAACTTGCATATGCTTGTTGTTGTGAAACTTGCCTATGCTTGTGATGATAGACTTTGTTGTGCAAGTGTGGTATTTACGTGTTCTGGCGTCTCTCGATGGAGGCGGTTGATTTGTTATGAGCGATTACACCGAGTCCCACGAGATGGGCGGAACGCGTATTCCATTTGATTATACACAGAGTCCCACGAGATGGCGAGAACACGTATTCCATCGATATTACGAGTCGCGAGATGGCGAAGTCACGTATTTCATCGATATTACACGAGTCGCGAGATGGCGAGTCACGTATCACATCTCGATTTTACCGAGTCGCGAGATGGCGAAGTCGCGTATTTCATCGGTTATCATACATGTCTCTGCTTTATATAGACTATTATGATTTCATTCTGATCTTTTCTGATTTCACATACTTGGTACTGTTATCTTGACCTCCTTGAAGTGCGTTCATCTGCATGAGTAGAAATCGTTGTTTGTCGATCCAGCTCTAGGATCACCTTTCGGCGTATTGGGAAGCTCGTTCCTTGGAGGCTTATCTTTTAGTATGTGTTCCACTGAGTTGTAGGTTCTTGTACATTGGGGTATGGCGGGGCCTGTCCGTCATAGTTGTTGTAAATCTTAAGTGCAGTACCTTTGTGTGGGCGGGGTTTTGTAAAAAGGATTAAAGCTGTTCGTTTTGAAAAAGTTGTTATATGTATATCATTGGAAGGTAGCAGTTTGGTTGACTGTTTTATTATCATGTCTCTCATTTCATGTTTAAAGTTTTATTTTCCGCTGATTTTCTCGATGTTGTGTCACTAGGGTGCAGGGTAAGGCACGACCACGGGCGAGTCGGGGTGTGACAAGCGTGTCCGCCCATTTGCGGGACACGGTGTCTTGATGAATCATGTGGCATAATCCGCCCGCTGTGGAGCTCGGTGTCTTTGTGGAATCATGTAGCATAATCAAGCCCGCTTTGTGGAGCTCGGTGTCTTGTGGAATCATGTAGCATAATCGCCCGCTGTGGGCTCGGTGTCTTGTGGAATCATGTAGCATAATTCGGCCGCTGTGGAGCTCGGTGTAAGATGGCGTAACGGCCTATGTGTAGGCTCGGGGTAATATGGCGTGTCAGGCCTATGTGTAGGCTCGGTGTATCTCATGCGTAATCCGGCCTATTTGTAGGCTCGATGTATTTCATAACATGTCAGGCCTGTTGTAGGCTCGGTGTGATTTTCCTTACGTAACATTTTCAATCGTATTATTACTTAACTTAAGTCGTTATAACAACTTCCCGTAAAGCTATTATAACAACCTTTCATTTTAGAGAACTTAAGGCACTTTATTCTTGCAACATTAGGAAACTAAACCCAAAATACTACGTACATACATACTTAAAGAATCATAAAACTTCTTTCTCTTTAAAGCTCAAGTCATTTCCACTCATAAAATCAAGGCTTATAATATTAACACCTCGTAGCATACACTCTTTAAAATCATGTAAACATACTTATAAAAAATATAAAGTTCCATACACTTTAAAACCAAATAACTTATTCTCTTAAAATCATATAACTTCCACTTTTAAAATCAATCCCTTTTCACATATAAATTCAACTCATTTTGAACATAAAATCCACTTACTTACTTTAAATAAATCAAGACACATAGCTTTAAATCAAATCTCAAAATTTACATCACGACCGATTAAGACGTGGTAGTGCCTACCGGGCACCTAGTGATACAACATCAGTAATCAATGGAACATAAAACAATACAAGACATATTATGAAATATGAAACAATAACTGAGAAAAACTTGCCTTCGGCATATATATATAAATAACAACTTTTTCCAGCATGAGCAGTTTAATCCTTTTTACAAACCACACTTGTGATGCTACGGACCTCTAAGAAATGATCGACAACAATGGCGGGATGGGGCCGCCATACCACGAATGTAAACACCTACAACAACGGGGACTATACGGCTGATAAGCCTCGGAGAAACGGAGCTTTCCCATGTGACGTGACCCTAGGCGAGGATCGATGGCGGTGTACCTTTACTGCGGCGTGAGCGGCCCGAGGAAGTCGATCTGACAGTACCAAGTATGTGGCCCGAAAATCACGTAAATGAAATCATAATAGTCTATAAAGCGGGAGACATGTATGATAACCAAACTACGATTCATGATAAGTAGCGATCGTATCAGTCGAGGACTCGCGCCGCCAAGTCATCACTCAAATGTAACTATGGGTCTCACGCCACAACATCAATCGTGCGTGGAATACCTTCCTCACTTGCAAAGATATCAAGCACCAAGGAATACATGAACACGAGTCCCATTGTGTCCTAATAAAGCGATCAGGGTAAATGCGAAGGCATGGCCGTACTAACACCAGCGATGCAACAAGGTCATAAAGCGTGTCATGATATCTGTCTAGACCGTCACATGATAAAGGTGGTCACTCGCCGCGATATCAAATGTGCGCGTCTAGCCTGGAACTCTCGCGACTCGCATAGGCCAACCTCGTAGGCGCGTGAGGTATAACCCGCATCGGTGCTACTCCGGCGTCGTCACGGACTCGCGATCCGCGTAGCGCTGAAGCCGCGTGACCATAAAGGCGCACACTAACACGGAACTCCGTAGTTCGCATGGATCCACGGACCGCGTGAGGTATCCTCGAATCATGGTCCCGGATCGCTGAGTCTACCGCGTCGGAGGCGACAACCTCCGGACACAAGTCAAGGTGAGTGGTACAATATCAACATAACGGTGATAGTCAAACAACTTTAAAGCGCGATCGAGGAAAACCCCTTTACACTAACATCACAAGATACTAACACACGTAGCATCCTAACATATTTACTTATCAAATCAACAAGAAAGTATTACAAGGCTATCACAAACCAATACAATCAAGTTATTCACACAAGGTACTTTCTACTAACAAGTTAATTATCTAACCCCAAAGTACTTCACACATTAAATCTTTAAAAGATTTGTTTCTTTCACATAAGTCACCTGATACGTAGTATAAAATAGAGTGATTGTCCTTTTAAGAAAACCAAAACTCTTACCTTTGTAAAATCAAGTAACAATATTATTTTCCAAGCGTCGAGTTTGCCTAATTTCAAATGTTCACGTTTCTTATTTTAGAAAGGTTTAGTGGTTCATAGCCTTATTCATTTAAGAATATAATTTCTTTTAAACAATCGAGAAACATAAGTCTTATATGTGAGTAGGATATTCTTGTTTATAACAATCTTATTACAAGAACCATGATCTAGGAAATATCATTTTGTCTCATCTTAGCTTACATGCGGATGGAAGTTGCTCTTGGTTTTATTAATACTTAATTAATCAAAACATTTCCCTTTAATGTATTTCTTTGTGGTTTGTCGATACACATTCGATTTCGAAATCGGTAAAACATTCTTAAGCCGTTATACCTAACTCCCATAAAGCTAGTATAACTCTTAAGTTTTCAAAAACCAAGTATTACTTCTTCTTTCAAAATGATTCAAAACTCTTTTGAAATACTTCAAGTTCTTTATTAACACATAACAAGCGGTTATAGTTCAAATCGATTACCTTTTAAAAACCACATGTATTTTCTTACCAACATAAAGCCGTTATAACCAACTTCCCATAAAGCGTTATAACACTTTATGTTTTACACCAATCAAATACATTTAGTACGTATCGTCTACCGTACTACATAGTTCACACATATCATGCTAGAAGAGATAGGAAGAGGTTCGCATACCTCGCGGCAGTATCGACTAATAGCAAGCGCTCAGTACTTCCAGTCGGCTACTCCTTAAGCCAAGTAGAGCGCGCCGCGTAGTACTTGACCTATAAGGCCACAGTGACATTAACATCAAGATCTTATCGTAGAACATTCTACGACAAATTCGCGGCACCTCCCACATGGCGGCGTAAATCTCTCCTCTAGCAGGGGCGGCTACGAAGCCAACGGGGTTATCATCTAACGACGGGTACAATTCTACTCCGCGATACTACTACCTGAGTCTCTTGTAAAATAGTTGATTCGATTCTTGGGCTTAAGTCAAAAGACATTGCCAACTAACCACGTTGATTCTATATATAGTATACTTCAACTATATATTCTAACAACATGAAATTTCCAATTACAATAGAGGACAAGATATTTACCTCGATAAGCCCGTAATTATCCGAGTTTAATGTCGATCCTTAGCAAAGTTTCGCTCTACTAAGGTGCTCCACCGCTCCAAACAACCCTTAGAAGTTCTAACCAACTTCTACATAGTACTCGACTAACTATGGGGTTTTCCTTAGGGTTTCGGTTTCGTGGCTAAAGGAAGTATAATCGTATTTTACGGGCTTTTGTATAAGTGTAACCTTGGGAATACTACAAGGTATTTGGGCGAGTATTTGGACATTATAACAATACTAGGAGAGTATTTCTATACCACAAAGGGTATTATCACGAAAACAACTAGGCTAGGGGGTACCACGTGAAGGCACCTGAAGGGGAGGAGGAGGCTCTCGGCCTGAGGCCACTCAAAGGGGAGGGGGTGTTGGGCGAACACAACCTGAAGGAGGGGAGGATTTTAGGCTTGGAAGGTTTCATTTGTGGATGAAGAGTTCATCAACATAAGGGGGTATTTATAGCAAAACCAAAGGCCAACGATGGCGAGATCTAGCCAAGTGCAAGGCAAGTGTAAGGCCAAGATCAAGCCAAGTGCACCTAACCCTACTCCACAAAACATGGCACAAAACAAGCCACAAAACAAGGCCAAAACAAGGCACAAAACCATGAACCAATCGGCCAAGGCCAAGCCTCCTCTTTCACGATCGATGAGGGTGACAAGTGTCACCACTCGTTAATCCAAAACGTTTCGTCTCTCGCAAAAATCCGCAAAAATAAAAAATGACAACGCGGCAACTTCCCCTACCAAAGCTGTGAAACCGTTGCGCCGAAAAACGACTCTAATCGGGTGTTGTGTACAAAAATAATTCGGACCTATTCTCGAGTTCGAAATTTCCTCGTCGTCCTGCGTACATACTGCGGAAATACGAGGTATAACATTCTCCTCCTTAGAAACATTCGTCGAATGTTCCTTCTAAATCTCAAAACAAGCGTGCGCGATATAGTCTTCACTACTATACTTACGAGAATCAATCACCTGCCGCTTTGTACGAAACAACTTGCGCAAAAATGCTTACATCGAGTCACGAGGAAACACCTCTAATCATCACCACAAAACACTTCTCACGGGGTCTAAAATATACTTCCTTCGCGCCTTCTCTTTACAAAGAAATGATCACATCTATGCTCGCCATACATGCTCGCTTCTCTCTTTACTCGTCGTAGATACCACTTTGTCACTTTGCCTGAGGCATTAACCTTCTCAGGCGACCTGACAAATGGTACCACTTTTGTCACTTTGTCGCGAGCCTTGCTCGACGACCAACAAATGGTGCAGGGTGCTGCGATCCACGAGGATGTCGTACACTCGAACTCTTACCACGTTAAATCTGCTTGGTTTCCAAAACTTCGGGGTTACTATCTCTAACGTGGTCATCATTAATTGGGAACACTCTGGATGGCTCTCGATACTTTCCCGAATATAACAATACGAAAGGCCGGACGTACTGCCTCCTAAGTCGGACGGCAAATGCTAACATATAGGCAACCTGGCCTATCCTTCACATGAACTCAAAAAGCCCAAAGTAACTCGGGCTAAGTTTCCTGTTTTCCAAAACTCGTCACACCCTAGCAGGTGGTACTTTGAAGACCGACCGTCGGCACGAACTCTAGCGTCGTTGCGATTATCATACGATTCCTCGAGCTGCGAACTTCTTCTAGACAAGCTTCCATTATCCATAGTCTGCTTTGGAACAAGCTGAACCAGTATGCGAACCTTGCCAACATCGAACCAATCGGCCAGACTTTACACTTCGCCCCTGAGGCTTCAAAGGTGACATCAGAACAACGAAATGGTAGCTTAAACACTACCTCCACGGAGACAACAATCCCCGACTATCACGAAATCGAACAACGGCGAGGCGAATGCGGTCTGAGACTGCTTTGAGTTCTTAACACATGCTTGGTAAAACTTCCGGGGAACAAAAATAAGCGTAACACGGGCTCCATGCTGTCATAAGGTGAAGGTAGGCACCGTGCAGCCTTACAACCTTCGGATAACTCAACACGGTAGTAAGCGGTCGACCGAAGAACACGATGGGCTGCCCCGTCGGCGACCATTGGTCGAGCGCGTCCACGAACTCGTCTGTTTGGTTAACTAAACTTGGGCCTAACACCCTCGCAACCCTAACACAAGGCGGGACCACCAAAACCTGACCCGCGCGCCATACATGCGGCGGGTTGACCCATGATCGTGGCCTCGGCAGGCAACGCGCGATACTAGCTCCGTCCGGAACAATCTCGCGATCACGTTTGAAAACCTAGCGGTCTTCTTAGCTCAACTACCCTTTCATTTCACACTACTTAGGGACCTATCCCAAACATAGCTCGCGTGCACTATGCACTCGATGAGATCAACATAACACTACACCTTTACTCGAGATGGCCTTACCTCTAAGGTCTCTGCGTATAAAACTCTAAGGCTCGCGCCTTCATCCCCAAATCTTACTTGGTTAACTAACCAAGATTTCTAATCACAATATTAACATCCGCTATCAAAACATAGCACTTATGATATACCCGTCTTATCACACATCTGAACTCTAGAGGGTTAGAGATATATCTATATCTCTTGCTTCACTCCCTTAGTCGTTCTAATCAAACTGCCGTAGAGCGCATGTGAGGAGATGACACACTACCGCCGATCACGAAGGCTAAGTCCTCCTACAAGGACACTTTTCAACACGGACCACGGCGGTCATAGGTGCAACAAGTACCCGACTAAAAAGCGACATTCCCGGGACGGCGTGCATCGCGCTGTGAGCGGAAGTCACGGAGTTGACCAACTCCTGCGTACGAGCGTCACGAACTCGTGGAAGACCACTCTGCGCTGGCGGAGTGCATAATCTAATCTGTGGTGAGGCGACTTCGCCTCGAAAGTTACCAAAGGACCACTGCTGCTCGGCCTTCTGCTGTCCTTTGTTAACGTCGATCTCTATGTTTCTCGGCTTTGATGTCGTAAGCGTACGAGGCCATGCTCAAGCCTAAGCGAAGAACTTACTCTTGCGACATACCGTTGATATTCATCAAGACTCGCGATACATCGGTATACTCTCTGGTAGCCAAATCCATAGCTAGTAATAGGGTCGCCTCTTTGCGATCCATATTCTCGTTCTGGTCGTGGGCGAAGGTTCAAATATCATGGCGCGATGGAGCTGCGCCTCGTGCTAAACTTTCTTGGGGCTAGTGGCGTCGCGAAATCCCGAATGAAGCATTACCTAAGTAATGATTGGGCTGTGCCACGTAACCCTCTGAACTCTACTCGCGGCTCCGCCGGCGCCTTGCCCTCTGGGCGGGTTTGCCTACGCGGAGGCATAACGATAAGGGAAAGAAATACGTCGGAGGTCTAACTTACAACACTGACTCTAAGGCACGATCTCGGTGAGAAGAATAGAAACCAATCCTAAATATCCTATAGCCTCACGATTATTGGTGTGGTGCACAACGCGATAATCGAACTTCTTGGATACGATCTGTAGACCACTTTCAGGATTAAGCGCTCACGATACCACTTTTGTCACGACCGATTCGGGCGTGGTGCCTACCGGGCACCTAGTGATACAACATCAGTGTAATCGGAACATAAAACAATACAAGACATATTATGAAATATGAAACAATAATCGAGAAAAACTTGCCTTTGGCATATATATATAAATAACAACTTTTTCCAACATGAGCAGTTTAATCCTTTTTACAAACCACACTTGGCAGTACTCTGGACCTACAGAAATGATACGACAACAATGGCGGGGCGGGGCCGCCATACCACGAATGTAAACACCTACAACAACGGGGACTATACGTGATAAGCCTCGGAGAAGCGGAGCTTTCCCATGTATTGAGCGTGACCACTAGGCGAGGATCGATGGCGGTGTACCTTTACTGCGGCGTGAGCGCGGCCCCGAAGGAAGTCGATCTGGGTACCAAGTATGTGGCGAAAATCACGTAAATGAAATCATAATAGTCTATAAAGCGGGAGACATGTATGATAACCAAACTACGATTCCTGATAAATGCGATCGTGTCAAGTCGGGGACTCGCGCCTCAAAGTCATCACTCAAATGTAACTATGGGTCTCACGCCCACGTCAATCGTGCGTGGAATACCTTCGCCTACTCTGGCGGTATACAAGCGCGAGGAATACACATGAACACGAGTCCCACGTGTCCTAATAAACGATGCGGGGTAAATGCGAAGGCATAGCGAGCTACTAACACCAGCGCTAACAAGGTCATAAAGCGTGTCATGATATCTGTCTGAACCGTCACATGATAAAGGCGGTCACTGCGCGCGATATCAAATGTGCGCGTCTAGCCACAGAACTCTCATGACTCGCATAGGCCAACCTCATAGGCGCGTGAGGTATAACCCGCGTCGGTAGCTACTCCGGCGTCGATCTGGACTCGCAGTCCGCATGGCCACAAAGACCGCATGACCATAAAGGCCGCACACTAACCTGGAACTCCGTAGTTCCGCATGGATCCCCTGGACCCGCATGAGGTATCCTCGAATCATGGTCCCAGACCGCCTGAGTCTACCCCGCATCGGAGGGCAGCTTAACCTCCGGACACAAGTCAAGGTGAGTGGTACAATACCAACATAACGGCTGATAGTCAAACAACTTTAAAGCGCGATCGAGGAAAACCCCTTTACACTAACATCACAAGATACTAACACACGTAGCATCCTAACATATTTACTTATCAAATCAACAAGAAAGTATTACAAGGCTATCACAAACCAATACAATCAAGTTATTCACACAAGGTACTTTCTACTAACAAGTTCGGGTATCTAACCCCAAAGTACTTCACACATTAAATCTTTAAAAGATTTGTTTCTTTCACATAAGTCACACAATACCCGTAGTATAAAATAGAGTGATTGTCCTTTTAAGAAAACCAAAACTCTTACCTTTGTAAAATCAAGTAACAACATTATTTTCCAAACGTCCAAGTTTGCCTAATTTCAAATGTTCACGTTTCTTATTTTAGAAAGGTTTAGTGGTTCATAGCCTTATTCATTTAAGAATATAATTTCTTTTAAACAATCGAGAAACATAAGTCTTATATGTGAGTAGGATATTCTTGTTTATAACAATCTTATTCTGTAACCATGATCTAGGAAATATCATTTTGTCTCATCTTAGCTTATGCGGATGGAAGTTGCTCTTGGTTTTATTAATACTTAATTAATCAAAACATTTCCCTTTATTACTTATTTCTTTGTGGTTTGTCGATACACATTCGATTTCGAAATCGATAAAACATTCTTAAGCCGTTATACCTAACTCCCATAAAGCTAGTATAACTCTTAAGTTTTCAAAACCAAGTATTACTTCTTCTTTCAAAATGATTCAAAACTCTTTTGAAATACTTCAAGTTCTTTATTAACACATAACAAGCGATTATAGTTCAAATCGATTTACCTTTTAAAAACCACATGTATTTTCTTACCAACATAAAGCCGTTATAACCAACTTCCCATAAAGCGTTATAACACATGTTTTACACCAATCAAATACATTTAGTGCGTATCGTCTACCGTACTACATAGTTCACACATATCATGCTAGAAGAGATAGGAAGAGGTTCGCATACCTCGCGGCGAGTATCGACTAATAGCAAAACGCTCAAGTACTTCCAGTCGACTACTCCTAAGCCAAGTAGAGCGCGCCACGTAGTACTTGACCTATAAGGCCACAGCGACTTATTAACATCAAGATCTTATCGTAGAACATTCTACGGCAAATTCGGCACCTCCCCCATGCGGCGTAAATCTCCTCTCTAACGGGGCGGCTACGAAGCCAACGAGGGGTTATCATCTAACGAGCGGGTACAATTCTACTCCACGATTACTACACAAGTCTCGTAAAATAGTTGATTCGATTCTTAAGGCTTAAGTAAAAAGACATGGCCAACTAACCACGTTCAGTTCTATATATAGTATACTTCAACTATATAGTCTAACAACATGAAATTACCAATTACAATAGAGGGACAAGATATTTACCTCGATAAGCCCATAATTATCCGAGTTTAATGTCGATCCTTAGCAAAGTTTCGCTCTACTAAGGGTGCTCCAACCCGCTCCAAACAACCCTTAGAAGTTCTAACCAACTTCTACATAGTACTCGACTAACTATGGGGTTTTACTTAGGGTTTCGGTTTTCATGGCTATAGGAAGTATATTCGTATTTGCTGGGCTTTTGTATTAGGGTAACCTGGGGAATACTACAATGTATTTGGGCCAAGGGATTTGGTCATTATATCACTACGGGGAGAGTATTTCTATACCACAACAAAGGGGTATTATCGAAAACAACTAGGCTAGGGGTACCGGCCAAGGCACCATGAGGGGAGGAGGCTCTCGGCCACAAGGCCACTCAAAGGGGAGGGGTGTTGGGCGAACCTGACACAAGAGGAGGGAGGGATTTTAGGCTTGGAAGGTTTCATTTGTGGATGAAGAGTTCATCAACATAAGGGGGGTATTTATAGCAAAACCAAAGGCCAACCAATGGCCAAGATCTAGCCAAGTGCAAGGCAAGTGTAAGGCCAAGATCAAGCCAAGTGCACCCTAACCCCTACTCCACAAAACATGGCACAAAACAAGCCACAAAACAAGGCCAAAACAAGGCACAAAACCATGAACCAATCGGCCAAGGCCAAGCCTCCTCTTTGCAGTCGATGAGGGTGACAAGTGTCACCCTCCCGTTAATCCAAAAATGTTTCGTCTCTCGCAAAAATCCGCAAAAATTAAAAATGACATAGCCGGAAATTCCCCTACGAAAGCTGTGAAAACGTTTCGCCGAAAAACGACTCTAATCGGGTGTTGTGTACAAAAATAATTCGGCCAAGCCTATTCTCAAGTTCGAAATTTCCTACGTACGTCCCTGCGTACATACTCTGGAAATACGGGGTATAACAATTTCCTAACCATTCTTACCAACATCTCCCATAAGACTTAGCAAGGACTTAGGACAATTTAACATACTTTTAACTTAGGGTCAACAATGTGAATACTTCTTAACTACTAAGAGTAGAAGAAATCCTGAAGTACTATCACATGGATATTTCATACGTAGGATCATGCCAAAGAAAGAAGAGGTTCACATACCTTGCGACGACTAGCGACAAGTTGCAAAATGCTCCAAAGTTGTTGTTACACCCCGTAATTACAGGACATGTTTTAAGAACATAAGTAAGAACCCACAAGTGTTAAGATTTGAGACTTGTAAATTTATCGGAATTATGAAATTGTCGGAAAACGTAAGTGTTGTGACGAATGGGAGGGCGACACGTGTCACCCCCCCCCTTAGCAATGCCTTGGAGGAAATGGCATGGCCATTATGGTCATTTACCTTAAGTCTTGGATGACTAAAGTCTTGCAAGTTGTGGCTTGACAATCTTGACTAAGTCAATGGTCAATAAGTCTTGATATTTTGCTAAGAGATTATCCAAGACAACCATTTGGATGCATCTTAACCCTTCATGACCCTTTATATAATACTAGTAGCAAGAGAGGCTTAACACTTAGAAAATTTTACACAAAATTTGAAGAACACATAGGAGGGTATCGGGTTCACTAAGAAAAAGAAAGAAAAATTTTCGTTTCTTGTCCATTTGATTCCACACTCTAAACCAAGGTTCTTAGGTGTATTGTAAACACATCTCAATAGAAAAATCTTGGAAAAAGATTGTTTTGGAGTTAGTCATAACGAAAACCTAATGGTCTTTCTAGGTTTTGTTTGGAGTTTTGAAGGATAATTGTTGGTGTTGTTCTAAGGGTCTCAACAAGCGGATTGAAGTGTCTTGGAGAGGCTCTAAACTACTAAGGAGCGACTTCGGATTGGAGTTGGATTAAGAATCGTTAAGGTATAATCTTGTCTTTTAAAGGTGTTACAAGATTACATATTTATATTGTTGTTGTTAGCTCTACTTGTTGCTAGCATGAAGTTGATAGGTTGAAGTTATAAGTATTATGGATTTCTTGTAGTTAAATCTGAAATGTTATACAAGCCACTTGGAAATTGGATTACTAATTGGTCGTTTTTAGAAATCGTCGCATGTTACTTACTTAAAGATTATGGTTATTATAATCAAATGCGACTTGATATCATGTTATGCTACCAATATGGATTGAAATGGAAATTGGATAAGAATTGGTTTTGTTGAACTCAAGGTGGCGATTTGGTGTAGTTTGTATTAGTTGGTTATTCAATTGTATTGAAATACCTTCTATATTGTTGTGAGCCAATTGGGGTTGTTTGGTTATTCAATTGTATTGAACTACCTTCTATATTGTTGTGAGCCAATTGGGGCTGTTTGGTTATTGTATTTCGGCCTTGAAAAGGTGGCAAAGTGAGTAAAAACAAAGGAGAGTCTTTGTCCGATTTTCGTAGAAAATGGAGACTTTACACTTATAATATTCTACAATTGAAGTAAGGTGTTAATAGACGTATTGTGAATATTATAGGTTGATATACTCTCTGGCGGGACTTTGTACTTGGCAAGTGGTTTGACCGACAAGGTATGTAGAACTTTTCCTATCTTTGAGCATGACTAGTTTCACGTATATAGTGCGGTAGGCGTCTGAGACTTTGACATTCTTTACTTGTTTTATGAAATGCCAAGTCGGGTGAGTTAGGAGATTAACTCACTTCTTTGAGAATATTAAAGATGTCTTAAGTCTTGTTAAAGATAAGGGACTTGAAGAATTTTAAAGTATGTGATACTTGTGTCGTTTTAATCGTATAAGTCCCTTGGATAGGAAATTGTACTTGACTAAGGTATAAAGTGAATATAACGACTTTATGGGGAGTTGGTTATATTGACTTTATGGAAAGATAAATGACTTGTTTTAATGGAAGGCAATTCAATTTTAAAGCCCCAATCGCCTAAGGTTTTATAAGACATGAGTCACTTGATTAGAAGCCTAATTTTTATTTCTAAAAGTATTGTGACTTGTCTTGAAAAGAAATTGTAACTTGATACTACGGTTACTAGTATCTTGGAAGTGTTATAATGAAATGAGTCATTTTAGAAGAATAGAAGTACGTAGTACTTTGAGTTAAATTCCCGGATTTTTTATAAAAGACATGATAGTGCCTTAGGTAAACTACAATGAGGGTGTATATGAACAAGAATAGTAAGAAGTTAGGGGATTTCTTAACTTGCTTATATATTGTATGATAAGCCGATAGAGCTTATGTTATGTGTGATAGCCGGATTTGGGATAGTGATATATTATTCGTTGCGGGGTCATTCCCCGGGATTGCGGCATTGTATATTTCCGTGGATTTGCTAACCACGATGTGAGGAATACCTCATGCGAGTCCGTAAGGGCTTATGCGGTTGAAATAGTCCCATGCGGGCGGGTCCAGCCTATCACGAAATACCTGCGCGAGTTCGTAAGGGCTTATGCGGGTGAAATAGTCCCATGCGAGAATACCTCACGCAGTCCACCGGACCTATGCGGGTGAAATAGTCCCAGGAGTAGGATTCCAATCCTATTTTTCGTTGTAAGTATACACCTATTATTACTCTCATTGTTAGTAAGGCACTGTGTACTGTAATTTTGTTATCATACATGTCTCCGGCTTTCTATTAAACTTATGTTGTAATTACTGATTTTCGGTTTTACATACTTAGTACATATTGTGATCGACCCCTTCTCTGGGGCTGCGTCACGCCGCAGAGAAAGGGTAAGGTTGCGGATCCACACTTAGGATCACTTATCGGACGTCGGAAACTCCATTCTCGGAGGCTTGTCTTTCTTTTGCGATCTTTCCACGATGTTGTAGATTATGTACATTCGGGGTATGGCGGGCCCCGCCATACGCTTGTTATTCCTAGAGGTCTGTATTCACATATGTGGTTGGTGTAAGAATCGAGTTGTAAAGTTGTACTTTTGACTTTGTTTATATTATGGAAGCGGCCTTATCGGCTAGCGTGTTGTTATATTGTTTACACTGTGTTTATGTTGTGTATGTTCCGCTACTATTCTCGATGTATACGAACAGGTGCCCGGTAGGGCACGATCGCCCGGTGGTCGTGGCGATTGTTATACCCGTATTTCCAGTATATGCGTGAGGGCGACGTAGAATAGTTTGAGCCTTGAAGTAAGCAAGGGCCGAAAATTTTGTTCACAACTACCGAAAGGAATCGTTTTTCGACGAAACGTTTTACAAAACTTGCGAAGGGAAAATTCCAGCTATGTAATTTATAATTTTTGCGGATTTTTCCGAGAGACGAAATATTTTGGACCAACGGGAGGGTGACATGTGTCACCCTCATAGTGGACGTCTTCTTGGGCGTCAAAGTGGACGATTTGGAGGTCTTGGGTTAGGTAGGATATTTGTGATAGTTGGTGTGGTAGATGGATAAGGTACACATGGGTAAATCCTCACCCTACACTTGCCTACCACTTGGATTGATCTTGGCCCTTGATTGTCCTATAAATACCCCCCCTTTTGTGAAGACATCTTCATCCACAAAAATCCCTAAGTCTTGAAAACCCTCTCCTCCTCTCATGGTTCGTCCAAGCCTCCTCCCCTTTGAGTAGGCCCTGGCCGAGGGTACACCCTCCTAGTGGCCTTGGCCGAGTACCCCCTCTTGTGTTGTTATCGTAAAATACTACCCCCCCTTGGTAGAAAAGTATTCTCCAAGTATTGTTACTATTCCAAAATACCTTGGCCCAAATACCTTGTAGTATTCCAAGGTTACACCTATACTAGAAGCCCAGAAATACTACTATACTTCCCTTTAGTCACAAAAACGAAACCCTAAGGAAAATCTCCATAGTTGGTTGGAGTATTAAGAAGAAGTTGCGTAGAACTTCTAAGGGTTGTTTGGAGCGGGTTGGAGCAACCGGAGTAGGAGCTAAACGTTGCTCAGGATCGACATTAAACTTGGATAATTTTGGGCTTATCGAGGTAAATACTTTTGTCCTTATATTGTAATTGGAAATTACATACTGTTGTAACATAGAAATGAATATAAGATTCATAGAAGATAATTGAACTGTAATAGAAGGATATTACAGAAAAGACTGGAACTGAAATCGCATCAGTAGAATATTCAAGTAGAAGTTGATAGACTTATATAACCTTTATAGGTTGAATGTTCTGCGAGTAGCATGTACTACTTGAAAGGTGGACAAGGCTAACCGGGTTATAGCCGTGGAGCGTTTTGCTAATAGTCGATAATCGTCGCGAGGTATGTGATTCTTCCTATCCTCTTGAGCATGATATTTTAAAAGAATATATATATAGTAGTGCGTAGGCGTGCGTGCTAACTGAACGTAGTTTTACGGCAATGTCTTTTGACTTAAGCCTGAATAATAAGAACCTGGAAGTATTTCAAAAAGAATTAAGAACCGTTTTTGAAAGAAGAGGAATACTTGGTTTTAAAAAGCTTAAGAGTTATACTAGCTTTATGGGAAGTTAGGTATAACGGCTTAAGAGAGATAAAAAGAATGGTTTATTGATTTTAGAAGTTAAGAGACTTGATCTTAAAATATAAGAGACTTGACTTAATTAAATTAATATGAATTTTGCTAAAAAGAGTGAAACCTCATTCGTGAGTAATGAGTACTTGGTTTGTAAAAGGAATAATGTTTTACTGATTTCGGAAATCAGAATAAGTATCGAACAAACCACAGCAGCGCTAATAAAGGAAAATGTATTGACCAATAAAGTATTAAAACCAGTAGAAACCTCCATCTGCATAGAAGCTAAGATGAGACAAAATGATATTACATTTCCTAGATCATGGCTGCTTTAATAAGATTGTTATAAACAAGAATAACCTACACATATATAAGGCATATGTTTCTCAAATCGTTTTAAAGGAGAATTATATCATTAAGTGATTAAAACTATGAACTACGAAACCTTTCGAAAATGAGAAACTTGAGCATTTGAAATTAGGCAAACTTGAACGTTTGGAAAATAATGTTGTTACTTGATTTTACAAAGGGAAGTGTTTTGGTTTACTTAAAAAGATAGTCACTCTATTTTTATACTACGGGTATTGTGTGACTTTTGTGAAAGAAACGGATCTTTTAAAAGAGTTAATGTATGAAGTACTTTGGGGATAAATTCCCGAACTTGTTAACATAAAGTAGAAAGTACCTTGTGTGAAGAACTTGATTGTATTGGTCTGTGATAGCCTTGTAATACTTTCTTGTTGATTTGATAAGTAAACATGTTAGGATGCTACGTGTGCTAGTATCTTGTGATATTCTTGTTGTGCTTACGTTGTTAAACTTTAAGCCCGTTATCATTATTATATCACATACCCCCTTGACTTGTTATACCGAGGGCTTGCCACCCTTGATGCGGGTATATACGGCCTATGCGGTCTATGTGACTATGCGGAGCAGCGGTATGCTCCAGGATTGATCATTCCGGGTGTTTTATCCCGATGCGGGGGATGCCCTATGCGGTCTGTGTGACTATGCGGTCTATTGAGACTATGCGGGCTGCGGGAGTCCAGGAGGGTACCGGGGTTAGCTACCCCCGATGCGGGTCTATACGACCTATGCGGGTCTATGTGACCTATGCGGCTGCGGAAGTCGGAGAGTAGGCACGCATAATGATACTATGGGCGATTGGCCTTGCTTCGATCATTAGCGGCCTAGAAAAGACCAGTTACAGTATATCCATTTCGCTCTTGTTTATGTGGTGGGCGTGAGACCCATAGTTATATTTGAGTGATGGCTTTAAGGGCGTGAGTCCCTGACTTGACATGACTGCTTATTTATTGTGAACTGTAGTTTGGTTATCATACATGTCTCCTGCTTTATATAGACTACTATGATTTCATTTACAGTATTTTGATTTCACTTGGTACTGTTGTGCCTGACCGCCGAAGCTGCGTTCATGCCGCGGTAGAGGTACACGATCGTTGATCCTCGCTCATGGAGTCACATTCGGCGTTTGGGAAGCTCCGTTTCTCGAGGCTTATCGGTGGTATAGTCCTGTCGTAGTAGTACTTACATTCGAGGTATGGCGGGCCCTGTCCCGCCATTCTATCGTATCATTCTTAGAGTGCAGTAATCTTGTGGGCAGAATTTGTAAAAGGGATGAATCGTTGGATTCATGTTTTTTATATATATATGCCGAAGGGCAATCTTTCTCAGTTAAACTATTTTCTCATTCATATTATATTATGTCATGTTTTATATTCCGCTGATTACTCTGATGTTGTATCACTAGGGTGCCTGGGGTAAGGCACGACCACGCCCGGTTCGGTCGTGACAAAAGTGGTATCAGAGCAGTTAATCCTCGGAAAGTGTCTACAGACCGTATCCAGTAGAGTCTTGATTATCGGTGTGTTGTGCACCACACCAATAATCAGGAGGCTATAGGATATTTAGGATTGGTTTCCATTCTTCTCACTCTGAGATCGTGCTTAGAGCTGTGTTATAAGTTGGACCCCTCTAACGTATTTCTTTCCCTTACCGTTATGCCTCCGCGTAAGGCAACCCGGGCCCAGAAGGGCAAGGCAGCCGAGGGAGCTGCGAGTAGAGTACAGAGGGTTACGAGGGCACAGGCCCAATCATCACCTAGGGTAGTGCTTCATTCGGGGAGTTCTGCTACGTCGCTAGCCCCAGCAGAGTTTAGCACGGCGGCAGCAGTTCCTACTGCGGCCATGATATTTGAACCTTCATTTCCACGACCAGTAGCAGAAAGTATAGATTGCAAAGAGACGACCCTGTTACTAGCTAAGGATGTAGCTACCAGAGAATATAGAGTGTATCGACTTATCATGGGTCATGATGACTATCTAAGAGAGGATTGTGCAAGAATAGCTCGTCAGTCAGGCTTGAGCATGGCCTGCGTACGGGCTTATGCGCAGCAGGCCGAGAAACGTAGAGATCGACAGATTAATAAAGGACAGCCGAAGAGGGCCCGATCGGCAGGATCCTTTGGTAACTTTCAAGGCAAACCGCCTCAGCAGCAGATTAGATATGCACCTCCACCAGTGCAGAGTGGTCCTCCACAGACTTCAGGACGTTCGGGGTATGCAGGAGTTGGACAGAACTCCAGGGCTTCCGGTTCACAGCTACACGTAGGTTCCAGCCAGCCGGATTCAGTTTTTTTTCCCCAGTGTTCACAGTGTGACAGACGTCATCCCGGGGAATGTCGTCTTTTTAGTTGGTACTTGTTTTACCTGCGGCCGTCAGGGCCATGTGTCGAAAGGGTGTCCTAGTAGGAGGGATGCAAGTAGGAGGACTCAGCCTTCAGGATCAGTGACCAGTTCATCATCTTCCCAAGCTATGCGCCCAACAGGGCAGGATTGATTAGAACAACAAAGGGGAAGTGAAGCAGTAGATACAGGCATATCATTAACCCCCTAGAGATTGTGTGTGTGATAAGATAAGTATATCTTAAGTGTTACGTTCAGATAACATTGTGTAAATTGTGATTAGAAATCATGGTTAGTTAACCGGGTAAGATTGGGGGTAAGGAAAGTGTGAGCCTTAGAGTTTTATACGTGGAGACCTTAGAGGTAAGGCCATCTCGAGTAAAAGATTTATATTGTTACGTTTAACCCTTATCGGAGTGCATAGTACACGTGAGCTATATTCGTGTGTTAAGTCCCGGAAATAGTGTGAAATGAAAGAGGGTAGTTGAGCTAAGAAGACCGTTAGGTTTTCGTAACTTGATTAGTGAGATTGTTCTGGATCGGGGAGCAAGTGTTTGGCGCGAAAGTGGGTCGGGTTGAGGCCATGTCGCGGGTCAACCCGCAGCATGTTTGGTGGTGGGGTCAGTTTGTGGTGGTCCCGCCAGGTGGTGGGGTCATGAGGGTGTTAGGCCCAAGTTTAGTTAACCATCGTACGAGTTCGTGGATGCATTCAACCAGTAGTCGGGCCGATGAGGTCAGCCCCTCTTGTCTTTCTGTCAAGATCGTTTTACTCGGCAGAGGGTTATGCAAGATGTTATATCAGGAAGGTTGTAAGGCTGCACGAGGTGCCTACTGTCACGACCCGACCCCGGGCCCGCGACTGGTGCCCTACCTGGGCACCCTGTTCAGTTATACATCAGAGAATAGCAGCGGAACATACATGAAACTTATAAAATAAAATAACGAGAAATTAAACCACAGGTTAGCCGATAAGGCTACCTTCCTGGACACATATACATATACATAACAACAGCAGTCACATCCCTTTCCTTTTACAAATCGACCCACAATATGTAACTACAGACCTGTTACACCCCGTATTTCCGGCAGTGGAGATAAGAACGTACGTAAGAATTTGGGAATTGAATTTTAGAAGGAATGAAAGATTCTGAAAACTTCTCCGAACCTTGTAAAGGAAAAAGGTTTATAAGTTGAATTTAATTCTCGAATTCGGTATTTGGGACTTTTAGAATTTATCGAAATTTTGGAATTTAATTTCGAAATTTGGTCACGTGGGACCACCCGAGAAATTTTGTATATGTTGGGGAGTTTGGGAAGGCAACGCAGAACAAAACAAAATACCAAAACGAGTATGAACAGTGAAAACCCGTCCATGAACAGTATTGTTCGATGAACAGTGTTCGGAAAAACGCCATTTCCGGCCAAACCAGGAATCTGCCGGGGGCGAGACATATACCAAAAGCTTCGTCTCGTCGAGCCCATCACGTCCATACCAACCGCCACCGTCGATTCTCCCGGAATCGCCGGCAGTTTCAGATCGAAGTTTCGGTCACTGTTCATCCATCTTCCCCGTTCGGTTTTTATGATTTTCCGACCAACTGAGGTGCAATCGACGGGAGTGGAGTATACCATCAGAACCACCATCTCCTTGCCATCATTTCCATGTAAACCAGGACCCTCGATTCTTGCTCAAACTCGCCGTCGACCAGATCGATTTAAGCCGAATCCCTAGTTCGTCGAAGAGCATTTTACGGCCTCCACAGGTATAGTCTACGGTCGTGGATAGTGTATAAATATTCAGGGTGGTAAGGACGACATTTTGGCACCACCCACTACCTCCAATTCAACCTGCATCGTCGGTCAACTAAAACATTTTCTTGATCGGAAGTTGGAAGATTCCGATCGATTACGTACGATTGAGGCTAAGGCGTATACCGTTGTATTCGTATTGATCTTAGCTACGTTTTGCAACCAATCCCGAGCCTCAATTCTCAGTATTTTGGAATCTGCCATTGATGCCACCTTGAGCTCGTCGGCGGCGGCGGTGCCGCCGCAGGACCACCAGCAGACCTCCAAAAAAATTGATTTTCAAGGCTATGGACGTATCAGGCCATTTTAGGTTGAAGTACTTTGGAGCGTTTCGCTAATTGTCGATAATCGTCGCGAGGTATGTGAACCTCTTTCTTCTTTAGACATGGTTCTATGTATGGAATATACATGTGGTATTATTTCATGATTCCTTCTACTCTTAGAAGTTAAGAAGTATGTATGTTGATTTACTCTACGTAAGGGTTATGTCTAAGTTATCCTAAGTTAAAAGTATGTTAAATTGTCCTAAGTCCTTACCAAGTCTTATGGGAGATGTTGGTAAGAATGGTTAGGAAAATATGAGATTTGATTTAAAGCTATGTGTCTTGATTTATTTAAAGTAAGTAAGTGGATTTTACGTTCAAAAATGACTTGAATTTATATGTGAAAAAGGGGATCGATTTTAAAAGTGGATGTTATATGGTTTTAAGAGAATAAGTTACTTGGTTTTGGAAGTGTATGGAACTTTGTATATTTGTTTATAAGTATAAGTAAGTGGATCAGAAAGAATGTACGTTATAAGGTTTTAAGACTATGAACTTTGGTTGTCTTCTAAGGATTATGAAACTTTATTTTTTCAAGTTGTGGACTTGATTTCTAAAAGTAATTGATGACATGATTTTAAAGAGTATGTGACTTGAGTTTTAAAAAGAAAGAAGTTTATGATTCTTTTAAGTACGTATGTACGTAGTATTTTTGGGTCTAGTTTCCCTAATGTTGTAAGAATAAAAGTGTCTTAAGTTCTCTAAATGAAAGGTTGTTATAACAGCTTTATGGGAAGTTGTTATGACGACTTAAGAAGAAGTAATAAGATGGTTTAAAAATGTTATGTAAGGAAAATCACACCGAGCCTATACATAGGCCGGACATGCGTTATGAAATACACCGAGCCTACAACAGGCGGACACGCCATATTACCCCGAGCCTACACATAGGCCGGGTTACGTCATCTTACACCGAGCCCCACAGGCGGGCCGGATTATGTTATATGATTCCACAGTACACCGAGCCCCACAGACAGGCCGGATTATGTTATATGATTCCACAGTACACCGAGCCCCACAGGCGGGCCGGATTATGTTATATGATTCCACAGTACACCGAGCCCCACAGGCGGGCCGGATTATGTTATATGATTCCACAGTACACCGAACCCCACAGGCGGGCCGGATTATGTCACATGATTCATCAAGATAATCGTGTTCCGCAAGCGGGCGGATTATGTTATGAAAGATATGTAAGTTATGTGGAAAAAAACTGGATTAAACTCTTAAGTATGTATGTAAGAATATGTTGTTAAATCTTATTGAAAGAAGGAAAGGAACGATTAATATATGATTGATTTCAGGAGTTAAAAATGGCATTCTTTTGTACAGTTATGATTTGATTCTTGCACGTTATTTCTGTTCCATATTCGGTACCTGTTGTTATCGACTTTCGGCCGCGTTCATGTCCGCAGTTTAGGTATTACAGTGGATCCGCGAGCTTAGGATCCCGGTTCAAGATTTTTAGATGGCTCGATGTTAGGAGTTGTCATGGCTATGTATATCCAGGGGTATGGCGGGCCCCGTCCGCCATGATTGTAATTCTTAGAGGTCTGTAGTCACATATTGTGGGTCTGTTTGTAAAGAAAGGAGGCAACTGCTTCGTTTATGTATGTACGTCCAGGAAGGTAGCCCTATCGGCTAACCTGTTGTTTTACTTCCGTTGTTTTATTTATAAGTTTCATGTATGTTCCGCTGATTATCTCTGATGTTTACCTGTAAGGGTGCCCAGGTAGGGCACCAGTCGCGGTCCCGGGGTCGGGTCGTGACAAAAGTGGTATCAGAGCAGTTAGTCCTCGGAAAGTGTCTACCGCGGTCTAGTAGTCTTGATTATCGGTGTGTTGTGCACCACATCTATAATCAGGAGGCTGCAGGACATTTAGGATTGGTTTCCATTCTTCTCACTCTGAGATCGTGCGATAGAGCTGTATTGTTAGGGTCGTCCCTCCCTAACGAGTTATGTTGATTGCAGCTACGAGAAAGGCAGCAGTGACCCAAGAAAGACTATGTGGATTGCGTATCCAGGTTGGTAATGATTGCAGTATAGTTGGTATTGTGATATACATCTATACGGAGTTATGTACGAGGGTCAGACGCGTGTTGCCTAGAATGATTTTAGATTATCAGGAATTGGTAAAGACTAACTAGATACCGGGAAGGTATGGAATAGTTAATGAATTTTCGCCAAGGTTTTGTGTTTTATTTCGAAATAATTGGGAAAGGATGAGTATGCGATAGGGTAGTGAACCCTTAAGAAGCCATGTTAAGGAACTTAACGGAATGTCATGTTAATATATTGTCGCATAGTAGGCTTAAGAGAATTGTACGGATGAGGTCCAGATAGAGTAAGTAATGGTTGTTGTGATCGAGACAACATGGTTTTGGTTTTATGAGAAGTTTTTGTACCCGTTTACTGGGGGGACTGGTAAGGTAGGCTTGGAGCATGGAAATTGCGAGCCTAAGAATATTGATTACTGCCGAGACCTTAGGTATATAAGGCTTTCTCTGGCAATAAGATTTTAAGTCAGACCAAGGATAAGAGTTAAGTGTGACGCTGAGTCGGGTTGAGGACCTGTTACGGGTCTCCCCATGGCCTGGAATAGAGTGGGATCAGTTGGTAGTAGTTCCGCTACGTGACGGGGTCACGAGGGTGCAAGGCCCAAGTCTAGTTAATTGTATTACTGTTCGTGGACACGTTCCACCGAATCCAGTCGTGAAAGCCGGAAATGGTCGTATATTGTTTTATAGAGTGACTCCAAAGATTAGAGGCCAGAGTCGGTATGGAAGTTATGTATGTATGCTAGTAAGAGTTGGAAGTACGGAAAGAGTACGGTCAGTAAGAAGATAGCAACCAAGTGTAAAGGAATAGAGCCTGAATCTATAAGAACATTTCGGGGTAACTACACCCGTGAGTGTTTGGGGTGGTAGCTGAGCGGGTATATGAGATTGCCCGGTGATGATACAGTCGTCAGACCGTAGTAGACCTAGTAGAGATGGTTACGACAGGCTTTGTGGTCATTATGAGTATGGGCTAGTTGGCTTCGTGAGTGCCAAGGTTGACATTGTAGTATAAGTATTGTTATGTGGCCATGGGTGGCATATGTTGTAAGAAGGGTGTAGTAAAAGGAGACTATGTCGCTATCTTATTAGATGGGACTCCGAAAGAACATTCGAGGACGAATGTTTCTAAGGGAGGAAGGATGTTAGACCCCGTATTTCCGGCAGTGGAGATAAGAACGTACGTAAGAATTTGGGAATTGAATTTTAGAAGGAATGAAAGATTCTGAAAACTTCTCCGAACCTTGTAAAGGAAAAAGGTTTATTAGTTGAATTTAATTCTCGAATTCGGTATTTGGGACTTTTAGAATTTATCGGAATTTTGGAATTTAATTTTGAAATTTGGTCACGTGGGACCACCCGAGAAATTTTGTATATGTTGGGGAGTTTGGGAAGGCAACGCAGAACAAAAAAAATACCAAAACGAGTATGAACTGTGAAAACCCGTCCATGAACAGTATTGTTCGATGATCTGTGTTCGGAAAAACGCCATTTCCGGCCAAACCAGAATCCGGGGCGAGACATATACCAAAAGCTTCGTCTCGTCGAGCCCGCCACGCCCATACCAACCGCCACCGTCGATTCTCCCGAATCGCCAGCTTTCAGATCGTTTTGGCCATCGCTCATCCATCTTCCCGCTCGTTTTTATGATTTTCCGACCAACTGAGGTGCAATCGACGGGAGTGGAGTATACCATCAGAACTACCATCTCCTTGCCGTCATTTCCATGTAAACCAGGACCCTCGATTCTTGCTCAAACTCGCCGTCGACCAGATCGATTTTCGTCGAAACCCTAGGTCGTCGACGAGCATTTTCCGGCCACCACAGGTAGAGTCGACGGTCGTGGCTAGTGTAGAAATATTCAGGGTGGAAAGGCCAACATTTTGGCACCACCCACGACCTCCAATTCAACCCAGATCGTCGGGTCAACCAAAACATTTTCTTCGATCGGAAGTTGGAAGATTCCGATCGATTCTGGTACAGTTGAGGGCTAAGGCATATACTGTTGTGTTCATATTGATCTTAGCTACGTTTTGCAACCAATCCCGAGCCTCAATTCTCAGTATTTTGGAATCCGCCATTGATGTCGCCTTGAGCTCGCCGGCGGCGGCGGTGCCGCCGCAGGACCACCAGCAGACCTCCAAAAAAATTGATTTTCAAGGCTATGGACGTATTGTGGCCATTTTAGGTTGAAGTACTTTGGAGCGTTTTGCTAATTGTCGATAATCGTCGCGAGGTATGTGAACCTCTTCCTTCTTTAGACATGGTTCTATGTATGGAATATACATGTGGTATTATTTCATGATTCCTTCTACTCTTAGAAGTTAAGAAGTATGTATGTTGATTTACTCTACGTAAGGGTTATGTCTAAGTTATCCTAAGTTAAAAGTATGTTAAATTGTCCTAAGTCCTTACCAAGTCTTATGGGAGATGTTGGTAAGAATGGTTAGGAAAATATGAGATTTGATTTAAAGCTATGTGTCTTGA
The DNA here is from genome assembly GCA_029844215.1 of Przewalskia tangutica. Lineage (NCBI taxonomy): Eukaryota > Viridiplantae > Streptophyta > Magnoliopsida > Solanales > Solanaceae > Przewalskia > Przewalskia tangutica. Next base: position 14,068,362 of record CM056737.1, read on the forward strand.
TTTATTTAAAGTAAGTAAGTGGATTTTACGTTAAAAATGACTTGAATTTATAGGTGAAAAGGGGATCGATTTTAAAAGTGGATGTTATATGGTTTTAAGAGAATAAGTTACTTGGTTTTGGAAGTGTATGGAACTTTGTATATTTGTTTATAAGTATAAGTAAGTGGACTGTAAAGAATGTACGTTATAAGGTTTTAAGACTATGAACTTTGGTTGTCTTCTAAGGATTATGAAACTTTATTTTTTCAAGTTGTGGACTTGATTTCTAAAAGTAATTGATGACATGATTTTAAAGAGTATGTGACTTGAGTTTTAAAAAGAAAGAAGTTTATGATTCTTTTAAATGCGTATGTACGTAGTATTTTTGGGTCTAGTTTCCCTAATGTTGTAAGAATAAAAGTGTCTTAAGTTCTCTAAATGAAAGGTTGTTATAACAACTTTATGGGAAGTTGTTATGACGACCTAAGAAGAAGTAATAAGATGATTTAAAAATGTTATGTAAGGAAAATCACACCGAGCCTATACATAGGCGGACACGTTATGAAATACACCGAGCCTACAAATAGGCGGACACGCCATATTACCCCGAGCCTACACATAGGCGGGTTACGTCATCTACACCGAGCCCCACGGGCGGATTATGTTATATGATTCCACAGTACACCGAGTCCCACAGGCGGGCCGGGTTATGTTATATGATTCCACAGTACACCGAGCCCCACAGGCGGGCCGGATTATGTTATATGATTCCACAGTACACCGAGCCCCACAACGGGGCCGGATTATGTTATATGATTCCACAAGACACCGAACCCCACAGCGGGCGGATTATGTCACCGATTCATCAAGACACCGTGTGTCCCGCAAACGGGCGGATTATGTTATGAAAGATATGTAAGTTATGTGGAAAAACTGGATTAAACTCTTAAGTATGTATGTAAGAATATGTTGTTAAATCTTATTGAAAGAAGGAAAGGAACGATTAATATATGATTGATTTCAGGAGTTAAAAATGGCATTCTTTTGTACAGTTATGATTTGATTCTTGCACGTTATTTCTGTTCCATATTCGGTACCTGTTGTATCGACTTCTTCGGCCGCGTTCATGTCCGCAGTTTAGGTATTACGTGGATCCGCGAGCTTAGGATCTGGTTCAGCATTTTTAGATGGCTCCGATGTTCCGGAGTTGTCATGGCTATGTATATCCAGGGGTATGGCGGGGCCCTGTCCCGCCACAGTTGTAATTCTTAGAGGTCTGTAGTCACATATTGTGGGTCTGTTTGTAAAGAAAGGAGGCAACTGCTTCGTTTATGTATGTACGTCTGCGAAGGTAGCCCTATCGGCTAACCCGTTGTTTTACTTCCGTTGTTTTATTTATAAGTTTCATGTATGTTCATTGATTATCTCGATGTTTACTGTAGGGTGCCTGTGTAGGGCACGAGCCGCGATCCCGGGTCGTGACAAAAGTGGTATCGCAGGTTAGTCCTCGGAAAGTGTCTGCACCGTGTCAGTAGAGTCTTGATTATCGGTGTGTTGTGCACCACATCTATAATCGGAGGTCGCAGGACATTTAGGATTGGTTTCCATTCTTCTCACTCGAGATCGCGGCGATAGTCAGTATTGTTAGGGTCGCCCTCCCAACGAGTTATGTTGATTGCACTACGAGAAAGGCGTGATGACCCAAGAAAGACTATGTGGATTGCGTATCCAGTTGGTAATGATTGCAGATAGTTGGTATTGTGATATACATCTATACGGATTTATGTACGAGGGTCAGACGCGTGTTGCCTAGAATGATTTTAGATTATCAGGAATTGGTAAAGACTAACTAGATACCGGGAAGGTATGGAATAGTTAATGAATTTTCGCCAAGGTTTTGTGTTTTATTTCGAAATAATTGGGAAAGGATGAAGTCATCGATAGGGTAGTGAACCCTTAAGCCATGTTAAGGAACTTAACGAATGTCATGTTAATAGATTAAGTCGCATAGTAGGCTTAAGAGAATTGTACGGATGAGGTCCGTATAGAGTAAGTAATGGTTGTTGTGATCGAGACAACATGGTTTTGGTTTTATGAGAAGTTTTTGTACCCGTTTACTGGGGGGACTGATAAGGTAGGCTTGGAGCATGGAAATTGCGAGCCTAAGAATATTGATTACTGCCGAGACCTTAGGTATATAAGGCTTTCTATGGCAATAAGATTTTAAGTCAGACCAAGGATAAGAGTTAAGTGTGACGCTGAGTCGGGTTGAGGACCTGTTACGGGTCTCCCCATGGCCTGGAATAGAGTGGGATCAGTTGGTAGTAGTTCCGCTACGTGACGGGGTCACGATGGTGCAAGGCCCAAGTCTAGTTAATTGTTTTACGGGTTCGTGGACACGTTCCACCGGAACCAGGCCGTGAAAGCCGGAAATGGTTGTATATTGTTTTATAGAGTGACTCCAAAGATTAGAGGCCAGAGTCGGTATGGAAGTTATGTATGTATGCTAGTAAGAGTTGGAAGTACGGAAAGAGTACGGTCGGTAAGAAGATAGCAACCAAGTGTAAAGGAATAGAGCCTGAATCTATAAGAACATTTCGGGGTAACTACACCCGTGAGTGTTTGGTGGTAGCCGAGCGTATATGAGATTGCCGTGATGATCTGATCGTCAGACCCTAGTAGACCTAGTAGAGATGGTTACGACAGGCTTTGTGGTCATTATGAGTATGGGCTAGTTGGCTTCGTGAGTGCCAAGGTTGACATTGTAGTATAAGTATTGTTATGTGGCCATGGGTGGCATATGTTGTAAGAAGGGTGTAGTAAAAGGAGACTATGTCGCTATCTTATTAGATGGGACTCCGAAAGAACATTCGAGGACGAATGTTTCTAAGGGAGGAAGGATGTTACACCCCGTATTTCTAAATGAGATAAGAACGTACGTAAGAATTTGGGAATTGAATTTTAGAAGGAATGAAAGATTCTGAAAACTTCTCCGAACCTTGTAAAGGAAAAAGGTTTATTAGTTGAATTTAATTCTCGAATTCGGTATTTGGGACTTTTAGAATTTATCGGAATTTTGGAATTTAATTTCGAAATTTGGTCACGGGACCACCCGAGAAATTTTGTATATGTTGGGAGTTTGGGAAGGCAACGCAGAACAAAAAAATACCAAAACGAGTATGAATCAGAAAACCCGGCCCATGAACAAGATTGTTCGATGAACAGTGTTCGAAAACGCCATTTCCGCCAAACCAGAATCACGGGGCGAGACATATACCAAAAGCTTCGCCTCGCCGAGCCCGTCACGCCCATACCAACCGCCACCGCCGATTCTCCGGAATCGCGGCAGCTTTCAGATCGAAGTTTCGGCCATCGCTCATCCATCTTCCCGCTCGTTTTTATGATTTTCCACCAACCGAGGTGCAATCGACGGAGTGGAGTATACCATCAGAACTACCATCTCCTTTCCATCATTTCCATGTAAACCAGACCTCGATTCTTGCTCAAACTCGCGTCGACAGATCGATTTTCGCCGAAACCCTAGGTCGCCGACGAGCATTTTCCGCCACCACGGTAGAGTCGACGGTCGTGGCTAGTGTAGAAATATTCGTGGTGGAAAGGCCAACATTTTGGCACCACCCACGACCTCCAATTCAACCTGCATCGTCGTCAACCAAAACATTTTCTTCGATCGGAAGTTGGAAGATTACGATCGATTCTGGTACAGTTGAGGGCTAAGGCATATACTGTTGTGTTCATATTGATCTTAGCTACGTTTTGCAACCAATCCCGAGCCTCAATTCTCAGTATTTTGGAATCCGCCATTGATGTAGCATTGAGCTCGCCGGCGCGCGGTCATGCAGACCACCAAAGCAGACCTCCAAAAATTGATTTTCAAGGCTATGGACGATTGTGGCCATTTTAGGTTGAAGTACTTTGGAGCGTTTTGCTAATTGTCGATAATCATCGCGAGGTATGTGAACCTCTTCCTTCTTTAGACATGGTTCTATGTATGGAATATACATGTGGTATTATTTCATGATTCCTTCTACTCTTAGAAGTTAAGAAGTATGTATGTTGATTTACTCTACGTAAGGGTTATGTCTAAGTTATCCTAAGTTAAAAGTATGTTAAATTGTCCTAAGTCCTTACCAAGTCTTATGGGAGATGTTGGTAAGAATGGTTAGGAAAATATGAGATTTGATTTAAAGCTATGTGTCTTGATTTATTTAAAGTAAGTAAGTGGATTTTACGTTCAAAAATGACTTGAATTTATATGTGAAAAGGGGATCGATTTTAAAAGTGGATGTTATATGGTTTTAAGAGAATAAGTTACTTGGTTTTGGAAGTGTATGGAACTTTGTATATTTGTTTATAAGTATAAGTAAGTGGATCAGAAAGAATGTACGTTATAAGGTTTTAAGACTATGAACTTTGGTTGTCTTCAAGTATTATGAAACTTTATTTTTTTCAAGTTGTGGACTTGATTTCTAAAAGTAATTGATGACATGATTTTAAAGAGTATGTGACTTGAGTTTTAAAAAGAAAGAAGTTTATGATTCTTTTAAGTACGTATGTACGTAGTATTTTTGGGTCTAGTTTCCCTAATGTTGTAAGAATAAAAGTGTCTTAAGTTCTCTAAATGAAAGGTTGTTATAACAGCTTTATGGGAAGTTGTTATGACGACTTAAGAAGAAGTAATAAGATGGTTTAAAAATGTTATGTAAGAAAATCACACCGAGCCTATACATAGGCCTGACACGTTATGAAATACACCGAGCCTACAAATAGGCGGACACGCCATATTACCCCGAGCCTACACATAGGCCGGGTTACGTCATCTTACACCGAGCCCCACAGGCGGGCCGGATTATGTTATATGATTCCACAGTACACCGAGCCCCACAGGCGGGCCGAATTATGTTATATGATTCCACAGTACACCGAGCCCCCACAAAGCGGGCGGATTATGTTATATGATTCCACAAGACACCGAGCCCCACAGCGGGCGGATTATGTTATATGATTCCACAAGACACCGAACCCCACAAAGCGGGCGGATTATGTCACCGATTTATCAAGATACCGTGTTCCCGCAAACGGGCGGATTATGTTATGAAAGATATGTAAGTTATGTGGAAAACCGATTAAACTCTTAAGTATGTATGTAAGAATATGTTGTTAAATCTTATTGAAAGAAGGAAATGAACGATTAATATATGATTGATTTCAGGAGTTAAAAATGGCATTTTTTTGTACAGTTATGATTTGATTCTTGCACGTTATTTCGCTCCATATTCGTACTGTTATCGACTTCTTCGGGCCGCGCTCATGTCCGCAGTTTAGGTACAGTGTGGATCCGCGAGTTAGATCCTCGGTTCAAAGATTTTTAGATGGCTCCGATGTTCGGAGTTGTCATGGCTATGTATATCCAGGGTATGGCGGGCCCTGTCCCGCCACGCTTGTAATTCTTGAGGTCCGTAGTCACATATTGTGGGTCCGCTGTTTGTAAAGAAAGGAGGCAATCGCTTCGTTTATGTATGTCGCCTGGGAAGGTAGCCCTATCGGCTAACCTGTTGTTTTACTTCTGTTGTTTTATTTATAAGTTTCATGTATGTTCCGCTGATTATCTTTGATGATTACCTGTAAGGGTGCCCAGGTAGGGCACCAGTCGCGGTCCCGGGGTCGGGTCGTGACAAGACCTCTAAGAATTACAACTGCGGCGGGACAGGGCCCCGCCATACCCCTGAATGTACATAAGTCTACCACATCAGGGAAACCGTACCAAAAGATAAGCCTCCGGAGTGAAAGGAGCTTCTTTCCAAAAACTGAACAGAGATCCTAAGAGCAAGGATCACCAACCTGTGTACCTAACACCTGCGGCATGAACGCAGCCCCGGCGGGGTCGATAACAAAAATTTAGTATGGAAATGTAAATAAAATGCAATAACCAAATCAGATTCGTATAAAAGAATGTCCTTTTAACTCCCGAAATCAATCATATATTAACTGCCCTTTCCTTTTTTCAATAAAATTTAACAACATATTCTTACATACATACTTAAGAGTTTAATCCACTTTTTTCACATAACTTACATATCTTACATAACATAATCCGCCCATTTATGACACGGTGTACTAATGAATCATGTGACATAATTCGCCCGCCGTGGGCTCGATGTAATGGAATCATGTTGCATAATCCGCCACCGGCCTTGCATCGTGGAATCATGTAGCATAATCCGGCCGCTGTGGCCTCGGTGCAAGATGACGAACCCGCCTATGTGAAGGCTCGGTAATATGGCGTAATCCGCCATGTGGCAGCTCAGGTATCTCATAACGTAATCCGCCTATTTGTAGGCTCGGTGTATTTCATAACGTAATCCGCCTATTTGTAGGCTCGTGTATTTCATAACGTAATTCGCCTATTTGTAGGCTCCTTGTATTTCATAACGTAATCCGCCTATTTGTAGGCTCCTGTGATTTTCCTTACATAACATTTTCAAACCATCTTTTCACTTCTTCTTAAGTCACCATAACAACTTCCCATAAAGCTATTATAACAACCTTTCATTTTAGAGAACTTAAGACACTTTTATTCTTACAACATTAGGAAAACTAGATCCAAAAATACTACGTACATACATACTTAAAAAGAATCATAGAACTCCTTTCTTTTTAAAGCTCATGTCACATACTCTTTTGGAATCCATCTTCTTATCTTTTGAAATAAATTAAGAAGCCATACTTTGTAAAATTAAGTCATTTCCACTTATAAAATCAAGGCTTATAGCCTTAACACCTCGTAGCATACACTCTTTCAAATCATGTCGCTTATACTTTAGAAATCAAGTCTCATAACTTGTAAAATAAAGTTTCATAATCCTTTAAAGAAAATCAAAGTTCAAAGTCTTAAAACTTCATAACATACATTCTTTAAAGTCCATTTACTTATACTTGTAAAATCATGTCATCTACACTTTTAAAACCAATCCCCTTTTCACATATAAATTCAAGTCATTTTCAAACATAAAAATCAACTTACATACTTACTTTAAATAAATCAAGATACATAGCTTGAAATCAAATCTCATAATTTCCTAACCATTCTTACCAATATCTCCCATAAGGCTTGGTAAGGACTTAGGACAATTTAACATACTTAATTTAGAGTCAACAATGTGAATACTTCTTAACTTCTAAGAGTAGAAGGAATCTTAAAATGTTATCACATGGATATTTCATACGTAGGATCATGCCAAAGAAAGAAGAGGTTCACATACCTCGCGACGATTGTCGACAAGTAGCAAAATGCTCCAAAGTACTTCAACCTTGAGCTATTCCATTCTTCAAGTAGGATACGCTATACTTAGTACTTCAACCTATAATGGTCACCATACGTCCATTAACCTCTTATTTCAAACGTAGAATATCCTAGGTGCTAAGTCACTAAATTCTACGGAAAATCTGACAAAGACCTCCTTTGTTTCTACTCACTTTGCCACCTTTTTCAAGGTCGAATACAATAACCAAACAGCCCCAATTGGCTCACAACAATATAGAAGGTAGTCCAATACAAATGAATAACTAAACAGCCCCAATTGGCTCACAATTTAGAAAGTAGTCCAATACAAATGAATAACAAACTAAAAGTTCAAATTCGGCCACCTTGAGTTCAACCATACCATTTCTTATCAAATTTCCATTTCAATCCAAATTGGTAGCATAACATGATATCAAGTCGCATTTGATTACAACTACTAAAATCCTCAAGTAGGTCAACATGTGACGATTCTACATAACGACTAAAATTGTATTTCAATTTCAAAGGGCTAAACATGCCATTTCGGTTTTGAGCTCTTAAAATTCCATAACACTTATCAAACTTCATAACACATATCACATGATCATTTCTAACTTATAATAACATTGAATCTTCAACTACAAAAGTAAGACGAAGATTATACCTCATTTTAGCCCAAATATGATCCAAGACTACAAGTCGATCCTTAGCAACTTTAGCTCCTCCTTTCGACGTTCCAATCCACTCCAAGCAACCCTTAGAAGCTCATGAACAATTAATCTTCAAGTTCCAACTTCAAAGTTGAAGAACCTCATAGGTTTTCGCCTTGCGACTAATACGAAAACACCACATTTCCGGGATCTTTCTATTGAGAAACACTTACAATACCCTTAGGTACCTTGGTTTAAAGTAGGGGAATTATTGGACAACATTTGAAAATTTTTCCTTCAAACCCTAGCCCTCGCCGAGAGCTCCCTCAAGCTTCCCTCAATATTCTTGAAAATTTTCTAAGTGTTTTGCCTTGTCTTGCTACTAAGGAGCTTATATAAAAATATGGAGGGTCAAGATTAGAACAAATGGGTGGTTTGGATTCATTTAATTAAATAACAAGCTAAGTGAGGTCATTGACTTGGTCAATGTTGTCAAGCTATATGTCTTGCAAGACTTGGTCTTTTAAATTATGGTCAAATGACCATTTTCTCCATCACATTTTCGTCCAAGACCATTAAGGGGGGTGACACGTGTCGCCCTCCCGCTCGTCGCAATATTTCGTTTTCCAACAAATTCCAAAATTCCGATAAATTTTACTCGTCTCAAACCTTAACCTTTGAGTTCTTACGTACGTTCTTATAAACATATCCTGAAATTCCGGGGTGTAACATTCTTCCCCTCCTTAGAAACATTCGTCCTCGAATGTTCTTTCGGAGTCAAACTTATAATTAGCGACATAGTTTCCTTTCACCACCCCGACATACCAACAATGCCACACATGGCCCTAATACCTCGCACACGCATATCTGTCCATCATAAGCCCAAAAGAGATTACCTTTTCGTACTTCCAACTCCTTCTAACATATATACATAACTTCCATACCGACTCTGGCCTCAAACCTTTGGAGTCACTCTATAAAACAACATAAGGCCATTTCCGGCTTTCATGACCTGGTTCCGGTGGAACGCGTCCACGAACCCGTAAAATAATTAACTAGACTTGGGCCTTGCACCCTCGTGACCCTGTCACGTAGCGGAACTACTACCAACTGATCCTACTCTATTCCAGGCCATGGGGAGACCTGTAACAGGTCCTCACCGCGACCGCCGTCGCACTTAACTCTTATTCTTGGTCTATAATAAATCCTTCTACCCGAGAAGACCTCGCACATCTAAGGTCTCAGCGGTCTTCAACATTCTTAGGCTCGCAATTTCCATGCTCCAAGCCTATCTTATCGCCTCCGCAAACGGGTACAAAACTTCTCGAAAAACCAAAACCATGTTGTCTCAATCACAACACCCATTACTCACTCTATGCGGACCTCATCCAGACAATTCTCTTAAGCCTACTACGCAGACTTAATCTATTAACATGACATTCGTTAGGTTCCTTAACATGGCTTCTGGGTTCACTACCCTATCGCATGACTCATCATTTCCCAATTATCTCGAATAAAACACAAAACCTTGGCGAAAATTCATTAACTATTTCATACCTTCCCGGTATCTAGTTAGTCCTTACCAATTCCTGGAAATCTAAAATCATTCTAGGCAACACGCGTCTGACTTCATACATAACTCCGTATAGATGTATGTCACAATACCAACTATACTATAATCATTACCAACCCGGATACACAATCCACATAATCCTTCGGTCATCGCCTTTCTCAGAAATGCAATCAACATAACTCGTTAGGGAGGGACGACCCTAACAACGAAGCTCTATCGCACGATCTCAGAGTGAGAAGAATGGAAACCAATCCTAAATGTCCTGCAGCCTTCTGATTATAGATGTGGTGCACAACACACCGATAATCAAGACTCTACTAGACACGGCTCAGAGACACTTTCCGATGACTAATCGCTCGATACCACTTTTGTCACGACCCGACTCGCCCGCGATCGGTTCCCTACCCGCACCCTGCTCGCTTATACATCGAGAATAGCAATGAACATACATGAAACTTATAAAATAAAATAACGAGAAATTAAACCACAAGTTAGCCGATAAGGCTACCTTCCCGACACATATACATATACATAACAACAATGAATACATCCCTTTCCTTTTACAAATCGACCCACAATATGTAACTACTGCACCTTAAGAATTACAATCACAAGTGACAGGTCTCGCCATACCCCGAATGTACATAAGTCTACCACATCGTGAAACCGTACTAAAAGATAAGCCTCCGAGTGAAAGGAGCTTCTTTCCAAAATCGAACAGAGATCCTAAGAGCAAGGATCACCAACCTGTGAACCTAACACCTGCGGCATGAACGCAGCCCGAAGGGGCCGCATAACAGTACGGTATGGAACAGAAATAAAATGCAATAACCAAATCGTATTTGTATAAAAGAATGTCCTTTTAACTCCTGAAATCAATCATATATTAACTGCTCTTTCCTTCTTTCAATAAAATTTAATAACATATTCTTACATACATACTTAAGAGTTTAATCCACTTTTTCACATAACTTACATATCTTACATAACATAATCCGCCCATTTATGGACACGGCATCGATGAATCATGTGACATAGTCCGCCCGCTGTGGGGCTTGCATCGTGGAATCATGTTGCATAATCCGCCCGCTCGGGCTCTTGTCTTGTGGAATCATGTAGCATAATCCGGCCTGCCTGTGGGGCTCGGTGTAAGATGACGTAACCCGACCTATGTGAAGTGTTATACCCCGTATTTCCAGAGTATGTACGTAAGGGAATACGTACAAAAAGTTTGGCCTTAAAGTTAGCCTTGGACGTTTTATTTGTGCACAACACACTGAAGAATCGCTTTCCGACGAAACGCTTCCACGACTTTCGTAGGAAAATTCACTATGTCATTTAGTATTTTTGCGGATTTTTCCGAGACGAAACATTTTGGATCAACGGGAGGCGACACTTGTCACCCTCCAATTGGACTTGACACGACAATAGGGCCGATTGGGTTTCTTTGTCTTGGAGTTGGTAGGATATTTTGTGTGCAAGTTGGCCAAGACACTTGCCTAAATCCTCACCCTACACTTGCCTTGCACTTGTCTTCATCTTGGCCATTGTCCAAGGCTTGAGCTATAAATACCTCTTGAGATGAAGAGTTCTTCATCCACAAAAGCTTTCCATGTCTAAAAATCCTTCCTCTCCTTTGTTAGCAATTCGTCCAACACCCCCTTCCCTCGAGAAGCTTGGAGGCCTACCGCCCCTAGCTAGAAATCTACCCTCCCTCGTAGAAAAGTTGTCTTCTAGTATTGTTATAATGCCCAAAATACCCCAGCCCAAATCCCTTTGTACTTAGTAGAAGTTGTGAAGAACTTCTAAGGTTTCTCGAGCTATGAGCGCATAACTTAGGAGCTAAACCTTGCTGTGTGACTTTTATCTAGGATATTATTGGGCTTACCGAGGTAAATAAACTTACCCTTCTTTATAATTAGAGAGTATATATCTGTAGAAGTATAAGAATAAGTATACATACTTAGAAGAGTATTAAAGAATAGAATTGGATTATCACGTAGAAGGGTTTAAAAGAAGAATAATTGAATCAGACTCACATAGACTGTTCAAGAGACTCATATAGCTCACGTAGTGGTTGTCATACGCCGACAATCTGTAGAATTGTGAACCCCGCTTAGAATGACCTTGAGTAGTCTAGACTTTGATAGATGTCGTGACTATTATAGGTCACTGCGCGACATATTCAACTTGGTGGTTTTCACGAGAAGGTATGTGATTCTTCCTAAAGCATGATATTTTACAATATATAGTGTAGACGCATACGTGTTAATCGAATAATAACTACGGCAATGTCTTTGACTTAAGCTGAATAATACTTAGGGCAATGCCTCACGGCTTAAGCTCGAATAATACTTACGGAATGCCTCACTAAGCTGAATAATAAAGAATCGAAGCATTTCAAAAGAATATCGAATCATTTTTAACGGAAGATAAATATTTGGTTTTAAAACAAAAGCTTAAGAGTTATACTAGCTTTATGGGAAGTTAGGTATAACAACTTAAGAAAGATAAAAAGGAATTTACTTGTTTGTTTATAAAGGCCTTGTATTGATTTCTAAGTGTAGTAAGATTTGTTTGATAAGTAGACATATTATGATACTACCGTTAGTGTCTTGAAATGCCGTGTAAGGGGTCATTCTTCTTTGCGTTGCTAACCAGAAGTCCGTTATCATTATTGTATCACCTACCCTCGATCGTTATCCGGTGGGCTTGCCCCTGACGCGGTCTATACGGCTACGATGCGTGAGACTATGCGAGCACAGCGGTATGCTCCGATTGATCATTCCGGTGTTTAGCCCGACGCGGTGATTCCTATGCGTCCGCTGAGACTACGCGTCTTTTGAGGCTACGCGGCCGCGGAGCCTAGGCGGATGCCGGGGTCCCGCTCATGCGGGAATACCACGCGGGTCATGTGTGACCTACGCGGCGGAAGTCCGTGACTAGGCACGCACGATACTACGGGCGATCGCCTTGCCCGATCATTCGCGGCCTAGAATAGACTGCGCGCTTTTCCTATTATTGTTGTTTGTGATGGCACTGTGGCAATTGAACCGATTGTATTTGTGAAAAAGTTTTTAAATACTTTGATTTCATTTCGCTTTATAGTTTCACATACTTGGTACTGTAATCGACTCCTTCTGGCCGAGCGTATAAAGAGGCCGAGCTCACTCGAACAGTGCGAACCGTGGCTCCGTATGGCACATCCCGAGAAGGGCTTGGGCATGCCTCGGATCGCAAGCAGCCCAGACACTTTGTAGGTCGCCGAAGGTTAATGCCTCAGCAGCCTGTACGATTACAAAGTGGTATCGAGCAGCTTAATCCTCGGAAAGTGTCTACAGATCGTATCTAGTAGAGTCTTGATTATCGGTGTTGTGCACCACACCAATAATCGTGAGGCTATAGGATATTTAGGCTTGGTTTCCATTCTTCTCATTCCGAGATCGTGCTTTAGAGCCGTGTTATAGGTTGGACCTCTAACGTATTCCTTTCCGTCATGCTTATGCCTCCACGGCGCAACCCGCCCGTATGGCAAGGCAGGCGGAGTCGCTAGCAGACACCCAGAGTCACGAGGGCTCAGCCCGCCTATACCGCAGACGGCGAGTTCACACGCCGCCGGCCCCATCGAGACCACGCACCCACACCTCGTCCCACACCGCGCAGGAGTTAGGTACAAGGAGACGGCCCACTATTGGCTAAAGTCAGGTCTGACACGAGGAGAGCTGATGAGACAGCCCAGCCCACCAGCCTCCCGCCCGAGTGCACCCGAGGCGTATAGTTTGAGGCTACGAGATTTCTTGAGTAGCCCGCCGTAGTTTTACTGTCGAGGCCGAGGATGATCCGCAGAGTTCATCCGTCACCGCAGAGGATTACGCGGTGATCAGGCTTCAGACCGAGGCCGACATTCGGTTCACGGTCGCGTGATACCGCGCCGATCGTTTGATTCACTGGAGCTTTCGGAGAGCATGCACTCCAGCAAGATGGGATGAGTTTTGAGGCTTTTCTCACACTTCTTGCCTCCGCATGGAGGGAGGCACGAAATAGATTCTTTGAGACAGGAGGACGCATGTGGAGTACAACGTCGAGTTTGATTCTTTGCTCGAGCATGTCCTGACCGTAGCAGATGGAGGACAGTGCATCGCTATGTCATCGGCTAGATGATTAAATGGCCGAGTCTTGCGGTGTGTCCCTTCACCAGTATGGACATAACCCGTATGCAGCTCATGACCGGGATGTGAGGAGCGTAGACCACGGGTGGAGCGATATCAGCAGAATAAAAGGCCAAGACGGCCTTCGTGGTCCTCGTGGTGGCATCGGTAAGTCCGATTTGCACCACAGCCGCAGCAGCGCTCCTACCTCATTTTCAAGACACCAGAGCGATGGGGCGTCGGGGCCCCAGACTTGATTCCAGGTAGGTGGCGCTAACTGCTCGAGGTCTGCTCGCGCCCGTTGGCAGATACCATTCTCGAGCTGACTCGGAGCCCGCTATACTTGTGGCCGCAGGTCATTTCGCGAGAGTTTGTCCGACCGAGCTGACCGTAGTAGGCCTACATGGTCTGTTGCCGGGTCTTCATCCCCTACAGTTACTCGCCCCGGAGGGCAGGGTACTCATGGACCACGTCGCGGCAGGTCGTGCACGGGTCTCGATTAGCGGTCCTCGTAACCGCATATATGCTTTGTCCACCGACAGATCGTGAGGCCTCACCGATGTCACGAGTACCTTATCGCTTCGGGTTTGATGTGTATGCTTTGATAGATCCGGTTCTACTGGCCCTATATATCTCCCTTGTTGCTAGTAGGATAGGGATAGAGCCCGAGTCCATAGACCTTTCGAGGTAGCTACGCCGGTGGGTGATTCGGTGGTAGCTCAATGGGTATATAGAGCTTGTCCTGTGACCATTTACGCCGTCGACTAGCCGACTTGATAGAGCCGAGATGATTGACTTCGACGTGATTATGGGGACGGATTGGCTAGCTTGCTACGCCAATGTAGACCGCAGAGAGTAGTACGTTCCGCTCGGCGAGCCGTTTGCGAGTGGGAGGAGCACGATCGCCGAGAGTAGGTTTATTTCCTACCTCAAGGCTATGAAGATGGTACAGAATGGGTATATCTACCATCTCGTTCGGGTGTTTGATCCTGAAGCTGCGGTACCAGATTTTCACCGCCTGTTCAGAGTCAATGAGTTCCCGACGTGTTTCGCATGACCTCCTGCATCCTCCCGAGAGGAGATCGAGTTTTGTATAGATGTATTACCAGACACTCGGCCTATTTCGATTCCGCCATACAGAATGGCACTGCCGAGTTGAGAGAGTGAAGGACCAGCTTAGGGATTTGCTGGAGAAGGGCTTCATCGTGCCTAGTGTTTCTCCCCGGGAGCGCCAGATTGTTCGTGAAGAAGAAGACGACGCCCATTTGCGCATGTGTGACATGAGCACTATTTGTATGGGTTCACGTGGATATTTATACACCACAAGAGCCTCCAAGATATCTTCACCAGAGGAGCGAACTTACGAAGAGACGGTGGTTAGAGTTGCTTAAGGATTACGATGTTGATATCCCGTACCACCCGGGAAGGCCAATGTTGTGGCGATGCTCTTAGTCGTAGGTCGGGAGCCTATCGATCGCACAGAGAGGAGGACATGGTTCGTGATTTGCATCGAGCGAGCCTCGTGTCCGCTTGATTGATTCTCGATAGCAAGGGTTAGAGTTCGTGAGGTTGCGAAGTCTTCCATCGCCGAGGAGGTGAAGAGGCAACTCGAGGATCCGCTTTGATTCGATATCGTGATACGCCTCTTCGTGAGGCGGTCCTTGAGGTAGCACCGGGGTGCTAAGGTTTGAGGGCGATTGTGTGTTCCAGATGTTTCAGACTTTCGCAGTTCTTGGGAAGCACATAGCCAAGCGTTCTATCCATCCGGGTCGACCAAGATGTACCACGACCTTAGATCCGTATTGGTGGGATGGTTTGAAGAGGACGCTGCGAGTTCAGCTCGATGCCGTGTTGAAGGCGGTAGAGCACTGCAGGCCTGGTCTGTACATGCGATAGAGATCCCGACTTGGAAGTGGGAGGTGATCAAGGACTTCATCACGGATTGCCTCGCACTCGAGGAGACATGATTCTATATGGGTTATCGCCGACGTGACTAAATCAGCCCACTTTCTTCCCGGGACGACTTTCTACCGAGGATTATGCCGACTTTACATCCGAGAGATCGCCGATCGCATGAGTCCCTATTTCGATCATATCCGGCAGGAGCCCGCTTTACGCTAACTTCGAGGTCCTTCCAGGGTTTAGGACGCAGTGAGCTCGATCACGCATTTCACCCACGCATGACGCAGCAGAGCGCACTATCCAGACTCTAGAGGATATGCTGCGAGCCTGTGTTATTGACTTCAGGGTAGTTGGGAGGATCATTTACCTCTAGTAGAGTTTGCGATAATAATAGCTACCACTCCAAAGATTCGGATGGCGCCTTATGAGGCCTTATGGGAGGAAGTGCAGATCGCCTATAGGTTGGTTCGATGTGGGCGAGGTGCAATGGGACCAGATTTGGTGCAGCAGCAGTGGATAAGTGAAGCTTATCAGAGCGCTATCGATACCGTAGTCGATGAAGTCGATGCAGATCATCGTCGCCAGATCCGAGTTCGCATTGATGATTGGGTTTTCTGAAGGTGTCACCCACGGCGGTGTGATGAGATTCGGAAGAAGAAACTCACCGCGTACATCGGGCCGCTTCAGATTGTCCGCAGGTAAGGTTGCCTACGAGTTGATCTCGCCGTCCGATCCGAGGCAAGGCATCCGGTTTTTCACGTATCTATCCGGGAGATGTATCGGATCCATCTAGGGTACACCCGACGACGATGTCCAGATCGGGTTATCGTATGAGATTCCCATAGCGATAGTCGATCGTCGTGTTAGCGTCGCGGACGAAGGACGTGGCTTCCACAAAGTCTTGTGGCGAACGAGCTCGGGAGGAGATGACGGGAAGCCGAGGAGGACATGAGGCAGAGGTATCTCACCTATTCCCACACCTCCGTAATTCACTTTCCTACTTGTAAATTTCCATTATCATTTATGCCTAAGTGTTATTTTGTGCTATGTGGCACTTACAAACTGCTTAAGCTTCTTCGATAATCGTTTGAGAAACATTCGACGAATGTTTCTAAGGAGGAGAATGTTATACCGTATTTCCGCAGTATGTACGTAAGGAATACATACAAAAGTTTGGCCTTGTTAGCCTCGACGCTTTATTTGTGCACAACACACTAGAAGAATCGCTTTCCGAAACGCTTTCCACACTTTCGTAGGAAAATTCCGACTATGTCATTTAGTATTTTTGGATTTTTCCGAGAGACGAAACATTTTGGACAACGGGAGGCGACACTTGTCACCCTCCAATTGCGGACTTGACACGGCACAATGCGATTGGGTTGGCTTCTTTTGTCTTGGAGTTGGTAGGATATTTTGTGTGCAAGTTGGCAAGGACACTTGCCTAAATCCTCACCCTACACTTGCCTTGCACTTGTCTTCATCTTGCCATTGGTCGCAAGGCTCGAGCTATAAATACCCTCTTGAGATGAAGAGTTCTTCATCCACAAAAGCTTTCCAAGTCTAAAAATCCTTCCCTCTCCCTTTGTTAGCAATTCCCAACACCCCCTTCCCTCGAAGGCTGGCCGAGGGCCTACCCCTAGCTAGCCAAAATCTACCCCTCCTTGGTAGAAAAGTTGTCTTCTAGTATTGTTATAATGCCCAAAATACCCTATCCCAAATCCCTTTGTACTTAGTAGAAGTTGTGAAGAACTTCTAAGGTTTCTCGAGCTATCTGAGCGCAACTTAGAGCTAAACCTTGCTCAGCGACTTTTATCTAGGATATTATTGGGCTTACCGAGGTAAATAAACTTACCCTTCTTTATAATTAGAGAGTATATATACCGTAGAAGTATAAGAATAAGTATACATACTTAGAAGAGTATTAAAGAATAGAATTGACTGTTATCACAGAGAAGGGTTTAAAGAAGAATAATTGAATCAGACTACATAGACTGCCACAAGAGACTCATATAGCTCACCGGTAGGTCTGCCCGACAATCCGTAGAATTGTGAACCCTGCTTAGAATGACCTTGAGTAGTCTAGACTTTGATAGATGTCCGTGACTATTATAGGTTGACTCTCTGTGCGACATATTCAACTTGGCAGTGGTTTTCGAGAAGGTATGTGATTCTTCCTAAAGCATGATATTTTACAATATATAGTACGGTAGACGCATACGTGTTAATCGAATAATAACTACGGCAATGTCTTTGACTTAAGCTGAATAATACTTAGGCAATGCCTCGGCTTAAGCTCGAATAATACTTTACTGAATGCCTCACGCTTAAGCCTAATAATAAAGAATCGAAGCATTTCAAAAGAATATCGATCATTTTTAACAAGATAAATATTTGGTTTTAAAAACAAAAGCTAAGAGTTATACTAGCTTTACGGGAAGTTAGGTATAACAACTTAAGAAAGATAAAAAGGAATTTACTTGTTTGTTTATAAAAGCCTTGTATTGATTTCTTAAGTGTAGTAAGATTTGTTTGATAAGTAGACATATTATGATACTACCGTGTTAGTGTCTTGAAATGCCGTAAAGGGTCATTCTTGCTGGCTTGCGTTAACCTAAGTCCGTTGTCGTTATTGTATCACCTACCCTCGATCGTTATACAGGGCTTGCCTCGACGCGGTCTATACGCCTATGCGTCTGTAAGACTATGCGAGCAGCGGTATGCTCCGTGATTGATCATTCCGGTGTTTAGCCCGACGCGGTGATTCCTATGCGTCCGCTGAGACTACGCGGTCTTTTGAGGCTATGCGGTGCGGGAGCCTAGCGGACGCCGGGTCGGCTGCCCCGGCGAGGAATACCTCATGCGGTCCAGATGTGACTACGCTGGCCGCGGAAGTCCGTGACTAGGCGCAGAATCATACTACGGGCGATCGCCTTGCTTCGATCATTCGCCTAGAATAGACACATGCGCTTTTCCTATTATTGTTGTTGTGATGTGGCACTCGCGCAATTGAACCGATTGTATTTGTGAAAAAGTTTTTAAATACTTTGATTTCATTTCGCTTCTTTATAGTTTCACATACTTGGTACTGTTGTATCGACCTCTTCGGGCCGCGCTCATGCCGCAAGTGGCAAGCCAGTGCTAGATCCGCATCTCAGGATCTCTTTGCATTGGTGTCGTGAGCTCCATCTTCTCCTGAGGCTCTACTTTTGGTATGATCTCCTGTATTGTAGATAGTTTGTATGAATAGGGTATGGCGTGGCCCCCGCCATAGTTGTTTACTTCTTAGAGGTGCAGAGTACTATTGCATACTGGGATGAATCGCAAAACTTGAGTTATTTATATTATGCCGAAAGGCAAGCTTTTCATCGATAAACTGTCTTATTTTATAAACGTTTCTCGTCTTGTTTTATTTTCCGCGTTACTCGATGTATGACTACTTGGGTGCCGTAAGGCACTACCACGCCTAACGGGTCGTGACACGGCTCGGTAATATGGCGTAATCCGCCTATGTGTAGGCTCGGTGTATCTCATAACGTAATCCGCCTATTTGTAGGCTCTGTATTTCATAACGAATCCGCCTATTTGTAGGCTCCTGTATTTCATAACGTAATCCGCCTATTTGTAGGCTCTTGTGATTTTCCTTACATAACATTTTCAAACCATCTTTTCACTTCTTCTTAAGTCGTCATAACAACTTCCCATAAAGCTATTATAACAACCTTTCATTTTAGAGAACTTAAGACACTTTTATTCTTACAACATTAGGAAAACTAGATCCAAAAATACTACGTACATACATACTTAAAAAGAATCATAGAACTCCTTTCTTTTTAAAGCTCAAGTCACATACTCTTTGGAAGCCATCTTCTTATCTTTTGAAATAAATTAAGCCATACTTTGTAAAATTAAGTCATTTCCACTTATAAAATCAAGGCTTATAGCCTTAACACCTCGTAGCATACACTCTTTCAAATCATGTCGCTTATACTTTAGAAATCAAGTCTCATAACTTGAAAAATAAAGTTTCATAATCCTTTAAAGAAAATCAAAGTTCATAGTCTTAAAACTTCATAACATACATTCTTTAAAGTCCATTTACTTATACTTGTAAAATCATGTCATCTACACTTTTAAAACCAATCCCCTTTTCACATATAAATTCAAGTCATTTTCAAACATAAAAATCAACTTACATACTTACTTTAAATAAATCAAGATACATAGCTTGAAATCAAATCTCATAATTTCCTAACCATTCTTGCCAATATCTCCCATAAGGCTTGGTAAGGACTTAGGACAATTTAGCATACTTAATTTAGAGTCAACAATGTGGATACTTCTTAACTTCTAAGAGTAGAAGGAATCTTAAAATGTTATCACATGGATATTTCATACGTAGGATCATGCCAAAGAAAGAAGAGGTTCACATACCTCGCGACGATTGTCGACAAGTAGCAAAATGCTCCAAAGTACTTCAACCTTGAGCTATTCCATTCTTCAAGTAGGATACGCTATACTTAGTACTTCAACCTATAATGGTCACCATACGTCCATTAACCTCTTATTTCAAACGTAGAATATCCTAGGTGCTAAGTCACTAAATTCTACGGAAAATCTGACAAAGACCTCCTTTGTTTCTACTCACTTTGCCACCTTTTCAAGGTCGAATACAATAACCAAACAGCCCCAATTGGCTCACAACAATATAGAAGGTAGTCCAATACAAATGAATAACTAAACAGCCCCAATTGGCTCACAATTTAGAAAGTAGTCCAATACAAATGAATAACAAACTAAAAGTCCAAATTCGGCCACCTTGAGTTCAACCATACCAATTCTTATCAAATTCCCATTTCAATCCAAATTGGTAGCATAACATGATATCAAGTCGCATTTGATTACAACTACTAAAATCCTCAAGTAGGTCAACATGCGACGATTCTACATAACGACTAAAATTGTATTTCAATTTCAAAGGGCTAAACATGCCATTTCGGTTTTGAGCTCTTAAAATTCCATAACACTTATCAAACTTCATAACACATATCACATGATCATTTCTAACTTATAATAACATTGAATCTTCAACTACAAAAGTAAGACGAAGATTATACCTCATTTTAGCCCAAATATGATCCAAGACTACAAGTCGATCCTTAGCAACTTTAGCTCCTCCTTTCGACGTTCCAATCCACTCCAAGCAACCCTTAGAAGCTCATGAACAATTAATCTTCAAGTTCCAACTTCAAAGTTGAAGAACCTCATAGGTTTTCGCCTTGCGACTAATACGAAAACACCACATTTCCGGGATCTTTCTATTGAGAAACACTTACAATACCCTTAGGTACCTTGGTTTAAAGTAGGGGAATTATTGGACAACATTTGAAAATTTTTCCTTCAAACCCTAGCCCTTGGCCGAGAGCTCCCTCAAGCTTCCCTCAATATTCTTGAAAATTTTCTAAGTGTTTTGCCTTGTCTTGCTACTAAGGAGCTTATATAAAAATATGGAGGGTCAAGATTAGAACAAATGGGTGGTTTGGATTCATTTAATTAAATAACAAGCTAAGTGGGGTCATTGACTTGGTCAATGTTGTCAAGCTATATGTCTTGCAAGACTTGGTATTTTAAATTATGGTCAAATGACCATTTTCTCCATCACATTTTCGTCCAAGACCATTAAGGGGGGGTGACACGTGTCGCCCTCCCGCTCGTCGCAATATTTCGTTTTCCGACAAATTCCAAAATTCCGATAAATTTTACTCGTCTCAAACCTTAACCTTTGAGTTCTTACGTACGTTCTTATAAACATATCCTGAAATTCCGGGGTGTAACACCTACCTTCACCTTATGATGCATGTGGAGCCTGTGTTACTACTTTTCTTTTCGAGGTTTTACCAGCAGGTTAGGAACTCAAAGTAGTCTCAGACGCATTCGCCTCTGCCGTGGTTTGATTTGTGGTAGCCGTAAGGATTATTCGCCTCTTGGTTGAGTGTGTATTATAATAGCTACCATATCGATTCGGATGTCGCCTTAGAAGCCTCAGGGGCGGAAGTGTAAGTGCCGGCCGATTTGGTTCGATGTCGCGCGTTCGGGATAGTTGGTTCACGACATGTTTCCAGATGTGGATAGTGAAGCTTATCCAGAATAGGTTATTGGCAACTCAGAGTCAACATACGTCGCGCGGATAATCGGCGTCAACGCTGAGCTCGTGTCGACGTGGGTCTTCAAGGTACCACCTGGCGGCGTGATGAGATTTGTAAACAGAGAAACTTAGCCCGAGTTACTTGGGCCTTTTTAGATCATTTGGAAAATAGGCCGTTGCCTATAGTTAGCATTGCCATCCGACGTAGGAGGCGATGTCCGGTCTTTTCGTTGCTATGATCGTAAAGTATCGAGATCCATCCAGTGTTCCCGCTAAATGATGATCAAGTCGAGGTAGTAACCTGCAGATTTTTGAAATCAAGAATAGAAATGTGGTAAGCTATGAGAAAGAGTTCGAGTGTACGAGTAAGGGAAGAAGCGAGCATGTGTTAAGAACATAGAAGTGATCATTTCGTTTGTAAAGAAAAGGTGTGAAGGGAGTATCTTTTAGCCCTTGGGTGGGAGCTTTTGTAGTGATGGAGGTGATTCCTCGTGGACTTGGATGTAAGTATTTGCGCTGGTTGTATTGGCCAAAGCGTGGCATGTTTGTTTTGTAAGTATAGTAGTGAAGACTATCCGCGCATGTTTGTTTTGAGATTTAGAAGAACATTCGGACGAATGTTTCGGAGGAGAATGTTATACCAGTATTTCCGCAGTATGCACGTGAGGACGACGAGAATAGTTTGAGCCTCAAGTAAGCAAGGGTCAAATTTTTGTTCACAACTACCGAAAGGAATCGCTTTTTCGACTAAACGCTTTACAAAACTTGGCGGGAAAATTCCGCTATGTCATTTATAATTTTTGCGGATTTTTCCGAGAGACGAAATATTTTGGATTAACGGGAGGTGACATGTGTCACCTCATAGGACGCCTTCAAGCGCCAAAGTGGACGATTTGGAGGTCTTGGGTTAGGTAGATATTTGTGATAGTTGGTGGTAGATGGATAAGGTACACGTGGGTAAATCCTCACCCTACACTCGCCTACCATACGGCTTGATCTCGCCCTCGATTGTCCTATAAATACCCCCTTTGTGAAGACTTCTTCATCCACAAAAATCCCTAAGTCTTGAAAACCCTCTCCTCCTCTCTATGGTTCGGCCCAAGCCTCCCCTCCCCTTTGAGTAGGCTCCTTGGCCGAGGTACACCCTCCTAGTGGCCTCGCCGAGAGTACCCTCCCTCTCAGGTTGTTATCGTAAAATACTACCCCCCCCCCCCTTGGTAGAAAAGTATTCTCCAAGTATTGTTACTATTCCAAAATACCTTGGCCCAAATACCTTGTAGTATTCCAAGATTACACCTTTACTAGAAGCCTAGAAATACTAATATACTTCCCTTCAGTCACAAAAATGAAACCCTAAGGAAAATCTCCATAGTTGGTTGGAGTATTAAGAAGAAGTTGCGTAGAACCTCTAAGGGTTGTTTGGAGCGGGTTGGAGCACCCGGAGTAGGAGCTAAACGTTGCTCAGGATCGACATTAAACTTGGATAATTTTGGGCTTATCGAGGTAAATACTTTTGTCCTTATATTGTAATTGGAAATTACATACTGTTGTAACATAGAAATGAATATAAGATTCATAGAAGAGAATTGAACTGTAATAGAAGGATATTACGTAAAAGATCGAACAAATCGCATCAAGAGAATATTCAAGTAGAAGTTGATAGACTTATATAACCTTTATAGGTTGAATGTTCTCGCGAGTAGCACGTACTACTTGAAAGGTGGACAAGGCTAACCGTTATAGCCAGAGCGCTTTTGCTAATAGTCGATAATCGTCGCGAGGTATGTGATTCTTCCTATCCTCTTGAGCATGATATTTTAAAAGAATATATATATATAGTACGGTAGACGTACGTGTGCTAACTGAACGTAGTTTTACGGAAATGTCTTTTGACTTAAGCCTGAATAATAAGAACCTGGAAGTATTTCAAAAAGAATTAAGAACCGTTTTTGAAAGAAGAGGAATACTTGGTTTTAAAAAGCTTAAGAGTTATACTAGCTTTATGGGAAGTTAGGTATAACGGCTTAAGAGAGATAAAAAGAATGGTTTATTGATTTTAGAAGTTAAGAGACTTGATCTTAAAAGATAAGAGACTTGACTTAATTAAATTAATATGAATTTTGCTAAAAAGAGTGAAACCTCATTCGTGAGTAATGAGTACTTGATTTGTAAAAGGAATAATGTTTTACTGATTTCGGAAATCAGAATAAGTATCGAACAAACCACAGCAGCGCTAATAAAGGAAAATGTATTGACCAATAAAGTATTAAAACCAGTAGAAACCTCCATCTGCATAGAAGCTAAGATGAGACAAAATGATATTACATTTCCTAGATCATGGCTGCTTTAATAAGATTGTTATAAACAAGAATAACCTACTCACATATAAGGCATATGTTTCTCAAATCGTTTTAAAGGAGAATTATATCATTAAGTGATTAAAACTATGAACTACTGAAACCTTTCAAAATGAGAAACTTGAGCATTTGAAATTAGGCAAACTTGAACGCTTGGAAAATAATGTTGTTACTTGATTTTACAAAGGGAAGTGTTTTGGTTTACTTAAAAGATAGTCACTCTATTTTTATACTACGTATCAGGTGACTTTTGTGAAAGAAACAGATCTTTTAAAAGAGTTAATGTATGAAGTATTTTGGGGATAAATTCCCGAACTTGTTAACATAAAGTAGAAAGTACTTTGTGTGAAGAACTTGATTGTATTGGTCTGTGATAGCCTTGTAATACTTTCTTGTTGATTTGATAAGTAAACATGTTAGGATGCTACGTGTGCTAGTATCTTGTGATATTCTTGTTGTGCTTACGTTGTTAAACTTTAAGCTCGTTGATCGTTATTATATCACATACCCTCGACTTGTTATACCGGTGGCTTGCCACCGACGCGGTCTATACGGCCTACGCGGTCTATGTGACTACGCGAGCGGTATGCTCCGTGATTGATCATTCGGTGTTTTATCCCGACGCGGGGATGCCCTATGCGGTGCGTGTGACTACGCGGTCTATTGAGACTATGCGGGCGCGGAGTTCAGGAGGTACCGAGGTTAGCTACCCCGACGCGGTCTATACGACCTACGCGGTCTATGCGCGACCTATGCGGTCGCGGAAGTCCAGAGTAGGCACGCATAATGATACTATGGGCGATTGGCCTTGCTTCGATCATTAGCGCCTAGAAAAGACCCGATTCTGATATCCATTTCGCTCTTGTTTATGCGCGGCGTGAGACCCATAGTTATATTTGAGTGATGGCTTTAGGCGCGAGTCCGACTTGATATGATCGCTTATTTATCAGGAACTGTAGTTTGGTTATCATACATGTCTCCCGCTTTATATAGACTACTATGATTTCATTTACGATTTTCGCCACATACTTGGTACCGCCTGATCGACTTCGCGGGTCGCGTCACGCCGCAGTAGAGGTACACCGCCGTTGATCCTCGCCATAGTGGTCACGCTCAGTTGGGAAGCTCCGCTTCCGAGGCTTATCAGGTATAGTCCGTCGTAGTAGGTACTTACATTCGTGGGGTATGGCGGCCCCGCCCCGCCATCATTGCCGATCATTCTTAGGTCCGTAAATCGCGTGGCAGAATTTGTAAAAGGGATGTAATCGTCGATTCATGTTTTTTATATATATATGCCAAGGGCAATCTTTCTCGCTTAAACTGTTTTCATTCATATTATATTATGTCATGTTTTATATTCCGCTGATTACTCTGATGTTGTATCACTAGGGTGCCCGGGGTAAGGCACCAGTCACGGGCCCGGGTTCGGGTCGTGACAAAAGTACTATAACCTTGCTAGCCTTTCCACCCTTCAAGTAGAATACACTACTCGTAGTACTTCAACCTATAATAGTCATAACACGTCCATTAACCTCTAGCTTCAATCGTATAATATTCTAAGTGTAAAGTCTCCAAATTCTACGGAAAATCGGACAACACTTCCTTTGTTTCTACTTACTTTTCCACCTTTTTCAAGGCCGAATTCAATAACCAAACATGCCACATTTAAGGCCCAATCAATACAATTAACAATAGGGGATTACACGCCTACTAGACGTGTAAAATTCTGCCCCACAAAAGATATCAAACTAATACAAACTACTAGTCCAATTTCGGCCACATTGAGTACAATAACACCAATTCTTATCCAATTTCCATTTCAATCCAAGTTGTTAACATAACATGATATCAAGTCGCAATCGATTATAACCACTATAATCTTCAAGTAAGTAACATGTGACGATTCTAATAAACGACTAAATTGTAATCCAACTTCACAAGGCTTAAATAACATTTCGGATTTAAGGCTACAATCAATCCATAATACTTAAAAAAAACTTCAACACATAAACTTCATGCTAGCAACATGTAAAGCTAACAACAATATATATAATCTTGTAACACTTTTAAGGGACACGATTATTACCTCAACGAATCCTAATCCAACTCCAAATCTGAAGTCGCTCCTTAGTAACTTAGAGCCTCTCCAAGACACTTCAATCCGCTACTTGAGACCCTTAGAACAATACCAACAACTTTCCTTCAAACTTCCAAACAAAACCTAGAAAAGCAACTAGGTTTTCACTCATGACTAATACGAAAACTATCTTTTTCCGGGATTTTTCTATTGAGATACACTTACAATACACTCATGAACCTTGGTTTAAAGTGTGGAGCTTAACGGACAAGAAACAAAAAAATTTCTAGTTGTGGAGGAGTGAACCCGAGAGACTATCTTGGTGTTCTTGAAATTCTTGAAATTTTTTCTAAGTGTTGGGCTTAGTCTTGCTACTAGTAGTATTATATAGTCACATGGAGGGTCAAGATGTAAACAAATGGGTGGCTTGGATGAGGTCCAATTAAATATCAAGACTTGTGGACCCTTTGACTAAGTCAATTTTGTCAAGCTCTTCAAGTTGCAAGACTTGTCTTAATACAAGGGTCAAATGACCCTTGTGCCCATGCTACATTTCGTCCAAGACAAACATAAGGGGGTGACACGTGTCGCCCTCCCATTCGTCACAATATTGTTTTCCGACAATTTCATAATTCCGATAAATTTTTACAAGTCTCAAATCTTAACACTTGTGAGTTCTTACGTACGATCTTAAAACATGTCTTGTAAATACGGGGTGTAACATTCTTCCCCCCTTAGAAATATTCGTCCCCGAATGTTCTTTCGGAGTCAAACTTATGATTTCTTGGCATAGTCTCATAAAACTGCACTTAGTAAAACCTAATTATGCCACATACGTCCCTAGTACACCGCACTTGCATATTTATTCATCACAACCCAAATGAGGAAACAAATCCAAAGTGTGCACCATCACTATCTACTCACATTCATGGCCTAAAAGGATTTTCTTTTCGTACTTCCAACTTACTTCTAGCATACATACATAATCTCAATATTATCCATTCTTGATACTTAAACATACAAAAATCTTATCATGCATACAAATCTCTAAAGGGTCGAAGATATACCTGAAATCATATAGGCGGTTCAAAAGACCGCTAAACTCGGGAATTTCCACCACGACTTCGCCACGGCACGCGAATGAACATCCCGCCTAGCCATCAAGGCGAAGAACCCGCAACTGATCCGTAGATCGTATATCCTCATGTAACTCTCCTACTAGGAAAATCTCAACATATGGCCCTCGACGCCACTGTAAAACAGCACTGGCACGACGACATTCCCGTGGTGATGCCGCCACACCGTGACACCGGGAAGAGTGGCCCCGATCGCCAGAACCCATGCGCGATACGATCCAAGCTCGAGCTCGACGGCTCGACTACCCGGCTGATCCAACCTCTCGCCGTAAAACGGGAAGGATCACTCGCAGGCTGAAATGTAGACCTAGCTCGCCACAGCCTCTCCGCCGAAAATCACCAACCCTCGCTGCCCCGCCTCTGGCCGGGCTCTGGTCTGGTCTGCCCTTCTCTCTCGTCCTCAATCCTCGCATATATGTTCGCATCTCCGCAATATCCATACCGGGCTGAAGATCCACCCCCAAGCATGCAGTAATCATATGACGGTCTAGCCCCATCACATAACGATGAACTTTATGTGCCATGTCAGCTACAATAGTGTGCGCATGCCTGGCCAAGGAGTCAAACTCTAGGTTGTACTCCCTGATAGTCCTCCCATTTTGCCTCAAGGTCAAGAATCTATCTACAAGGGCTCTCCTCATCTCAGGAGGCAAAAAGTGATCCATAAAGGCCTCTGTGAACTCCTCCCAAACAAATTTCAAGAGCACCCACACCCCTGACAAGCTCCTATGACTAAAACCACCAACGCAATATCGCAGAACCGGAAGAGGCTAGCATACAGACTCCCTCCAATCCCTAAGAACTCGCATAGTCCGCCGTAGTCGCCGAATGAGAACTCGCGGATCCTCCTCGCACTGACGACATATAAAACTCGCAAGTGACGACAACCCGTAAAAATCCCAATCCGCAAACTGCGGCGTAGGTTGGCCGCCGCTCGCCCGTCGCCGCCGCTATTATACCGTCAATAACCGGACCGCTTCCCATAGTTCTATACTCAAGACTCCATGCTGCGGAATCGAGGCTCGCATCGAACCTCTATAGCCACCGCCGCGCCTTGCCTCTAATATCGCCGGCTGAACTCCGACCGCTTACTACCTCGTGCATAGTCTCAGGCTTCGAGTCCTAGTAACCTCTCACGCCACCGGCAATCGCGCTCCTCGCCGCTTGCCCTTCTCTCGCCCCGGTCGCCTGCGCGAGGCATAGCTGATTCATATACATAAGAATACGCTGCAGACGGATCAACCTATTAATACAGCCTTCTACCGCACGATCTCAGAGTGAGAAGAATGGAAACCAATCTTAAATGTTCTCAGCCTCTCGACATAGATGTGCACAACACACCGATAATCAAGACTCTACTGTAGACACGGCCTCAGACACTTTCCGAGGACTAATCGCCGATAGCCACTTTTGTCACAACTCAACTCGGCCGTGGATCGTGTCCTACTCCGGCACCTACAGTATACATCAGAGATAATCGGAACATACATGAAACTTATAAAATAAAACAACGAGAATTTAAACAAATAAAGTTAGCCGATAAGCTACCTCCTAGACACATATACATATACATAAACAATAAGTAAATTTCCTCGATTATAGATGTGGTGCAATAACACACCGATAATCAAGACTTACTAGACACTGGCCAGACACTTTCTCGAGGACTAATCAAGCCTGATACTTTGTCACAACCCTAACTCCGGCCGTGACCGTGTCCTACCCGGCAATTCCTTACGGTATACATCGTAGATAATCATGGAACATAAGCATGAAAACTTATAAAATAAAACAACGAATTTAAACAACAAAGTTAGCCGATAAGTGCTACCTCCTAGGACACATATACATATACATAAACAACAAGCATTTATATCCTTTCTTTTTTTTACAAACCGACCCACAACATGCGGACTACTGCACTTGGGTAAAATTACAACCGCATGGCGTATTGTGGTCTCTCGGCCATACCCCCGAATGTACATAAATCTACAACATCGTGGGAAACCGTAATAAAAAGATAATTCCGAGTGAATGGAGCTTCTTCCTAAAACCGGCAACAAGAGATCCCAAGAGCAGGATCACCAACCGTGCCAGACTTGCACACTCAAGCGCATGTAACGCAGATCCCCAAGGGCGCATTGCATAACAAAAATTTCTAGTGCATGGGAAATGTAAATAAGGTGCAACAACTGTAATCATAATCAGTATAAAAGAATGTCATTTTAACTCCTGAAATCAATCATATATTAATCGCTCTCTTTCCTTCTTTTCAATAAGAATTAACATCAAATTCTTA
>CM056737.1:14098027-14279073 GCA_029844215.1 Przewalskia tangutica
ATCAAGACTTATTGACCATTGACTTAGTCAAGATTGTCAAGCCACAACTTGCAAAGACTTTAGTCATCCAAGACTTAAGGTAAATGACCATAATGGCCATGCCATTTCCTCGAGCATTGCTGGGGGTGACACGTGTCGCCTCCCATTCGTCACAACACTTACGTTTTCCGACAATTTCATAATTCCGATAAATTTACAAGTCTCAAATCTTAACACTTGTGGGTTCTTACTTATGTTCTTAAAACATGTCCTGTAATTACGGGGTGTAACAACAACTTTGGAGCATTTTGCAACTTGTCGCTAGTCGTCATGAGTATGTGAACCTCTTCTTTCTTTGGCATGATCTCGTATGAAATATCCATGTGATAGTACTTGAGATTTCTTCTACTCTTAGAAGTTAAAGTATTCACATTGTTGACCCTAAGTTAAAAGTATGTTAAATTGTCTAAGTCCTCGCTAAGTCTTATGAGATGTTGGTAAGAATGGTTAGGAAATTTTGAGATTTGATTTAAAGCTATGTGTCTTGATTTATTTAAAGTAAGTAAGTGGATTTTATGTTCGAAAATGAGTTGAATTTATATGTGAAAAGGGGATTGATTTTAAAAGTGGAAGTTATATGATTTTAAGAGAATAAGTTATTTGGTTTTGGAAGTGTATGGAACTTTATATTTTTTATAAGTATAAGCGACATGATTTTAAAGAGTGTATGCTACGAGGTGTTAATATTATAAGCCTTGATTTTATGAGTGGAAATGACTTGAGCTTTAAAGAGAAAGAAGTTTTATGATTCTTTTAAGTATGTATGTACGTAGTATTTTTGGGTTTAGTTTCCTAATGTTGCAAGAATAAAAGTGCCTTAAGTTCTCTAAAATGAAAGGTTGTTATAATAGCTTTATGGGAAGTTGTTATAACGACTTAAAGAAGTAATAATACGATTGAAAATGTTACGTAAGGAAAATCACGAGCCTACAAATAGGCGGATTACGTTATGAATACACCGAGCCTACAATAGGCCGGATTACGTTATGAGATACACAGAGCCTACACATAGGGATTCGCCATATTACCCCGAGCCTACACATAGGCGGGTTACGTCATCTTACACCAAGCTCCACAGGCGGGCCGAATTATGCTACATGATTCCACAAAGACACCGAGCTCCGGTGAGCGGATTATGCTACGTGATTCCACGTGACACCGAGCTCCACAGCGGGCAGGATTATGCTACATGATTCCACAAGACACCAGCTCCACAGGCGGGCCAGATTATGCCACATGATTCATCATGACACCGTGTCCCGCAAATGGGCCGGATTACGTTATCACGTATGAATAATCAAAGTTAGCTTCCAAATAAGAAGTCTCTCCATAAAGGGTCGAATTATGTTATGTAAGATATGTAAGTTATGTGGAAAAACTTGATTAAATTCTTAAGTATGTATGTAAGAATTTGATGTTAATTCTTATTGAAAGAAGGAAAAGAACGGTTAATATACGATTGATTTCAGGAGTTAAAATGACATTCTTTTATCTGATTATGATTTGGTTATTTGCACCTTATTTCTCATTTCCATACTGCACTGTTGTTATGCTTGAGGCCGCTCATGCGTTAAATCCGCAGTGTTAGGTACAGTTGGTGATCCTTGCTCTTAGGATCTCTGTCGGTTTTGGGAAGAAGCTCCATTCACTCCGAGGCTTATCTTTTGGTACGGTTTCACTTTGATGTTGTAGATTTATGTACATTGAGAGTATGGCGGGCCCCGTCCATACGATTGTAATTCTTAGAGTCCGTAGTCACATGTTGGTCAGTTTGTAAAAAAAGAAAGGGATATAACTGTTGTTGTTTATGTATATGTATATGTGTCCTAGGAGGTAGCCTTATCGGCTAACCTGTTATTTAAATTCTCGTTGTTTTATTTTATAAGTTTCATGTATGTTCTGCTGATTATCTCGATGATATACAGTAAGTGCCGGTAGTTCACCGATCGCGGCCGGGGTCGTGACAAAATGGTGTCGAGCGGTTAGTCTCTGGAAAGTGTCTACTGACCGTGTCTAGTAAGTCTTGATTATCGATTGTGTTGCACTACATCTATAATCGGGTGTAGGACATTTAGGATCGGGTTTCCATTCTTCTCACTCTGAGATCGTGCGGTGGAGTGTATTAATAGGTTGATCCGTCTCACGCGTATTCTTATGTATATGAATCATCTATCGCCCAGCGACCGAAGCGGCCAGAAGAGCAAAGCGGCGAGGCGCCGATTAGAAGCGTATGAGTTACTAGACTCGAACACAGACTATGCGACTAGTGAGTAGCAAAGGCGAGTTTAGCCACGCCGGCGGCGGCAGAGCGGTAAGCAGCGTTCCGCACGAGCCTCGATTCCGGCGGCTCAAAGTCGCCGAGTATAGAGACTATAGAGAGAGCGAAGATAGTATAAGGCAGCGGCCGCGGTGAGCGAGCAGCTAACCTGAGCCATGGGGCCATGATTCGGATTTTACGGCTTGTCATCCGCCCGAGTTTTATGGTTCGAGGTCCGAGGAGGATCCGCAGAGTTCATTCGGCAGCTACGGCGGACTATACGAGTTCTTAGGGCCGGAGACAGTGCATTATGCTAGTCTCTTACCAGCGACGATATTGCGTTGAACCGGTTTGAGTCATGGAACTATCTAGGGTGTGGGTCTTTCTTCGAGCTGTTTGGGAGGAGTTCACAGAGGCCTTTATGGATCACTTTTTGCCTCCTGAGATGAGGAGAGCCCTTGTAGATAGATTCTTGACCTTGAGGCAAAATGGGAGGACTATCAGGTACACCGAGTTTGACTTCTTGGCGAGCATCGCACTATTGTATTGCCAGGCGCATGCGTAGTTCATGTCGTTATGTGATGGGGCTAGACCGTCATATGATTACTGCATGCTTGGGGGTGGCTCTTCAGCCCGGTATGGATATTGCCAGGATGCAGACATATGCACAGGGGATTGAGGACAGGGAGAGAGAGGACCGACCAGACCAAGGCCGACCAAGAGGGCGGGGCGGGCAGGGTTCAGGGTGATTTTCGAGGCGGAGAGCCTCAGCAACAGGCTAGGTCTACATTTCAGCCGGCACAGAGTGCTCCTTCCCTGTTTTCTGGTAGGAGGTTGGATCAGCCGGGTAATTTTCGACCCTTTAGAGATTTGTATGCATGATAAGCTTATTGTATGTTTAAGTATCAAGAACGGATAATATTGAGATTATGTATGTATGCTAGAAGTAAGTTGGAAGTACGAAAAGAAAATCCTTTTAGGCCATGAATGTGAGTAGATAGTGATGGTGCACACTTTGGATTTGTTTCCTCATTTGGGTTGTGATGAATAAATATGCAAGTGCGGGTGCTAGGTCAGTACGTGGCATAATTAGGTTTTACTAAGTGCGATTTTATGAGACTATGCCAAGAAATCATAAGTTTGACTCAAAGAACATTCGGGGCGAATGTTTCTGGGGAAGAATGTTACACCTCGTATTTACAAGACATGTTTTAAGATCGTGCGTAAGAACTCATGTGTTAAGATTTGAGACTTGTAAAAATTTATCGAATTATGAAATTGTGAAAACAATATTGTGGCGAATGGGAGGCGACCACGTGTCACCCCTTATGTTTGTCTTGGGCGAAATGTATGGGCACAAGCGGTCATTTGACCCTTGTTAGGAAGACAAGTCTTGCAACTTGAAGAGCTTGACAAAATTGACTTAGTCAAAGGGTCCACAAGTCTTGATATTTAATTGGACCTCATCCAAGCCACCCATTTGTTTACATCTTGACCATCCATGTGACTATATAATACTACTAGTAGCAAGACTAAGCCCAACACTTAGAAAAATTTCAAGAATTTCAAGAACACCAAGATAGATCTCGGGTTCACTCCTCCACAACTAGAAAAAAATTTGTTTCTTGTCCATTAAGCTCCACACTTTAAACCAAGGTTCATGAGTGTATTGTAAGTGTATCTCAATAGAAAAATCCCGGAAAAAGATAGTTTTCGTATTAGTCGCAAGGTGAAAACCTAGTTGCTTTTCTAGGTTTTGTTTGGAAGTTTGAAGGAAAGTTGTTGGTATTGTTCTAAGGGTCTCAGTAGCGGATTGAAGTGTCTTGGAGGCTCTAAGTTGCTAGGAGCGACTTGATTTGGAGTTGGATTAGGATTCGTTGAGGTAATAATCTTGTCCCTTAAAGTGTTACAAGATTATATATATTGTTGTTAGCTTTACATGTTGCTAGCATGAAGTTTATGTGTTGAAGTTTTTTAAGTATTATGGATTGATTGTAGCCTTAAATCAAATGTCATTTAAGCCTTGTAAGTTGGATTACAATTTAGTCGTTTATTAGAATCGTCGCATGTTACTTACTTGAAGATTATAGTGGTTATAATCGATTGCGACTTGATATCATGTTATGTTAACAAATTGGATTGAAATGGAAATTGGATAATAATTGGTGTTATTGTACTCAATGTGGCCGAAATTGGACTAGTAGTTTGTATTAGTTTGATATCTTTTGTGGGGCGGAATTTTACACGTCTAGTGGGCGTGTAATCCCCTATTGTTAATTGTATTGATTGGGCCTTAAATGTGGTGTGTTTGGTTATTGAATTCGGCCTTAAAAAAGGTGGCAAAGTAAGTAGAAACAAAGGAAGTGCTGTCCGATTTTCTGTAGAATTTGGAGACTTTACACTTAGAATATTGTACGATTGAAGCTAGAGGTTAATGGACGTGTTATGACTATTATAGGTTGAAGTACTACGAGTAGTGTATTCTACTTGAAGGATGGAAAGGCTAGCAAGGTTATAGTACTTTGGAGCATTTTGCAACTTGTCGCTAGTCGTCGTAAGGTATGCGAACCTCTTCTTTCTTTGGCATGATCCTACGTATGAAATATCCATGTGATAGTACTTCAGTACACCGTGTCCCGCAAATGGGCCGGATTACGTTATCACGTATGAATAATCAAAGTTAGCTTCCAAATAAGAAGTCTCTCCATAAAGGGTCGAATTATGTTATGTAAGATATGTAAGTTATGTGGAAAAACTTGATTAAATTCTTAAGTATGTATGTAAGAATTTGATGTTAATTCTTATTGAAAGAAGGAAAGAAGCGGTTAATATCTGATTGATTTGAGGAGTTAAAATGACATTCTTTTATCTGATTATGATTTGGTTGCACCTTATTTGTTCCATACTGCACTGTTGTGCGGCCTTCGGGCCAGAAGTGCGTTCATGCCCGCGGGTGTTAGGTACACAGGTTGGTGATCCTTGCTCTTAGGATCTCTGTTCAGTTTTAGGGAAGAAGCTCCATTCACTCAGGAGGCTTATCTTTTGGGTACGGTTTCCCTGACGTTGTAGATTTATGTACAATCAGGGGTATGGCGAGAGCCGCCCCGCCACGATTGTAATTCTTAAGTGCAGTAGTCACGTATTTGTGGGTCGCTTTGTAAAAAGAAAGGATATAAGCATTTGTTGTTTATGTATATGTATATGTGTCTGGGAGGTAGTCTTATCGGCTAACCTGCTATTTAAATTCTCGTTGTTTTATTTTATAAGTTTCATGTATGTTCCATTGATTATCTCGATGTATACTGTAAGGTGCCTGGTAGGGCACGATCGCGCCCGGCCTGGTCGTGACAAAAATGATATCGAGCGGTTGATCCTCGGAAAGTGTCTATGCATCGTGTCTAGTAGAGTCTTGATTATCGGTGTGTTGTCACATCTATAATCGGAGGCTGCAGGACATTTAGGATTGGTTTCCATTCTTCTCACAGATCGTGCGATGAGTTGTATTAATAGGTTGATCCGTCTCGGCGTATTCTTATGTATATGAATCAGCTATGCCTCACCCGGCGACCAGAAGGCGGCAAGGCAAAAGCAGAGGCGCTAGCGCGCGAGAAGGGTTACTAGGACTCGAGCACGAACTATGCCCGAGGTAGTAAGTAGTCGGCGGTTCGACCACAGCGATAAGCAATGAGGCGGCGGTAGCTCGGACGTTCGTGCGAGCCTCCGATTCGCGGCAGTCGCGGTATAGAACTATGGGAAGCGAATCGGTTATTGACCAAGATAGTAGCGAGGCGGCAACAATGACGAGCGGCTAACCCTAGAGCCGGCGGTTTGGATTGAGATTTTACGGGTTGTCATCCGCCCGAGTTTTATGGTTGAAGTCGAGGAGGATCGCGGGGGATTCGTTCGGCGGCTACGAACTATGCGA
Source organism: Przewalskia tangutica (assembly GCA_029844215.1). NCBI lineage: Eukaryota > Viridiplantae > Streptophyta > Magnoliopsida > Solanales > Solanaceae > Przewalskia > Przewalskia tangutica. The sequence continues at coordinate 14,104,249 of CM056737.1, forward strand.
GTTCTTAGGGCTTGAGAGACAGAGTTATGCTAGCCTCTTACCGTTCTGCGATATTGCGTTGAACGGGTTTGAGTCATGGTAACTGTGGTGTGGGTGCTCTTGAGTTTGGGAGGAGTTCACGAGGCCTTTATGGATCACTTTTGCCTCCGAGATGAGGAAAGCCCTTGTAGATAGATTATCGACCTTGAGGCAAAATGGGAGGACTATCGTCAGTACAACACGAGTTTGACTCCTTGGCGAGCATCGCACACTATTGTGGCCCGACATGGCGCATGAGTTCATCGTTATGTGATGGGGCTAGACCATCATATGATTCTGCGTGCTTAGGGTGGCTCTTCACCCGATATGGATATTGCGAATGCGGACATATGCACGAGATTGAGGACGAGAGAGAGGACCGACCGGACCAAGGCCAGCCCAAGAGGCCAAGGCGGTAGGGTTCAGGTGATTTTCGAGGCGGAGAGCCTCGGCGTGACTAGGTCTACATTTCGGCAAACAGAGTGCTCCTTTTCGCTCGGCGAGGTTGGATCACCGGTAATTTTCGACCCTTTAGAGATTTGTATGCATGATAAGATTGTTGTATGTTTAAGTATCAAGAACGGATAATATTGAGATTATGTATGTATGCTTAGAAGTAAGTTGGAAGTAAAAAGAAAATCCTTTTAGGCCGTGAATGTGAGTAGATAGTGATGGTGCACACTTTGGATTTGTTTCCTCATTTGGGTTGTGATAAATAAATATGCAAGTGTGTACTAGGGCCGTATGTGGCATAATTAGGTTTTACTAAGTGCGCTTTTATGAGACTATGCCAAGAAATCATAAGTTTGACTCGGAAGAACATTAGGGACGAATGTTTCTAAGGAGGAAGAATGTTACACCGTATTTACAAGACATGTTTTAAGATCGTACGTAAGAACTCACAAGTGTTAAGATTTGAGACTTGTAAAAATTTATCGGAATTTTGAAATTGTCGGAAAATAATATTGTGACGAATGGGAGGGCGACACGTGTCCCCCCCTTATGTTTGTCTTGGACGAAATGTAGCATGGGCACAAGGGTCATTTGACCCTTGTTAGGAAGACAAGTCTTGCAACTTGAAGAGCTTGACAAAATTGACTTAGTCAAAGGGTCCACAAGTCTTGATATTTAATTGGACCTCATCCAAGCCACCCATTTGTTTACATCTTGACCCTCCATGTGACTATATAATACTACTAGTAGCAAGACTAAGCCCAACACTTAGAAAAAATTTCAAGAATTTCAAGAACACCAAGATAGGCTCTCGGGTTCACTCCTCCACAACTAGAAAAAAATTTGTTTCTTGTCCATTAAGCTCCACACTTTAAACCAAGGTTTATGAGTGTATTGTAAGTGTATCTCAATAGAAAAATCCCGGAAAAAGATAGTTTTCGTATTAGTCGCAAGGTGAAAACCTAGTTGCTTTTCTAGGTTTTGTTTGGAAGTTTGAAGGAAAGTTGTTGGTATTGTTCTAAGGGTCTCAAGTAGCGGATTGAAGTGTCTTAGAGAGGCTCTAAGTTGCTAAGGAGCGACTTCAGATTTGGAGTTGGATTAGGATTCGTTGAGGTAATAATCTTGTCCCTTAAAAGTGTTACAAGATTATATATATTGTTGTTAGCTTTACATGTTGCTAGCATGAAGTTTATGTGTTGAAGTTTTTTTTAAGTATTATGGATTGATTGTAGCCTTAAATCCGAAATGTCATTTAAGCCTTGTAAAGTTGGATTACAATTTAGTCGTTTATTAGAATCGTCGCATGTTACTTACTTGAAGATTATAGTGGTTATAATCGATTGCGACTTGATATCATGTTATGTTAACAAATTGGATTGAAATGGAAATTGGATAATAATTCGTGTTATTGTACTCAATGTGGCGAAATTGGACTAGTAGTTTGTATTAGTTTGATATCTTTTGTGGGGCGGAATTTTACACGTCTAGTGGGCGTGTAATCCCCTATTGTTAATTGTATTGATTGGGCCTTAAATGTGGTGTGTTTGGTTATTGAATTCAGCCTTAAAAAAGGTGGCAAAGTAAGTACAAACAAAGGAAGTGCTGTCCGATTTTCCGTAAAATTTGGAGACTTTACACTTAGAATATTCTACGATTGAAGCTAGAGGTTAATGGACGTGTTATGACTATTATAGGTTGAAGTACTACGAGTAGTGTATTCTACTTGAAGGATGGAAAGGCTAGCAAGGTTATAGTACTTTGGAGCATTTTGCAACTTGTCGCTAGTCGTCGTAAGGTATGTGAACCTCTTCTTTCTTTGACATGATCCTACGTATGAAATATCCATGTGATAGCACTTCAGGATTCCTTCTACTCTTAGAAGTTAAGAAGTATTTGTTATACCCCGTATTTCCAGAGTATGTACGTGAGGTCGTACGTATAAAATTTTTTAGCCCTAAGTAGGCTAAGGGACGAAATTTTGTGCACAACTAGCGAAAATAATTGTTTTCCGACGAAACGTTTTCCAAGCTTTGCGAAGGGAAAAATACGGCTATGTCATTTATTATTTTTGCGGATTTTTCCGAAAGATAAAATATTTTAGACCAACGAGAGGGTGACACTTGTCACCCTCAAGTGGACGGCAAATTGAGGCTCTTGGAACGTTTTTTTGTGCCTTTCTTTTGGTCAAGGGTTAGGTAGGATATTTTGTGTAGTAGATGGATAACGACATATGGATAAATCCTCACCCTACACTTGCACACCACTTGTCTTGATCTTGGCCATTGGTTGGCCTATAAATACCCCTCTAATGCAAGACATTTCTTCATCCACACTTGTAAAACAATCCAAGGCAAAAATCCCTCTCCCTCCCTCTTAAACCTCTCGTCCAAATCACCCCTCCCCCTTGAGAGGCCCTTGGCCGAGAAGTACCCCCCCTACCTTGAAGCTCTCGTAAAATACCCCCCCCCCCTTGGTAGAAAAATACTATCCAAGTATTGTTATTATTCCAAAATACCTTGGCCCATATACCTTATAGTATTCCAAGGTTACACCTATACTAAAAGCCAGAAATACTATCATACTTCCTTCAATACAAAAACAAAACCCTAAGGAAAATCTTCACGGTTGGTTGAAGTATTAAGAAGAAGTTGCGTAGAACTTCTAAGGGTTGTTTGGAGCGGTTGGAGCGTTGATTAGGAGCTAAACGTTGCTCGGGATCGACATTAAAACTTGGATAATTTTGGGCTTATCGAGGTAAATACTCTTGTCCTTCTATTGTAATTGGGAATTACATCTGTAGTAGTATAGAATGAGTATAAGATACATGAAGGATATTCGTAAGAGAATTGAACTGTAATAGAAGGATATTACGAAAAGAATTTAATCGAAATCACATCGGAAGAATATTAAAGAAGAAGATCGAATCAGATTTACATGGAGAGATTTACTGAGAATTTTGTAGTTTGACGTAGGAGGTGCTGCCCAATTTCCGTAGAATAAGGAATGCGTATCTAGAATTATTCTCTGAGTAGTCTAGGCGTTGATAGACTTGTATGACCGTTATTGGTTGAAATCGCAAGTAGCGTATTCTACTCGAAGGGTGGAAAGTGGCTAGCCGGATTCTGATACTATGGAGCTATTTGCTAATAGTCGATAATCGTCGCGGGGTATGTGATTCTTCCTATCCTCTTGAGCATGATATTTTAAAGTATATATAGTACGGTAGACGAACGTGTGTTAACTGAACATGGTTTTACTTGACGTCTTCGCGAGTTTTAAATAATAAGAATCTTGAATGTATTTCAAAAGAATTAAGAATCGTTTTGAAAGAAGAGTAATACTTGGTTTTAAAAGTTTAAGAGTTATACTAGCTTTATGGAAAGTTAGGTATAACGACTTAAGAGTAATAAAAAGAATGGGTTATTAATTTTAGAAGTTAAGAGACTTGATAAGAGGCTTGACTTAATTGAATTGATATGAATTTTGTTAAAAAGTGTGAAACCTCATTCGTGAGTAATGAGTACTTGGTTTTAAAGAATAATGTTTTACTGATTCTAAATGAGAATAAGTATCGAACTAACCAACTGCGGCGTTAATAAAGGAAAATGTATTGACAAATAAGTAATTATATTAAAACCAAGGAAACCTCCATCTGCATAGAAGCTAAGATAAGACAAAATTGTATTACATTTCCTAGATCATGGCTACTCTAATAAGATTGTTATAAACAAGAATAACCTACTCACACATAAGGCATATATTACTCAACTGTTTTTTTAAAAAGAGAATTATGTTATTAAATGATTAAGACTATGAACTATGAAACCTTTCGAAAATAAGAAACGTGAATATTTGAAATTAGGCAAACTTGAACTTTTGGAAAAGAATGTTGTTACTTGACTTTAAGAAGGAAAGTGTGTTGGTTTAAAAAGGAGGGCATAATATTGCCTTAGTTGATTTAAAAGGAAAACACGGTATTATCTTAATCTATCTTAAAAGAGCGTTTAGATGTTAGGGCCACACGACACCGTGTTCATGGGATGAACCGGGAATGTATTTCACCTGATTCGATATCGAGTCCATGAGATGGACCGGGAATGTATTTCATGCGACACCGCATTCATGGGATGAACCGGGAATGTATTCCATCCGATTTCTATCGAGTCCCGTGATATGATGGGCCGAGACATGCGATTTCTATCGAGTCCCATGAGATGGGCGAGACATGTGCGATTTCATCGAGTCCCGTGAGACGGGCCGAGACATGTGCGATTTCTATCGAGTCCCATGAGATGGGCCGAGACATGTGTAATTTCTATCGAGTCCCATGAGATGGGCCGAGACATGTGCGATTTCTATCGAGTCCCATGAGATGGGCCGAGACATGTATTCCATACGATTCCTATCGAGTCCCATGAGATGGGCCGAGACATGTATTCCACACGATTCCACCTCGAGTCCATGAGATGGGCCGAGACATGTTACACGTATCACCTAACTTATACCTAGATCACGGTGAGGAAGGAGTTCCACGGGCATGAGGATGACTTTAGGCGTGAGTCACGACTTGACATGATTGTTTTTATGTTGCGAACTGTAGTTTGGTTATCATACATGTCTCCTGTTTTATTTTAGATTGTTATGATTTCATTTACAGTATTTTTCAGTTTCACATACTTGGTACTGTTATGCGACCTCCTTGGGGCCGCGTTCATGCCGCAGTGAGGTACACCGTTGTTGATCCTCGCTCATAGGATCACGGTTCAGATTGAAGCTCGCTTCTCGAGGCTTATCTTTTGCATGTTTCTCGAGTTGTAGGTTCTTGTACATTCGTGGGTATGGCGGGCCTCGTCCCATCATAGGTATTGTTACATTCTTAAGGTCCAGAGTAATGCTGTTGTGGGCAGTTTGTAAACGGGATGTAATCACTCAAAGTTTTATTATATATACATGCCAAAGCGATATTTTCATGGATAAACTGCTTTCATTTTATAATCGTTTCATGTCTTATTTTATATTCCACGATCACTCGATGTATAACTACTTGGGTGCCGGCAGGCACCGCCACGGCCCGGTTCGGTCGTGACAAAAGTGGTATCGAGTAGTTTATCCTCTGAAAGTGTCTGACTGTGTCTACAGTAGAGTCTTGATTATCGGTGTGTTGTGCACCACATCTATAATCGTGAGGTCGCAGGACATTTAGATTGGTTTCATTCTTCTCATTCCGAGATCGTGCCTTAGAAGTTGTGTTATAAGTTGGACCCTCCGACGTATTTCGTTTTACGCTTATGCCTCCGCAAGGCAACCCGCCTGATGGGCGGCGATGGCGGGCTGCTAGTAGGATACAGAGGAGTCGGGCGCAGCGCGGGCCATTACCCGAGATAGTGCTTGACGGCGAGTTTTGCGACGCCGCCACTCTAACAGAGTTTAGGTCAAAGCAGCGGATCGCCGAGACCACAAGACTGAGCCTCCCCCACACCGGAGCAGCAGGAGACGGGTTACAAGAAGATGACCCGATCGCCAGATCGTGGCGGACATACGAGGATAGGTCGACGCGCGGTTCCAGCCGATGGTACCGGGTTCACCCTAGATCGGATAGTTTGAGGCTACGGGACTTTCTCGAGTTGTAGCCCGCCGCAGTTCTACGGTCGAGGCACGAGGATGATCCGCAGGAGTTCATTCGACAGCCATTCTACGGATCAGCGAGTGATCAAGGCTTCGAGACCGAGTAGGTGGTCTTAGGTTCGCATCGGCCGCGTGATACCGCAAATGATCGGTTTGATTCGGAGCCGTCCCGGGAGAGTATGCACTTCCACCGTATGGAGCGAAGTTCGTGGGCATTTCTTGCACATTTCTTGCCTCCATGAGAAGGCGGCTCGGCCGACAGATTTTTGACGCTGAGGCGCACGCGCACGGCTCGAAGTACAATGTGGATTTTGACTCATTAGCTCGGTACGTCCCCGCATTGGTAGCCGACATGGAGGACAGAGTACACCGCTACGTCACCGGGCTCGATGACTACTTGTGTCACGACCCGAACCCGGGCCCGTGACTGGTGCCTTACCCCGGGCACCCTAGTGAGACAACATCAGAGTAATCAGCGGAACATAACACAACAACATGAAATAACAAGAAGCGTACAACACTTATCTTTAGAAAACTTGCCTTCCGATAAATAATAATAACAACTCTTTCAAAATGAGCAGTTTAATCCTTTCTTTACAAACCCGCCCACAACAAGCATTTCACGCACTTACGAAAGATATGACAACAATGGCGGGACAGGGCCCCGCCATACCCCTGAATGTAAGCACCTACGACAACAGGGGACTATACCAAGATAAGCCTCCGGAGAAACGGAGCTTCCTAAAGTCAATCTGTGACCAAGAGCGAGATCAACGATCGTGTACCTTTACTCGCGGCAGATGAACGCACTTCAAGCGAGGTCAAGACAACAAAAAGTATGTGAAATCAAAATAAATATCATAAATGAAATCATAGTAGTCATATAAAGCGCGAGACAAGTATGATAACCAAACTACGATTTACAACAAAGCGCTATGTCAAGTCGTGACTCACGCCTCAAGTCATCACTCAAGTATAACAAGGGTCTCGTGCCCACAACATCAATCATGCCCGTGGAATACCTTCCTCACCGCCGGCTTCTATGATATAAAAGCACCAAGGAACACACATGAACACCGTGTCCCATCCGTGTCATAATAAAATCAGACGGTAAGTACGAAGGCATAGCCGATTACTAAAACCCACACTAACAAGGTCATGAATCTGATCATAAGATCTGTCTAGACCGTCACATGATCAAAGCTGGCCACTTGCCCGCATTATCAATGTACGCGTCTAACCTCGAACTCCGCACTCGCGTAGGCCAATCTCATCGCCCGCATGTGGTATTCCCGCGTCGGTAGCTACTCCGCATCGCCCCGACTTCCGAGTCCAGATGGCTACGCGACCGCACGCCCATAAAGGACGACGCTAACCTCGAACTCGTAGCTCGCGATAGGCCCTCGTGACCCGCATGAGGTATTCTCGAATCATGGTCCTGCATCACCGAGTCTACCCGCATCGGAGGGCTTAACCCCGGAATCATCTCAAGAGATGAATGCCACAATACTATCATAACGACTGATAGTTAATAAGCACAATCAAGGAAAACCCCTTTACACAAACATCACAAGATACTAACACACGTAGCATCCTAACACGCTTACTTATCAAAGCAAATGAAGTATTACAAGGCTATCACAAACCAATACAATCAAGTTGTTCACACAAGGTACTTTCTACTATATGATTAACAAGATCGGGTTTTTATCCCCAAAGTACTTCATACATTAACTCTTTAAAAGATACGTTACTTTCACAAAAGTCACACAATACTGTAGTATATGAAAATAGAGTGATTATCTTTTAAAGTAAATCAATTACTTCTCTTTCAAAATCAAGAAGCAACATTGTTTTCCAATGTTCAAGTTTGACAAAATTCCAAAGTTCAAGTTTGACTTTTTAGAAAGCTTTAGTAGTTCAAAGTCTTATTAATTTACGAAGATAATTATCATTTAAACAACTGAGAAACCTAAGCCTTATATGTGAGTAGATATTCTTGTTTATTACAATCTTATTACAAAGAATGCATGATCTAGAAATATCATTTTGTCTCATCTTAGCTTCTATGCAGATGGAAGTTTCTACTGGTTTTAATAATACTTAATTAGTCAAAACATTTCCTTTTATTAACGCCGCAGTTGGTTTGTCGACACATTACGATTTTCAAATCAAGAAACATTCTTAAGCCGTTATACCTAACTTCCCATAAAGCTAGTATAACTCTTAAGTTTTCAAAACCAAGTATTACTTCTTCTCTATTAACACATAACAAGCCGCTTATAGTTCAAATCAGATTACCTTTTAAAACCACAAGTATTTTCTTACCAACATAAAGTCATATAACTAACTTCCCATAAAGTCGTTATAACACTTTATGTTTTAAACCAATCAAATACAATTAGCACGTGACGCTCACCGTACTACATAGTTCACACATATCATGCTAGAAGAGATAGGAAGAGGTTCACATACCTCGCGACGAGTATCGACTAATAGCAAAACGCTCCAAGTACTTCCAACCGTCGGCTACTCCTTAAGCCAAGTAGATCGCGCCACACGTAGTACTTCAACCTATAAGGCCACAAGGCGCTTATTAACATCAAGATCTTATCGTAGAACATTCTACGTAAAAATTCGCAAAGACCTCCCCGACAACAGAAATCTCCTCCTCTATCGAGGCCGGCTACCAAGCCAACCGTAGGGTTATACATCTAACCCTAACTGTACAATTCTACTCCGCGGACTACTTCACAAGTCTCTTGTGTCACATTACTAAGTAATTACTGATTCGAATCTTCTTTAAATTCGTGCTTAAGTCGCAAGACATCGCTGAGTAAGTATTATTCAGCTTAAGTCAAAAGACAGTGCCAATCACTACGTTCAGTTCTATCTCTAGTATACTTCAACTAGATATTCTAACAATAGGTAATTTCCACTTACAATAGAGGGACAAGATATTTACCTCAATAAGCCCATAAGTATCCAAGTATAAAGTCGATCCCGGCAATCGTTTAGCTCAACTCCGAGCGCCCAACCCATCTAAACCACCCTTAGAAGTTCTAACCAACTTCTACACAATACTCCAACTGACTATGGAGATTTTCCTGTGGTTTCGGTTTTGGACTGACTAAGTATAATAGTATTTTCTGGGCTTTTCGTATAGGTATATACTTAGAATAATACAAGGTATATGGCTAAGGTAATTTGGGCATTATAAAAATAATTTTTAGAGTATTTCTACAAAGAGTGGTATATATACGAGACAACACCACAAGTGGTGTATACTCGGCCTACTCCCACTGTGGGGTACTCGACGAGGGGGGCAAGGGAACTCTCGGCTAAGCCTCACAAGGGGGAGAGGACGAGAACAACATGACGGAGGAGAGGGTTTCTAAGACTTAGAACATTTTAGGATGAATAAGTCTTCCAAAGGGTGGTATTTATAGTACAAGCCAAGGCCAACCAACGGTCAAGATCTAGCCAAGTGTTATGCAAGTGTAGGGCGAGATCATGCCAAGTGCACCTTATCCATCTACCCACAAAATATCCTACCAACTACTTGACAAAACTCACCCAAATCGTCCAAGCTTGACCGCCCACACTCCATCAATGAGAGGGTGACAAGTGTCGCTCTCTCGTTGGTCCAAAATGTTTCGTCTCTAAAATCCGCAAAATAAGAAATGACATAGCCGAAATTCCCTACGAAAGTCGTGAAAACGCTTTCAAAAAACGACTCTAACCGTGTTATGCACAAATAAAATTCGCCAAACACTTTAAGGCACAAACTTTTCTACGCACGTCCCCGCGCATATACTGGAAATACGGGTATAACATTCTCCCTCTTAGAAACATTCGTCCCGAATGTTCCTTCTAAGTCTCAAAACAAACGCGCCAGATAGTCTTCACTACTATACTTACGAGAACAATCCGCCACACCGCCACGTAAACACCCGCGCACATACTTCTATCTAAGCCCACGAGGAAAACACCTCTAATCATCACCACAAAACACTTCTCACCGGGTCTAAAATATACTTCCTTCAGACCTTCTCTTTACAAAAAGAAATGATCACATCTATGCCGCCATACATGCTCGCTTCTCTTTACTCGTAGATACCACTTTGTCACTTTGCTCGAGGCATTAACCTTCTCAGCGATCCAACAAATGGTACCACTTTTGTCACTTTGTCGCGAGCCTTGCTCCGACGACCCAACAAATGGTACCGGCCGCATGCGATCCCCGAGGATGTCGATACCGAACTCTTTCCACATTTCTCGACATCGTCGCTTTCAAAACTCGGTTACTATCTCTAACGTGATCATCATTAATCGAACACTGACGGATCTTCGATATTTCCGAACATCACAATACGAAAAGACCGACGACCGCTTCCTACGCCGGACGGCAAATGCTAACATATAGCAACCCGCCTATCCTTCACATGAACTCACAGGCCCAAAGTAACTCGCTAAGTTCCTCTGCTTTCCAAAACTCGTCGCACCCAAACCCGGGTGGTACTTTCAAGACCGATCATTAACTCAACTCTAAGCGCCGCCGCCGATTATCCGCACGATTCCTCCGAGCTTCGAACCTCTTCTAGACAAGCTTCACTATCCACACCACCGGAACAAGCTGAACCAACCGTTCAACCTTGCCAACATCGAACCAATCGACCGACAACTTACACTTCCGCCTCTTACAAGGCTTCATAAGGCGATATCCGAACACCGAAATGGTATATCAAACACTACCTCCACAGAGACAACAATCCCGAAATCCAAACACCGCCCGAGGCGAATGCGATTCCGAGACTCACCGAGTTCCTAACCCCGCTCGTAAACTTTAGAAAACGAAAATAGCCACAACCGGGCTTCATCGCTCGACATAAGGTGAAGGTAGGCACCTGCAGCCTTACAACCTTTCTCGATAAAACAATGCCGAGTAAACGGTCTTCGGCTAGAAACAAGATGGTCGACTCTCCTGCCCGACCATCGGTCGAACGATCCACGAACTCAGACGTGGTTAACAAAACTGGGCCTAACACCCTCGTGACTACCACAAGCGGGACCACCACAACCGACCCCACCACCAAAACTACCGCGGGTTGACCCGCAACGCGGCCTCAACCCGACCCGCAACGCGCATCATACTAGCTCCCAACCGAACAATCTCACTAATCACGCTACGAAAACCTGGCGGTCTTCTTAGCTCAACTACCTTCTTTCATTCCACACTACTAGGGACCTGTCCCAACATAACTCACGTGCACTATGCACTCCGATAAGTGGTCAAACATAACACTACACCTTTTTCTCGAGATGGCCTCACCTCTAAGGTCTCTACGTATAAAGCTCTAAGGCTCACACTTTCTATCCCCAAAATCTTACTCGGTTAAACAACCATGATTTCAAATCACAACTAACACATCGCTATCGAACATAGCACCTAAGGTATACTCACCTTATCACCTATACAAAACTCTGTGAGGGTTAAGGATAGATCTATGTTCATCGCTTTCACTCCCTTAGTCGTCTAATCAAACCTCGCCTGTAGTACGCGCATAGCTAAGGGAGGTGACGAACTACCCACCGGCATCAAGGCAAAGTCCTCCTACAAGGACACTATATCGACAATGCACTCGACGGTCATAGGTACAACAAGTACCAACTAAAAGATGACATTCCCGACGACGTGCATCCGTTCAATGAACCGAAGATCCGAGTTCGACCAACTCTGCGACTAACGCCCGACATCCGTGGAAGACCACTCTCCGGGCGGATGTGCATAATCAAATCACGCGAGGTGACTCGCCTCGAAAGTTACCAAAGGACCTCGCCGCCTGCCTTCTTCCGTTGCCTCGTTAACCCGTCGATCTCTACGCTTTCGGCCGCGCATAAGCCCGCATACGTGCCATGCTCAAGCCTAACTAAAGAATTACTCTTGCACAACCTCTCTTAGATAGTCATCAAGACTCGCGATACATCCAGATACTCTCCGTAGTCAAATCCATAGCTAGTAATGCGGTTGCCTCTTGCAATCTATATTCACCGCTCTTGGCCGTGGAACCGGCGTTCAAATATCATGGCCGCAGAGGAATCGCCGCCGCCGTGCTTAACTCACGGCTAGTGACATCGCAGAATCCCCGAATGAAGCACCACCCTAGGTAATGATTGGGCTCGTGCCCTCGCAACCCTTCCAACTCTACTCGCGCCTCCTGCCGCTTTGCCTCCCGGCCCGGTTGCCCTACGCGAGGCATAACGATAAGTGGAAAGAATTTCGCGGAGGGTCCAACTTACAACACAATCTAAGGCACGATCTCGAGTGAGAAGAATAGAAACCAATCCTAAATACCTATAGCCTCCACGATTGTGGTGCACAACACACCGATAATCAAGACTTCATCGATACGGTGCAGACACTTTCCGAGGATTAATCGCTCGATACCACTTTTGTCACGACCCAACCCGCCCGTGGATCGTGCCTTACCGGGCACCCTGGTGACAACATCGAGTAATCAGTGAACATAACACAACAACATGAAATAACAAGAAGCGCATACGCTTATCTTTAGAAAACTTGCCTTCCGCATAAATAATAATAACAACTCTTTCAAATGAACGCTTAATCCTTTCTTTACAAACCCCGCCACAACAAGATTTACATGCACTTACGAAAGATATGATAACAACGACGGACAGGCCCCGTCATACCCCGAATGTAAGCACCTACACAACAGGACTATACCAAGATAAGCCTCCGAGAAACGGAGCTTCCTAAAAGCTGAATCAGGACCCTAAGAGCGAGGATCAACGATCGTGTACCTTTACCTCGCAGATGAACGCACTTCGGGCGAGGTCGATAACAAAAATTTAGTATGTGAAATCGAAAATAAATCAGAATGAAATCATAGTAGTCATATAAAGCGGGAGACATGTATGATAACCAAACTACGCTTACAACAGCAAGCCATGTCAAGTCGTGGACTCACGCCTCAAGTCATCACTCAAGTATAACAAGGGTCTCGTGCCCACAACATCAATCATGCCGTGGAATACCTTTCTCACCGCCGCAGCTATGATATAAAAGCACCAAGGAACACACCTGAACACCAGGTCACACCTGTTTCATAATAAAACTTTACGTCGTAAGTAAGAAGGCATAGCCGACTAATAAAAACCCACAGAACCAACAAGGTCATGAATCAGATCATAAGATCCGCTCAGACCGTCACATGATCAAAGCCGCCACTTGCCCGCAGATCGATGTACGCTGCCTAACCTCGAACTCCCGCAGCCCGCGTAGGCCAATCTCATCGCCCGCATGAGGTATTCCCGCGTCGAGGGTAGCTACTCCCGCATCGCCCCGACTTCCGAGTCCGCGTGGCCACGCGACCGCATGCCCATAAAGGACGCACGCTAACTCGAACTCGTAGCTCCGCATAGGCCCCGTGACCCGCATGAGGTATTCTCGAATCACGGTCCTGCATCACCGAGTCTACCCCGTGACGGAGGGCAGCTTAACCCCCGGAATCATCTCAAGAGATGAATGCCACAATACTATCATAACGACTGATAGTTAATAAGCACAATCAAGGGAAACCCCTTTACACAAACATCACAAGATACTAACACACGTAGCATCCTAACACGTTTACTTATCAAAGCAACAAGAAGTATTACAAGGCTATCACAAACCAATACAATCAAGTTGTTCACACAAGGTACTTCTACTATATGATTAACAAGATCGGGTTTTTATCCCCAAAGTACTTCATACATTAACTCTTTAAAAGATACGTTACTTTCACAAAAGTCACACAATACTCGTAGTATATGAAAATAGAGTGATTATCTTTTTAAAGTAAATCAATTACTTCTCTGTTTCAAAATCAAGTAGCAACATTCTTTTCCAATGTTCAAGTTTGCCTAATTTCAATGTTCAAGTTTCTCATTTTTAGAAAGGTTTCGTAGTTCATAGTCTTATTCATTTAAGAATATAATTCTCCTTTAAACAACTGAGATACCTAAGCCTTATATGTGAGTAGGATATTCTTGTTTATTACAATCTTATTAAAGAAGCCATGATCTAGTAAATATCATTTTGTCTCATCTTAGCTTCTATGCAGATGGAAGTTTCTACTGGTTTTAATAATACTTAATTAGTCAAAACATTTCCTTTTATTAACGCTGCAGTGGTTTGTCGATACACATTCTCGATTTCAAATCAAGAAACATTCTTAAGCCGTTATACCTAACTTCCCATAAAGCTAGTATAACTCTTAAGTTTTCAAAACCAAGTATTACTTCGATTCTCTATTAACACATAACAAGCCGCTTATAGTTCAAATCGCTACCTTTTAAAACCACAAGTATTTTCTTACCAACATAAAGTCGTTATAACTAACTTCCCATAAAGCTGTTATAACACTTTATGTTTTAAACTAATCAAATACAATTAGCACATGTACGTCTACCGTACTACATAGTTCACACATATCATGCTAGAAGAGATAGGAAGAGGTTCACATACCTCGCGACGAGTATCGACTAATAGCACAACGCTCCAAGTACTTCCAACCGTCGGCTACTCCTTAAGCCAAGTAGATCGCGCCACACGTAGTACTTCAACCTATAAGGCCACAAGGCGCTTATTAACATCAAGATCTTATCGTAGAACATTCTACAGAAAATTCGCAAGACTTCCCCGCAACAACAGAAATCTCCTCCTCTATCGAGGCCGCTACCAAGCCAACCAGGGGGGGGTTATACATCTAACCCTAACGGGTACAATTCTACTCCACGGTACTACTTCACAAGTCTACTGTAATACAACCCTAAGTAATTACAGTTCAGTAATCTTCTTTAAATTCAGGCTTAAGTCGCAAGACATTGCCGTAAGTATTATTCAGGCTTAAGTCAAAAGACATTGCCAATAACTACGCTCAGTTCTATATATAGTATACTTCAACTATATATTCTAACAATATGTAATTTCCAATTACAATAGAGGGACAAGATATTTACCTCAATAAGCCCATAATTATCCAAGTATAAAGTCGATCCTGGGCAATCGTTTAGCTCCAACTCCGAGCGCTCCAACCCGCTCTAAACCACCCTTAGAAGTTCTAACCAACTTCTACACAATACTCCAACGGACTATGGAGATTTTCCTAGGGTTTCGGTTTTTGTGACTGACGGAAGTATAATAGTATTTTCTGGGCTTTTCGTATAGGTATATCCTTAGAATACTACAAGGTATATGGCTAAGGTAATTTGGGCATTATAACAATACTTTTGAGAGTATTTCTACCAAGAGGGGGGTATATATACGAGACAACACCACAAGTGGTGTATACCTCACCTACCCCACTAGTGGTACTCTCGCCAAGGGTGGAAGGAACTCTCGCTAAGCCTCACAAGTGGGGAGAGGACGAGAACAACATGAAGGGAGGAGAGGGTTTCTAAGACTTAGAACATTTTAGGATGAATAAGTCTTCCAAAGGGGGTATTTATAGACAAGCCAAGGCAACCAACGGTCAAGATCTAGCCAAGTGTTATGCAAGTAGGCCAAGATCATGCCAAGTGCACCTTATCCATCTACCCACAAAATATCCTACCAACTACTTGACAAAACTCACCCAAATCGCCCAAGCTTGACCGCCACACTCCATCAATGAGAGGGTGACAAGTGTCGCCTCTCGTTGGTCCAAAATGTTTCGCCTCTCTAAAAATCCGCAAAAATAAGAAATGACATAGCCGGAAATTCCCTACGAAAAGTGGAAAACGTTACTAAAACGACTCTAACCGGTGTTATGCACAAATAAAATTCGCCAAGCACTTTAAGGCACAAACTTTTCTACGCACGCCCCGCACATACTGGAAATACGGGTATAACAACTTGGCGAGGCTTGTTGGTGTAGCTCTTCACCGCATGGACATTGCCCATACGTGCTTATGCACTTGGATGTGAGGAGCGGAGAGGTCGACGGAATGACCGAGATCGCGAGAAGAGGCCGTGATGCGGGTCCTTTGGTAACTTTCGAGGCGGACCGCCAGCGAGTTAGTTATGTACTCCGCCAAGACAGATGCAGTGGTCCTCCACAATCTTCGAGACGCTCGGTATTCGAGCTCGAGCTCCGTGGCTTCGCTCACGTATACATGGGTTCCCACGGGTTCATGCTTTCCTCGCTGCACGATGCGCGCAAACGCTATCCCGAGTGTCGTCTTCATCGCGCTTGTTTCACTGCGGCCGTGGCCATGTGACGAGGGACCGCCCTAAGAAGGGATACGGTAGAATGACACACCCTACCGGTCGATGGGTGGATCATCGCCTTCATACTGCCGCAGGCGTGCCTATGATTAGAGTGAGCGGATAGTACATGTATATTCTTACCCTCTGAGACTAGTATGCGTAGATGATATGATGAAGTGCTAAGTATTATGTTGGATAGCATTATGTTAAAATTGTGTTTAGAAAACATGGTTAAGGGTAAGTTTGGGGACAGGGAAATTGTGAACCTTAGAATATTACACGTAGAGACCTTAGATGCGAGGCCATCTTGAGTAAAAGATTTATGTTTGTGTTGACCTTTATCAGAGTGCATAGTATACGTGGGATATATTTGTGTGATAAGTCCCTGAGTGGTATGAAATGAAAGAGGGTAGTTGAGCTAAGAAGACCACTAGGTTTTCCTGACTTGATTAATGAGATTGTTCCGGATCGGGGGAACAAGTGTTTAGAGCGACGGAGGGTCGGGTTGAGGACGTATTGCGGGTCAACTCGTAGGCCGGATTTAGGTGGGGTCAGTTCTGGGTGGTCCCGCCAGGTGGTAGGGTCACGAGGGTGCTAGGCCCAGGTTTAGGTAACCATCTTATGAGTTCGTGGATATGTTCGACCAAGAATCGGATCGTAAAGGCCGGGAATGGCCTTAAAGGAGATGGAGGCTGGTAGGATGACCAAGTTTGGAGGTAGTGACTCCGGAGATTTTGGAAACAGAAGCGATGACTGAGGTATGGTACGTATACTAGAAAGAGTTCAAGTGTTCGAGAAGATTACGACGAGTGAGGAAAGAAGAGAACGTGTGTTAGAAGAATAAAAGAGATCATTTTGTTGTGGCGTGAAGATGCGAAGGGAGTATCCTTTAGACCAGGGTGGAAGCTTTTGTGATGTAGAAATGATTTCTCGTGGACTTGGGTTTAGTATTTTCGCGTATGTTATTTTTATGGCCAGGTGTGGCGTTGGCAACTTATTAGAGGAACTTTATCGTTATCCGTCTTGAGAAGGAACATTCGGGACGAATGTTTCTAAGGAGGGGAGAATGTTATACCCCGTATTTCCAGAGTATGTACGTGAGGACGTACGTACAAAAGTTTTTAGCCTTAAGTAGGCTAAGGGACGAAATTTTGTGCACAACTAGCGAAAAGAATTATTTTCCGACGAAACGTTTTCCAAACTTTGCGAAGGGAAAAATACGGCTATGTCATTTATTATTTTTGCGGATTTTTCCGAGAGATAAAATATTTTGGGCCAACGAGAGGGTGACACTTGTCACCCTCAAGTGGACGTCAAATTGAGGCTCTTGGAACATTTTTTTGTGCCTTTCTTTTGGTCAAGGGTTAGGTAGGATATTTTGTGTAGTAGATGGATAAGGACACATGGATAAATCCTCACCCTACACTTGCACACCACTTGTCTTGATCTTGGCCATTGGTTGGCCTATAAATACCCCTCTAATGCAAGACATTTCTTCATCCACACTTGTAAAAAAATCCAAGGTAAAAATCCTCTCCCTCCTCTAAACCTCTCGTCCAAATCACCCTCCTCCTCGAGAGGCCCTCGCCGAGAAGTACCCCTACCAAGCTCTCGTAAAATACCCCTTGGTAGAAAAATACTCTCCAAGTATTGTTATTATTCCAAAATACCTTGGCCCATATACCTTATAGTATTCCAAGGTTACACCTATACTAAAAGCCCAGAAATACTATTATACTTCCCTTTAGTCACAAAAACGAAACCCTAAGGAAAATCTTCACAGTTGGTTGAAGTATTAAGAAGAAGTTGCGTAGAACTTCTAAGGGTTGTTTGGAGCGGATTGGAGCGTTCAGACAGAGCTAAACGCGTTGCTCGGGATCGACATTAAAACTTGGATAATTTTGGGCTTATCGAGGTAAATACTTGTCCTTCTATTGTAATTGGGAATTACATATTGTAGTAGTATAGAATGAGTATAAGATACATGAAGGATATTACGAAGAGAATTGAATCGTAATAGAAGGATATTACAGAAAGAATTTAATCAAATCACATCGTAAGAATATTAAAGAAGAATCTCGAATCAGATTTACATAGTAATCGTATTTACAGAGAATTTTGTAGTTTGACGCAGGGAGGTCTTGCCAATTTTCCGTAGAATAAGGAATCAGATCTAGAATTATTCTACAGAGTAGTCTAGGCGTTGATAGACTTGTATGACCGTGTTATAGGTTGAAGATCGCAGTAGCGTATTCTACTCGAGAAGGGTGGAAAGTGGCTAGCCTGATGCTTTGGAGCTATTTGCTAATAGTCGATAATCGTCGCGAGGTATGTGATTCTTCCTATCCTCTTGAGCATGATATTTTATAGTATATATAGTACGGTAACGAGCGTGTTAATCGAACATGGTTTTACTTGACGTCTTGACTTGAGTTTTAAATAATAAGAATCTTGAATGTATTTCAAAAGAATTAAGAATCGTTTTGAAGAAGAGTAATACTTGGTTTTAAAAGTTTAAGAGTTATACTAGCTTTATGGAAAGTTAGGTATAACGACTTAATAGTAATAAAAAGAATGGGTTATTGATTTTAGAAGTTAAGAGACTTGATAAGAGGCTTGACTTAATTGAATTGATATGAATTTTGTTAAAAAGTGTGAAACCTCATTCGTGAGTAATGAGTACTTGGTTTTTAAAAGAATAATGTTTTACTGATTCGGAAATGAGAATAAGTATCGAACGAACCACTGCAGCGTTAATAAAGGAAAATGTATTGACAAATAAGTAATTATATAAAAACCAGTAGAAACCTCCATCTGCATAGAAGCTAAGATAAGACAAAATTGTATTACATTTCCTAGATCATGGCTGCTCTAATAAGATTGTTATAAACAAGAATAACCTACTCACACATAAGGCATATATTACTCAACTGTTTTTTTAAAAAGAGAATTATGTTATTAAATGATTAAGACTATGAACTATGAAACCTTTCGAAAATAAGAAACGTGAATATTTGAAATTAGGCAAACTTGAACTTTTGGAAAAGAATGTTGTTACTTGACTTTAAGAAGGAAAGTGTGTTGGTTTAAAAAGGAGGGCATAATATTGCCTTAGTTGATTTAAAAGGAAAACATGGTATTATCTTAATCTATCTTAAAAGAGCGTTTAGATGTTAGGGCCACACGACACCGCGTTCATGGGATGAACCGGGAATGTATGTTATACCCCGTATTTCCGGAGTATGTACGTGAGGACGTACGTACAAAAGTTTAGCCTTAAAGATAGGCCAAGTTCGAAATTTGTACACAACTCGCTAAAAGAATCGTTTTCCGACGAAACGTTTCCACAGCTTTCGTAGAGAAAATTCCGGCTATGTCATTAAGTATTTTTATGGATTTTTCCGAGACGAAACATTTTGGACCAACGGGAGGGCAACACTTGGCACCCTCCCATTGATGGACTTGAATCGTCCATTGGACGAAAATGGAGAACATTGGCACGTTTTTTGTGCCATGGCACAAGTCAAGGAGTTGGTAGGATATTTGTGTTTAGTTAATCCTCACCCTACACTTGCCTTGCACTTGTCTTCATCTTGGCCATTGGTTGGCCAAGGCTTGAGCTATAAATACCCCCTTTGATGAAGAGTTCTTCATCCACAAATTTATCTTCCAAGTCTAAAAATCCTCTCCTCTCCCTTTGTAGCCATTTCGTCCAAACACCTCCCCCTCCCCTTGTGAAGTTGGCCGAGGGCCTAACCCCCCCTAGCCTAGCCGAAATCTACCCCCCTCCCTTGGTAGAAAAGTTACCTTCTTGTATTGTTATAATGCCCAAAATACCCTAGCCCAAATACCTTAGTACTTAGTAGAAGTTGTGAAGAACTTCTAAGGTTCTTGGAGCATACAACTTAGGAGCAAAACCTTGCTCAGCGACTTTTCTAGGATATTATTGGGCTTACCGAGGTAATAATCCTAACCCTCTTTTGAATTAGCGAATACTTCATCAAGTTATAGTATAAGAATAAGTATAAATACTTAGAAGTTTATCACGTAATAGAATTGAAGTGGTAATCACTTGAAGGGTTAAAAGCGAATAATCAAACTGCATTTACATAGGACTGTTTTCACGAGACTTATATAGCTCACCGTAGGAAGTGCTGCCCGACTTACCGTAGAATTATGAACCCCTGCTTAGAATGACCTTCGAGTAGTCTTTAATAGATATCTGTGACTATTATAGTGACTCTACGCGACATATTCAACTGGCGTGGTTTTCATTGAGAAGGTATGTGATTCTTCCTAAAGCATGATATTTTACAATATAACTACGCAATGTCTTTGACCTAAGCCTGAATAATACTTACGGCATGCCTCACGCTTAAGCCCGAATAATACTTACGAATGCCTCACGCTTAAGCCCGAATAATAAAGAACCAAAACATTTCAAAAGACTATCAATCATATTAATGTAAGAGAACTAATTGGTTTTAAAATGAAGCTTAAGAGTTATACTAGCTTTATGGGAAGTAAGTATAACGACTTAAGATTTATAAAAGAAACAAGTTTGCCTATGTGTTTATAATGACTTGTATTGTGAAAAGAATAATAAAAGATGGTTTGATAAATAGACATGATATGATGCTATGTGTGTTAGTATCTTGTAACGTTTGTATAGGTGAGTATCCTTGTTGTGCTTATGTTGTTTAAAGATAAGTTGTTATGTTAGTATACCATCACTCACCTCTTGAGATGATACCGGGGGTTAAGTCGCCTCCGACGCGGTAGACTCAGCGGTGCAGGACCATGATTCGAGAATACCTCATGCGGGTCCAGGGGGCCTATGCGGAGCTACGAGAGTTCCAGGTTAGTATGCGGGGTTATACCTCATGCGGTCTATGCCATGCGCGACAATGAGTCCAGGATTTACGCCGAGGAGCTACCCTCGATGCGGTTATACCTCACGCGCCCATGTGAGTGGCCTATGCGGACTCCGGGAGTCCAGGATTAGGCTTGCAGAATGGTGATGGGGGCGAGTGGCCCTGTTTCGATCATTCGCAGCCTAGACAAGACTCATTACAGTTACCTATTGTTGCTCTTGTTTGTGATGTGGCACTATGCGCTTCCTCGTTGTTTCACGATATTTGTAAACCGGTTTTAAAATGATATGTTTCATTTAAGTACTTTACGCTGCATACTTAGTAATTGTTGATCGACTCTCCTTCGGGCCGTTCATGCCGCAGGTGGCAAGCAGTGCTAGATCCGCATTCTTAGGATCTCTACGCTGGTGTCGCCGAGCTCCATCTCTTCCGAGGCTCTACTTTTGGTATGATCTCCCCGTAGATAGTTTTGTAGATACAGGTATGGCGGCCCTGTCCCGCCATAGTTGTATATTTCCTAGAGGTTCAGAGTCATGCATGTACGTTTGATGTAATCGCGAACTATGATTATATATATACGCCGAAAGCGGTGTTTTCTCACATAAATCGTGTCTTATTTTATAAATCGTTTCATGTCTTGTTTTATATTTCCGCTGATTTCTCCGATGTATGACTACTGGGTGCCCCAGGCACTAACACACGCCCCGAACAGGTCGTGACAAAAGTGGTATCGGAGCGATTAATCTCTGAAAGTGTCTACGCACCGTATCTAGTAAGTCTTGATTATCGGTGTGTTGCACCACACCAATAATCGTGAGGCTATAGGATATTTAGGATTGGTTTCCATTCTTCTCATTCCGAGATCGCGCTTTAGAGCCGTGTTATAGGTCGACCCTCTAACGTATTCCTTTCTGTAATGCTTATGCCTCCACGTAAGGCAACCCGCCCGTGGCGGCAAGGCAGCAGGAGCCGCCAGCAGACACCCAGAGTCACGAGGGCTCGTGCCCGCCTATACCGAGACGGCGAGTTCTATGACGCCGCCATTTCAAAGACACCACAAGACCCACACCTCCCGCCCCACACTGGGCGGAGGAGTTAGGGCAAGGAGATGGCCCGCCTTTTGGCTAAAGTTGTGGCCCGATACGAGGAGAGATCGACGCGGTTCGCCTCCAGCCCACTCCAGCCGCACCCGGTACACCCGAGGCAGAGTTTGAGGCTACGAGACTTCGAGTCAGAGCACGGAGTTTTATGGGTCGAGGCCGAGGATGATCCGCAGGAGTTCATCCGCCGCCTTCAGAGGATTTTGAGAGTGATCGGGCGTCGGAGACCGAGTCCGTGATCTTTGGTTCACATAGGCCGCGTGATACCGCAATGATTGGTTTGATTCACGAGTTATCCGGGAGAGCACGCGCCCCAGCCTACTGGGATGAGTTCTCGAGGCTTTCTCACTCACTTCTTGCCTCCACAGATGGCGAGGGCGCGGCCGATAGATTTTTACCGCCGAGGCAGAGAGGACGACCGCCGTGAAGTACAATGTCGAGTTTGATTCATCGCTCGATATGTCCCAAAGATTGGTAGCAGATACATGGAGGATAGGTACACCGCTATGTCACCGCTAGACGACTATATGGCCGAGTCATGTGCGGGGTTTCTCCACCGGGTATGGACATTACCCGCACGCAGCTCACGCCTGATGCGGCGAGCGCAGAGGTCGGCGAGTCGACAGACAGCAGCAGGAAGGCCAGACGAGGGCCTTCGTGGTTATCGTGGGCGGCCTCAGCTAGCCTAGATTCGCACCACACCAGCTCAGAGCACTCGCACCGCCCTCAAGACCCCAGAGTTTTCGAGGCGCACTGAGGCCCTGTGGCTTCACGCCCGAGTAGCAGAGGTATCGCCGACGACCACCTCAGCCAGGCCGATGCCAGATCCCATTACGGGAAGTGTGGTACTACTTATGGATCTTGTTACAGCCAGGCGCAGGTCACTTTGCGAGGATCGTCCGACCGGGGCACAGCGGTGGTAGGCCCACCCTTCAGTTCTGTGGCCGCTTCATCATCACCTACGCTACTCGCCCGAGGCAGGTGCCATGGGTCGCCAGGTCGCGCAGAGGTCGTGGCTCGAGTCCAGCTTCTAGCGGTCCTCGAACCGCATTTATGCTTTGTCCACCGACAGATCGTGAGGCCTCACCGATGTCGCCACAGTACCTTATCGCTCGGGTTTGATGTTTATGCCTGATAGATCCGGTTCTACTGGCCCCATATATCTCCCCTTGTTGCTAGTAGGATAGGGATAGAGCCTGAGTCCATAGACCCTTTCGAGGTAGCTACGCCAGTGGGTGATTCGGTGGTAGCTCGGCGGGTATATAGAGCTTGTCCTGTGACCATTTACAGTCGTCGGACCCTAGCCGACTTGATAGAGTTGGAGATGATTGACTTCGACGTGATCATGGGGATGGATTGGCTAGCCTCTTGCTACGCCAATGTAGACTGCAGAGAGAGTAGTACGGTTCCAGCTTCGGCGAGGCCTTGTTGAGTGGAGGGAGCACCAGTACGCCGGCGGTAGGTTTATTTCCTACCTCAAGGCTAGGAAGATGGTGCAGAAGGGGTACATCTACCATCTAGTTCGAGTGTTTGATACTGAGGCTGCGGTACCAGATTTTCAGTCAGTTCCCGTAGTCAGCGAGTTCCCAGACGTGTTCCCAGATGACCTCCCGGGTATCCCTCCTGAGAGGGAGATTGAGTTTTGTATTGACATATTGCCAGATACTCGGCCTATTTCCATTCCGCCATACAGAATGGCACCTGCCGAGTTGAGAGAGCTGAAGGATCAGCTTAGGGATTTGCTAGAGAAGGGCTTCATTAGGCCCAGTGTTTCTCCCCGGGCGCGGATTGTTCGTGAAGAAGAAGGGCGACGCCTTTGCGCATGTGTTGACTACGGTGCAAACAAGGTGACCATTAAGAACAGATACCCTCCCTGTGATTGATGATTTGTTCGACCAGTTGCAGTGCGAGATGTTTCTCCAAGATTGATCTGCGTCGCTATCATCGTTCGTCGAGAGGTGGATGTCCCTAGGATCGCATTCAGACCCAGACGCATTATGAGTTCGTGGTCATGTCTTTGGTGACCAATGCTCCGTGATTCATGGATTTGATGAACCGAGTGTTCAAACCATTTTTGGACACATTTGTGATAGTGTTCATTGATGATATCTTGGTTTATTCTCGCCAGAGCGAGCATGCGAGCATTTGGCGATCGGCCGGCGCTTCTCAGACAGCATTGTACGCCAAGTTTTCCAAATGTGAGTTTTGGTTGACTTGATGGCGTTTCTTGGGCATATTGTCGGCTGATGGCATTCAGTGGATACGGCCAAGATCGAGGCGAGACTTGGCCTAGACCTACTACTCCGGCTGAGGTTCGCGCTCGGGCCTTGCAGATATTATCGCGGTTCGTGGAGAAGTTTGCTTCTATCTCTCGCACCATTGACTAGGTCGACTCGTAAGGCAGCCAAGTTTCATGGATCGATGCTTGTGAGCGTGGTTTCGATTCTTGAAGAGAGATCGACGATCGCCCGTTCTTACTCTTCCGCAGGTCCAGATGGTTATGTCGTGTATTGTGATGCGTCGTGCATCGGGTTGGGATGTGTATTGATGCGGATGGCGGGGTTATAGCATACGCATCCCGACAAATTAAGAAACACGAGAACTACCCCACCCATGATTTGAGTCGTAGTGATTCACGCCAAGATCCGAGGCACTATTTGTAATGGGTTCACGTGGATATTTATACACCACAAGAGCCTCCAGGATATCTTCACCAGAGGAGCTGAACTTACGGCGAGACGGTGGTTAGAGTTGCTTAAGGATTACGATGTTGATATCCTATACCACCCGGGAAGGCCAATGTTGGCGATGCCCGAGTCGGGCGTCGATGGGAGCCTATCGACGTGCATCTAGAGGAGGGACATGGTTCGTGAGTTGCATCGATTAGCGAGCCTGGTGTCGGTTGATTGATTCGATAGCAGGGGTTAGAGTTCGTGAGGTTGCCGAGTCTTCCATCGCCGAGGAGGTGAAGAGGCAACGCTCGAGGATCCGGCTTTGATTCGATATCGTGATACGACTCTTCATGAGGCGCGGTCCTTGAGGTAGCACCACGGGTGCTAAGGTTTGAGGGCGATCAGGTGTTCCAGATGTTTCGTGACTTGGCGGCAGGTTCTCGGGAAGCACACAGCGCGTTACTCTATCCATCCGGGTCGACCAAGATGTACCACGACCTTAGATCGTGTATTGGTGGGATGGCTTGAGCAGGACGTTGCGAGTTCGTAGCTCGGCCCGTGTTGTCGGCAGTGAAGGTAGAGCACCAGAGGCCCGTGGTTTGTTACGATTGAGATCCCGACTGGAAGTGGGAGGTAATCAACATGGACTTCATCACGGGATTACCTCGCACTCGGAGGAGACATGATTCCATATGGGTTATCGTCGACGGTCGAGAAATCAGCCCACTTTCTTCCCGCTCGACGACCTTTTCTACCGAGGATTATGCCGAACTTTACATCCGAGAGATCGCCGATCGCATGGAGTCCCTAGTTCGATCATATCGCATGCAGGAGCCCGGGCTACGCTAACTTCCGGAGGTCCTTCCGAAGGGTTTAGGGACGCAGTGAGCTCGAGTAATCGCATTTCATCCACGCATGCACGGACAGGCAGAGCGCACTATCCAGACTCTTGAGGATATGCTGCGAGCCTGTGTTATTGACTTTAGTGGTAGTTGGGAGGATCATTTGCCCCTAGTTGAGTTTGCATATAATAATAGCTACCACTCCAAAGATTCGGATGGCGCCTTATGAGGCCTTGTATGAGGAAGTGCAGATCGCCTATAGGTTGGTTCGATGTGGGCGGCGGGCAATGGGACCAGACGGTACAATGCAGATGGATAAGGTGAAACTTATCCGAGAGCGCTATTGACAACCGAGTCGGCCATGTAAGTCGATGCGATCATCGTCGTCGACATCTTGAGTTCGAGGTTCATGATCGTTTTCCTAAAGCCACCCATGGCGGTGTGATGAGATTCGGGAAGAAGGGAAGCTCAAGGTACATGGGCGCTTCGATTGTCCGCAGGTAGGCAAGGTTGCCTATGAGTTGAATCTGTCGTCCGACCGGAGGCGATGCATCCGTTTTCACGTATCTACGCCGGCGAGATGTATCGGATCCATCTAGTGGTACACCCGATTGACGATGTCCAGTGACCGAGGGGTTATCGTATGAGGAGATTCCCATAGCGATAATCGATCGTCGAGTTAGCGTCTCGCGACCAAGGACGTGGCTTCCGTCAAAGTCTTGTGGCGAACGAGCTTAGGGAGAGATGACGGGAAGGCGAGAGGACATGAGGCGCAGGTACCTCACCTATTTCCCACACCTCCGGGTAATTCACTTTCCTACTTGTAAATTTTCGTTATCGTTTTACCTAAGTGTTGTTTTGGGCCGTGTGGCTTTTGCAATCGTTTAAATTTTGAAGAACACGATCATTATCTGTCTTGGGAAGGAACATTCGGGACGAATGTTTCTAGAGGGGAGAATGTTATACCTCAGATTTCCGAGTATGTACGTGAGGACGACGCAAAAGTTTAGCCTTAAAGATAGGCCAAGTTCAAATTTGTACACAACTCGCTAAAAGAATCGTTTCCGACGAAACGTTTCCACAGCCTTTCGTGAGAAAATTCCGCTATGTCATTAAGTATTTTTGCGGATTTTTCCGAGAGACGAAACATTTTGACCAACGGAGGGCAACACTTGGCACCTCCCATTGATGGACTTGAATCGTCCATTGGACGAAAATGGAGAACATTGGCACGTTTTTTGTGCCATGGCACAAGTCAAGGAGTTGGTAGGATATTTGTGTTTAGTTAATCCTCACCCTACACTTGCCTTGCACTTGTCTTCATCTTGGCCCTTGGTTGGCCAAGGCTTGAGCTATAAATACCCCCTTTGATGAAGAGTGCTTCATCCACAAATTTATCTTCCAAGTCTAAAAATCCTCTCCTCTCCCTTTGTAGCCATTTCGCCCAAACACCTCCCCTCCTCATGAAGTGGCCGAGGGCCTAACCCCCCCTAGCCTAGCCGAAATCTACCCCCCTCCCTTGGTAGAAAAGTTACCTTCTTGTATCGTTATAATGCCCAAAATACCCTAGCCCAAATACCTTAGTACTTAGTAGAAGTTGTGAAGAACTTCTAAGGTTCTTGGAGCATACAACTTAGGAGCAAAACCTTGCTCAGCGACTTTTCTAGGATATTATGGGCTTACCGAGGTAATAATCCTAACCTCTTTTGAATTAGCGAATACTTCATGTTATAGTATAAGAATAAGTATAAATACTTAGAAGTTTATCACGAATAGAATTGAAGTGGTAATCACTTAGAAGGGTTAAAAGCGAATAATCAAATCAGATTTACATAGACTGTTTCACATGAACTTATATAGCTCACCGGGTAGGAAGTCTGCCCGACTTACCGTAGAATTATGAACCTGCTTAGAATGACCTTGAGTAGTCTTTAATAGATATCTGTGACTATTATAGTCGACTCTCACGCGACATATTCAACTCGCGTGGTTTTCACGGTAGGTATGTGATTCTTCCTAAAGCATGATATTTTACAATATAACTACGGCAATGTCTTTGACCTAAGCTGAATAATACTTACGGCAATGCCTCACGCTTAAGCTCGAATAATACTTACGGAATGCCTCACTACTTAAGCCCAATAATAAAGAATCAAAACATTTCAAAAGACTATCAATCATATTAATGTAAGAGAACTAATTGGTTTTTAAAATGTGTTTTAAGAGTTATACTAGCTTTATGGGAAGTAAGTATAACCACTTAAGATTTATAAAAGAAACAAGTTTGTCTATGTGTTTATAATGCACTTGTATTGTGAAAAGAATAATAAAAGATGGTTTGATAAATAGACATGATATGATGCTATGTGTGTTAGTATCTTGTAACGCTTGTATAGCGTAGTATCCTTGTCAGGCTTATGTTGTTTAAAGATAAGTTGTTATGTTAGTATACCATCACTCACCTCTTGAGATGATACCGGTTAAGTTGCCTCCGACGCGGTAGACTCGGCGATGCAGGACCATGATTCGAGAATACCTCATGCGGGTCCGGGGGCCTATGCGGAGCTACGAGTTCCGTGTTAGTATGCGGGTTATACCTCATGCGGTCAGGGCATACGCGACAATGAGTCCAGCGATTTACGCCGAGGAGTAGCTACCTCGACGCGGTTATACCTCATGCGGGCCCATGTGAGTGGCCTATGCGGACTCGAGTCCGTGATTAGGCTTGCGAGAATGGTGATGGGGCGAGTGGCCTGCTTTCGATCATTCGCAGCCTAGACAAGACTCATTACGCTTACCTATTGTTGCTCTTGTTTGTGATGTGCACTATGCGCGGTTTCTTGGTTGTTTACGATATTTGTAAACCGGTTTTAAAATGATATGTTTCATTTAAGTACTTTACGCTTTCGCATACTTAGTACTGTTGATCGACCTCCTTCGGGCTGCGTTCATGCCGCAGGTAAGGCAAGCAGTGCTAGATCCGCATTCTTAGGATCTCTACGTTGGTGCCGAGCTCCATCTCTTCCGAGGCTCTACTTTTGGTATGATCTCCTGTTGTAGATAGTTTTGTACAGAGGGGTATGGCGGCCCCGTCCCGCCATAGTTGTATATTTCCAGAGGTGCAGAGTCATGCATGTTCGGATGTAATCGCGAACTATGATTATATATATACGCCGAAAGGCGTGTTTTCTCACATAAACCGTGTCTTATTTTATAAATCGTTTTCATGTCTTGTTTTATATTTCCGCTGATTTCTCTGATGTATGACTACTTGGGTGCCCCGGTAAGGCACCAGTCACGGGCCCCGGAACGGGTCGTGACAATGTATTTCACCTGATTCGATACCGAGTCCATGAGATCGACCGGGAATGTATTTCATGCGACACCGCGTTCATGGGATGAACCGGGAATGTATTCCATCCGATTTCTATCGAGTCCCATGAGATGGGCCGAGACATGTGTGATTTCTATCGAGTCCCACGATGGGCCGAGACATGTCGCGATTTCTATCGAGTCCCATGAGATGGGCCGAGACACGGCGATTTCTATCGAGTCCCACGAGACGGGCCGAGACATGTGCGATTTCTATCGAGTCCCATGAGATGGGGCCGAGACATGTGCGATTTCTATCGAGTCCATGACGGGCCGAGACACGTATTCCATACGATTCAAATCGAGTCCCATGAGATGGGCCGAGACATGTATTCCACACGATTCCACCTCGATTCCATGAGATGGGCCGAGACATGTTACACGTATCACCTAACTTATACCTAAACTGCCGGCAGTGAGGAAGGAGTTCCACGCGTGAGGATGACTTTAAGGCGTGAGTCCACGACTTGACATCGTTTTTATGTTGCGAATCGTAGTTTGGTTATCATACATGTCTCTGTTTTATTTGCATCGTTATGATTTCATTTACTGATTTTTCGTTCACATACTGGTACTGTTGTCGACCTCCTTCGGGGCCGCGTTCATCGCCAGGTAGAGGTACACGGTTGTTGATCCTCGCTCATGGGATCACACCAACGTATTAGGAAGCTCCGCTTTCTCGGAGGCTTATCTTTTCGTATGTTTCCACTGAGTTGTAGGTTCTTGTACATTCGTGGTATGGCGGCCTGTCCGCCATAGGTATTATTACATTCTTAGAGGTCCAGAGTAATCTTGTTGGCGGAGTTTGTAAATGGGGATGCAACTGTTCAAAGTTTTATTATATATACATGCCGAAAGGCGATATTTTCATGGATAAACTGTTTTCATTTTATAATCGTTTCATGTCTTATTTTATATTCCGCTGATCACTCTGATGTATGACTACTTGGGTGCCCGGGTCAGGCACCATCACGGGCGGGTTCGGTCGTGATGATTCACATTATTGACCCTAAGTTAAAAGTATGTTAAATTGTCCTAAGTCCTTGCTAAGTATTATGGGAGATGTTGGTAAGAATGGTTAGGAAATTTTGAGATTTGATTTAAAGCTATGTGTCTTGATTTATTTAAAGTAAGTAAGTGGATTTTATGTTCGAAAATGAGTTGAATTTATATGTGAAAATGGGATTGATTTTAAAAGTGGAAGTTATATGATTTTAAGAGAATAAGTTATTTGGTTTTGGAAGTGTATGGAACTTTATATTTTTTTATAAGTATAAGCGATATGATTTTAAAGAGTGTATGCTACGAGGTGTTAATATTATAATCCTTGATTTTATGAGTGGAAATGACTTGAGCTTTAAAGAGAAAGAAGTTTTATGATTCTTTTAAGTATGTATGTACGTAGTATTTTTGGGTTTAGTTTCCCTAATGTTGCAAGAATAAAGTGTCTTAAGTTCTCTAAAATGAAAGGTTGTTATAATAGCTTTATGGGAAGTTGTTATAACGACTTAAGAAGAAGTAATAATACGATTGAAAATGTTATGTAAGGAAAATCACACCGAGCCTACAAATAGGCCTGATTACGTTATGAAATACTCCGAGCCTACAAATAGGCCGGATTACGTTATGAGATACACCGAGCCTACACATAGCCGGATTACGCCATATTACCCCGAGCCTACACATAGGCCGGGTTACGTCATCTTACACCGAGCTCCACAGGCGGGCCGGATTATGCTACATGATTCCACAGTACACCGAGCTCCACTGGCGGGCCTGATTATGCTACATGATTCCACAGTACACCGAGCTCCACAGGCGGGCCGGATTATGCACATGATTCATCAGTACATCGTGTCCCGCAAATGGGCCGGATTACGTTATCACGTATGAATAATCAAAGTTAGCTTCCTAATAAGAAGTCCCTCCATAAAGGGTCGAATTATGTTATGTAAGATATGTAAGTTATGTGGAAAAACTTGATTAAATTCTTAAGTATGTATGTAAGAATTTGATGTTAATTCTTATTGAAAGAAGGAAAGGAACGGTTAATATACGATTGATTTCAGGAGTTAAAATGACATTCTTTTATACATTTATGATTTGGTTGTTGCACCTTATTTCTGTTCCATACTTGTACTATTGTAATCGACTTCTTCGGCTGCGTTCATGCCCGCAGGTGTTAGGTACACAGGTTGGTGATCCTTGCTCTTAGGATCTCTGTTCGTTTTTGGGAAGAAGCTCCATTCACTCCGGAGGCTTATCTTTTAGTACAGTTTCCCGATGTTGTAGATTTATGTACATCTGTGGTATCGCCGGCCCCGTCCCGCCAGTTGTAATTCTTAAGTGCAGTAGTCACATGTCATGGGTCGGTTGTAAAAAAGAAAGGGATATAAAGCATTGTTGTTTATGTATATGTATATGTGTCTAGAGGTAGCCTTATCGGCTAACCTTGTTGTTTAATTTCTCGTTCTTTTATTTTATAAGTTTCATGTATGTTCACGATTATCTCGATGTATACTGAGGTGCCCAGGAGCACCGCGCCCGGCCTCGTCGTGACAAAAGTGGTATCGAGCGATTAGTCCTCGGAAAGTGTCTGCACCGTGTCTAGTAGAGTCTTGATTATCGGTGTGTTGTGCACCACATCTATAATCGAGGCCGCAGACATTTAGGATTAGTTTCATTTTTCGCACTCGAGATCGCAGTAGAGTGACATTAATAGGTTGATCCGTCTCGGCGTATTCTTATGTATATGAATCGGCTATGCCTCGCGGAAGGCGACGAGGCCCGTGGCGGCAAGGCGGCAGGAGCTTCCGGTGCGCAGAGGGTTACTAGGACTCAGGCACAGACTATGCCTGAGGTAGTAGGCGGGTCGGCGAGTTCAGCCACGCCGACAGATTAGAGCCGAGAGCCGGTAGCTCCAGAGGTTCCGTACGAGCCTCGGCCCGCGGCAGTCCGAGTATAGAGACTATGGGGAGCATCCGGTTATTGACCAAGATAGTAGCGAGGCAATACCGACAGAGCAGCTAACCCCAGAGCCGATTTTGCGGATTCGGGATTTTCGGGTTGTCATGCGCCGAGTTTTATGGTTCGAGGTCCGAGGAGGATCCGCAGGAGTTCATTCGGCAGCCTACAATGACTATGCGAGTTCTTAGGGCCGGAGACAAAGTGCGTTATGCTAGCCTCTTACCTACGCGATATTGTGTTGAACTGTTTGAGTCATGGAACTGTCAGGGGTGTGGGTGCTCTTCCATTTGGGAGGAGTTCACAGAGGCCTTTATGGATCACTTTTGCCTCCCGAGATGAGAGAGCCCTTGTAGATAGATTCTTGACCTTGAGGCGAGAATGGGAGGACTATCGGGAGTACACTGAGTTTGACTCTCTTGCATGCGCACACTATTGTAAATGATATGGCGGATAGAGTTCATCGTTATGTGATGGGCTAGACCGTCATATGATTCTCGTGCTGGGGGTGGCTCTTCAGCCCGGTATGGATATTGCCAGGATGCAGACATATGCACAGGGGATTGAGGACAGGGAGAGAGAGGACCGACCAGACCAAGGCCACCAAGAGGCTGTGACAGCGGGGTTGTGGTGATTTTAGGCGAGAGCCTCGCGGCTAGGTCTACATTTCACCGGCAGAGTGCTCCTTCCCGATTTTCCGCGCGAGGTTGAATCAGCCGGGTAATTCAGAGCCGGCCGTGAGCCGCAGAGCTTCGACCAGACGCACATGGGTTCTAGCGCAGGGGCCACTCTTCCTCGGTGTCCATGTGGCCGACATCACCACGGAATGTCGTCGCCATCGCGCCTGTTTTACTCGGCCGCTGTGGCCATATGTTGAGGATTGTCCTAGTAGAGAGTTACAGGAGGGATAGCACAGCCATCGGATCAGCGGGTTCTTCGCCTTCGCAGCTAGGTGTCACGACTTCCCGGCCCGTGACTGGTGTCTTACCCCGGGCACCCTAGTGATACAACATCAGAGAAAACCAGCGGAAATAAAAACTTAAGCATTTAAATAGACATGGATCAAGATAAAGAAAATAGGCCAACCAAAACGGTTGCCTTTCAACATATACATATGTATAGACATTTGAATAGCGATAATCCTTACAACCCCGCCCACAACAAAGGTTACTGCACTTAAGATTTATACAACAACTATGACGGATGCTCCGCCATACCCTGAATGTACAAGAACCTACGTACATCGTGGTAACATACCAAAGATAAGCCTCCAAGGAACTGAGCTTCCCAAGACGAAAGGTGATCCTACAAGCGGATCGACAGATGTACTTACTCGCGCATTTAACGCAGCCCCGGGCGAGGTCGATAACAGTACTAAGTATGTGAAATTATAAATCAGTAAATGAAATCATAATAGTCTATAAAGCGGAGACATGTATGATATCCAAACTACAAGACACAACATATAACCAAATATATCAAGTCGTGACTCACGCCTCCAAATCATCACTGTGCTGGAATTCCTTCCTCACCGCCTATGATATAACAATACCAAGGAGTATATGTGAACACCAGGTCCTACCTGTGTCAATAAAACCGTACGGGGCAAGTATAACTACCAGATCCGACCGTACCAATAATAATGTACAATCATATCATGGCCGACACGCGCAAGTGCAATAGCCTCCACCGCTTCCACCGCGCCACGTAGGCGACGGGGTAAGTGAATCGCCACGCACCAAATCACAACCGTAAGTCACGGCTCCATCCAAATCGACTGGTCGACACGCGTGGCGGTGCAATAACCTATACCAGATCCACCGCGCCACGTAGGCGACAGGGCAAGAACAAAGCACGGACCCGATCACAACCGTAAGTCACGATATTCGCCGGTCGACACGCGGTGCAGTGCAATAACCCATACCAGATCCACCGCCACGAGCCGACGGCAAGTAAACAGTTACGCACCCGATCACAACCGTAAGTCACGATACTTCGCCATAACCATAATGGTCACGTATCCACATAATCCATCAACAGCCGTGGACATGCCCATGTAACAATGCATCGAAGCATACCTGGAATCTCCCACACGCCAGACGTCCAAGTAAGTTCTCAACAAGTCAACCGGCCCTCCATCGAGAGACGCGGTAGTATAGAAACACAATTCTTGCACAACAAAGACTATCTCCATAAGCATAGGCAAGTTACCCAACAACAAGCATAGGCAAGTTACACAACAACAAACGTAGGCAAGTTACACAACAACAAGCATAGGCAAGTTACACAACAACAAGCATAGGCAAGTTATACACAACTCAAAGTACTTTCATTTTAAGTCAAAATCCGGGTGTTAACCCTAAAGTACTACGTACGTTAAATTCATTTTTAAAGAGATCCATTCCTTTTATAAAAGTCACCCGATACCCGTAGTATAAAATATAGTGACTCACGTTTTTAGGTAAACCAAAACACTTTCCTTTTCAACCACATTCTTTTCCCTAAGGTTCCAGTTTGCCTAATTTCAATTACTCAAGGCTCTTTATTTTAGAAAAGTTTCATAGTTCAATGTCTTAATCTCTTTTAAAACATTTGAGTAACATATGCCTTATATGAGTGTAGGTTATTCTTATTCATAATCAATCTTATTAAACATCCATGATCTAGGAAATGTAATATCATTTTGTCTCATCTTAGTTTCTATGCAGATGGAGGTTTCTACTGGTTTTAATAATACTTCATTATTCATTACATTTTCCTTTATTATCGCTGCCGTGGTTTGTCGATACTCATTCTGATTTCCGAAATCAGTAAAACATTATTCCTTTTAAAACCAAGTACCCATTACTCACGAATGAGGTTTTACATTGTTAACAAACTTCATATCAATACAATTAAGTCAAGTCTCTTATCTTTTAAGATTAAGTCTCTTAACTTCTAAAAATCAGTAAACCATTCTTTTTATCTCTCTTAAGACGTTATACCTAACTTCCCATAAAGCTAGTATAACTCTTATGTTTTCAAAACCAAGTATTACTCTTCTTTCAAAAAGGTTTCTTATTTCTTTTGAAATACTTC
Organism: Przewalskia tangutica; assembly: GCA_029844215.1. Taxonomy (NCBI): domain Eukaryota; kingdom Viridiplantae; phylum Streptophyta; class Magnoliopsida; order Solanales; family Solanaceae; genus Przewalskia; species Przewalskia tangutica. The sequence goes on from CM056737.1 coordinate 14,139,502, forward strand.
AAGATTCTTCTTATTCAGGCTTAAGTCAAAAGACATTGCCATAATATTACATTCAGTTAACACACGTACGTCTACCGTACTATATCTATATTCCTTTTAAAATATTTCAAGGTTCTTATTATTCAGGCTTAAGTCAAAAGACATTGCCGTACAACTATATTCAGTTAGCACACGTACATCTACCATATAATATATACATATTATTCAGGCTTAAGTCAAAAGACATTGCCACACGTACGTCTACCGTACTATATGTATTCTTTTAAAATACTTCATGCTCAAGAGTATAGGAAGAATCACATACCTCGCGACGATTATCGACTATAAGCAAAACGCTCCACGGCTATAACCCGCTAGCCTTGTCCACCTTCTAAGTAGCACATGCTACTTGCGTAACATTCAACCAATAAAGGTTATCACCATCAGAATACAAATTCATGTAAATACAACAATCTTCTACTTATATATTCTTCCTCATGTGATTTCGCTCAAGTCTATTCTAATATCCTTCTATTACAGTTCAAATCTCTTCTATGAATCTTATATTCAATTCAATTCAACTACAGTATGTAATTTCCAATTACACTAGAAGGATAGGATTATTTACCTCGATGAGCCCAAAATTATCCAAGTTTAACGTCGATCCTGAGCAACGTTTAGCTCCTACTCCGAGTGCTCCAATCCACTCCAAACAACCCTTAGAAGTTCTACGCAACTTCTACTAAACACTTCAACCGACTATGAAGGTTTTCCTTAGGGTTTCGTTTTTGTGACTTAAGGAAATATAGTAGTATTTTCCGGGCTTTACGTCCTGAGGTAACTTTGGAAAGTACTACAAGGTATTTGGGCTAAAGTATTTGGGCATTATAACAATACTTGGAGAAGTATTTCTATACCACAAAGGGGGTATTTATACGAAAACAACTAGGCTAGGGGTAGGTTTCGCCAAGGGCCTTTCAAAGGGGAGGGGTGGACTAAACTCAAGAGGAGGGAGTAGTTTGAGACTTAGAGAAATGCTCAAGTTTGGATGAAGAAAGTCTTCAACTTAGAGGGGTATTTATAGGTCAAGGAATGACCAACCAATGGCCAAGATCCATCCAAGTGTTAGGCAAGTGTAGGGCTAGGATTAAGCCATGTGCACCTTATCCATCTACCACACCAACTTGCACAAAATATCCTACCAACTCCCAAGGCCCCATTTTCGTCCATTAGCCGCCCCACTTCCTCCAATGTGAGGTGACACATGTCACCTCCCGTTGGTCCAACATGTTTCGCCTCTCGAAAAATCCGCAAAAATTAGAAATGACATAGCCGAATTTTCCTTCGCAAGTCTAGTAAAACGCTTCGCCGAAAACGATTCTTTCGCACTTGTGCCCAAATTTCAACCTATGCCTACTTTAAGGCTTCAATTTTTATCGACGCCCTCACATACATACTCTGGAAATACGGGGTATAACATTCTCCCCTCCTTAGAAACATTCGTCCCGAATGTTCCTTCTCAAGACGGATAACGATAAAGTTCTTCTTAACAAGTTGCCAATGCCACACCTGGCCACAAAATAACACACGTTCTCTTCCTTCCTTACTCGTCGTACTTTCCGAACACTTGAACTCTTTTAGTATACGTACCACACTTTAGTCATTGCTTTAGTTTCCAAAACTTTGGAGTCACCACCTCCAAACTTGGTCCTCTTACTAGCCTCAATCTCCCTTAAGGCTATTCCCGACCTTCACGATCCGCTTCTGGTCGAACATATCCACGAACTCATACGATGGTCATCTAAACTTGGGCCTAGCACCCTCGTGACCCTACCACCTGGCGGGACCACCCAGAGCTGACCCACTCGAACAGCCGCGGGTTGGCCCGCAACATGGCCCCAACCCGACCCACTTAACGCATCAAGCTCTTGTTCCCCTATCCGGAACAATCTTACCTATACAGGTCATGAAAGCTACCACTTCCATTTTACACTACCCAAGGAATTTTCCCACAATTACTCCACGTATACTTATACATTCTGACAAGGATCACTTGCAAAATCTTGTACTCAAGACACTTACATCTAAGGTCTCAATCGTAATATTCTAAGGTTCATCATTTTCTCACCCCACAGCTTACCCTTTCTCACTAACTGTGTTTCTAAATCACATTTTAGCACAAAGCTATCCGAACATAACACTTAACACATTATCATCACAACAATACATACAAGTCTCTGAGGTTAAGGATATACTGAAAATAGGCGGTTCAAAGGACCGCTAAAATCTGGAACTCCCACCGCGACCTCTGTCGTGGGCCCGCCGTGTGTACATCCCGCCTAGCTGGAAGGTGAAGAACCCGCATCGATCTAGTAGTCTGGCTATCCCACCAAGATTACCCCGGCCTGACGGCCTCTCACAAATGGCCTTGTCGGCCGCAGTATAGCAATCTCCCAAACCAGACGACATTCTCTATGGGCTTTACCACAATGGTCACACCGAGATACGGGTGGCCTCATCCGCGAACACTTCTACTCCTCAAGATGCAAACACAGGAGCCCCGACCGCCTCCCGAATATCCCAAGGTCCCGGCCGCGAGGACCACTGCAGATCGGGCGGAGGTACATAACTAGTCTGCTGAGGCGGTCCGCCTCGAAAGTCATCAAAGGACCTTGCTGTTCTGGCCCTCTTTTGCTGATCTCGGTCATTCCGTCGATTTCTCCGCTCACATCCAAGTGCATAAGCTCGCATGCGGCAATGTCCATGCCGGTGAAGAGCTACACCAACAACTCTCTCGCTAGGTAATCATCGAGCCACAGAACATATCGGTGCACTCGATCCTCCATACAAGCTACTAACGCGGACGTCACGCCAATGAGTCGAACTCCACATTGTACTCCGAACCGTCGCCTGCTCGCCGCAACACCAAAAATCTGTCCCCGAGCCTCCTCATCCGGGAGGCAAGAAATGTGCAAGAAAGGCCTCTGAGAACTCGTTCCATACACCGAAGTGCATGCCCTCCCGACAGCTCTCCCACGATCAAACCATCGATCGCGGTATCACGCGGCCGATGGAACCTAGACCACCGACTCGGTCTCCGATGCCTTGATCACTCTCATGATCCGTCAGAATCGTCGGATGAACTCCCGCGATCATCCTCGTGTCTCGACCCATAGAACTCGCGTTACAACTCGGAAAATCCCGTAGCCTCAAACTATCTCGATCTAGGGTGAACGGCGGTATCAGTGCTCGAACTGCGTCGGCTATCCTCAAGTCCGCCACAACCCGCCATCAATCGGGCCCACTCCTTGTAACCCATCTCTCTCGCCTCCAGCACGGATCGAGGCTCGTGCATCGTGGTCTCGTAGAGATCGCCACGCTTCTACTCGCAGACTCCTTCACGCTTTGCCCTTCTCGCCCGTTGCCTTACGCGAGGCATAATCGTAAAAACGAAATACGTCGGAGGGTCCAACTTATCACACACTAAGGCACGATCTCGTAATGAGAAAATGGAAACCAATCCTAAATGTCCTGCACCTCCTCGATTATAGATGTGGTGCACAACACATTGATAATCAAGACTCTACTAGACACGGTAGACACTTTCCGATGACTAATCGCTCGATACCACTTTTGTCACGACCGTGCCCGGCTCATGGATCGTGCCTTACCGGGCACCCTAGTGATATAACATCGATAAGAACCACGGAAATAAAAACTTAAGCATTTAAATAGACATGGATCAAGATAAAGAAAATAGGCTGACCAAAAGCGGTTGCTTTCAACATATACATATGTGTAGACATTTGAACGATTCATAATCCTTACAACCCCGCCACAACAAAGCATGCACCTCTAAGATTTATACAACAACTATGACGGGACAGGGCCCCGCCATACCCCTGAATGTACAAGAACCTACAGACATCAGGGTAACATACCAAAGATAAGCCTCCGAATGAACGGAGCTTCCCAAGACGCTGAAAGGTGATCCTAAAAGCGGGGATCGACAGCCGATGTACCTCTACCTGCGGCGATGAACGCAGCCTCCGAAGGAGGTCGACAACAGTACCAAGTATGTGAAATCAGAATATCAAATGAAATCATAATAGTATATATAAAGAAGGAGACATGTATGATATCCAAACTACAGTACACAACATATAACCAGTCATATCAAGTGAGGGACTCACGCCCTCCAAATCATCACTCGTGCCCGTGGAATTCCTTCCTCACCGCATTGCCTATGATATAACAATACCAAGGAGTATATGTGAACACCAGGTCCTACTTGCGTCGATAAAACCGTACGGGGCAAGTATAACTACCAGATCCGACCGTACCAATAATACTGTACAACCATATCATGAAGGCGACACGCGGCAAGTGCAATAGCCTCCACCAGCTCCACCGCGCCACGTGATGACGGGGCAAGTGAATCGCCACGCACCGCATCACAACCGTAAGTCACGGCTCCATCCAAATACCGACTCGCGGTGACCGTGGCGGTGCGATAACCTATACCAGATCCACTGCGTCACGTGGCGACGGGGCAAGTAAACAGCTACGACCCGATCACAACCGTAAGTCACGATGCTTCGCCGCTGGCGACACGCGTGCAATAACCCATACCGGATCCACCGCCACGTAATGACGGGGCAAGTAAACAGCACGCACCCGATCACAATCGTAAGTCACGATTTCGCCATAACCATAATGGTCACGTGTCCACATAATCCATCAGCGGTGTGGACATGCCCATGTAACAATGCTAATCTGAAGCATACCGGTGGAATCTCCCACACCGCCGACGCCCAAGTAAGTTCTCAACAAGTCAACCGGCCCTCCATCGAGAGACGCGGTAGTATAGAAACACAATTCTTGCACAACAAAGACTATCTCCATAAGCATAGGCAAGTTACCCAACAACAAGCATAGGCAAGTTACACAACAACAAGCGTAGGCAAGTTACACAACAACAAGCATAGGCAAGTTACACAACAACAAGCATAGGCAAGTTATACACAACTCAAAGTACTTTCATTTTAAGTCAAAATCCGGGTGTTAACCCTAAAGTACTACGTACGTTAAATTCCTTTTTAAAGAGATCCATTCCTTTTATAAAAGTCACCCGATACCCGTAGTATAAAATAGAGTGACTCACGTTTTTAGGTAAACCAAAACACTTTCCTTTTCAACCACATTCTTTTCCCTAAGGTTCCAGTTTGCCTAATTTCAATTACTCAAGGCTCTTTATTTTAGAAAAGTTTCATAGTTCAATGTCTTAATCTCTTTTAAAACATTTGAGTAACATATGCCTTATATGAGTGTAGGTTATTCTTATTCATAATCAATCTTATTAAGCAGCCATGATCTAGGAAATGTAATATCATTTTGTCTCATCTTTGTTTCTATGCAGATGGAGGTTTCTACCGTTTTAATAATACTTCATTATTCATTACATTTTCCTTTATTAACGCCGTGGTTTGTCGATACTCATTCGATTTCAAATCAAGAAACATTATTCCTTTTAAAACCAAGTACCCATTACTCACGAATGAGGTTTCACATTGTTAACAAACTTCATATCAATACAATTAAGTCAAGTCTCTTATCTTTTAAGATTAAGTCTCTTAACTTCTAAAAATCAGTAAACCATTCTTTTTATCTCTTAAGACATTATACCTAACTTCCCATAAAGCTAGTATAACTCTTATGTTTTCAAAACCAAGTATTACTCTTCTTTCAAAAAGGTTTCTTATTTCTTTTGAAATACTTCAAGATTCTTCTTATTCAGGCTTAAGTCAAAAGACATTGCCGTAATACTACATTCGCTAACACACGCACGTCACCGTACTATATCTATATTCCTTTTAAAATATTTCAAGGTTCTTATTATTCAGCTTAAGTCAAAAGACATCATTGCAGACAATTATATTCAGTTAGCACACGTACATCTACCATATAATATATACATATTATTCAGGCTTAAGTCAAAAGACATTTCCACACGTACGTCTATCGTACTATATGTATTCTTTTAAAATACTTCATGCTCAAGAGTATAGGAAGAATCACATACCTCGCGACGATTATCGACTATAAGCAAAATGCTTCACGGCTATAACCCGGCTAGCCTTGTCCACCTTCTAAGTAGCACATGCTACTTGCAGAACATTCAACCAATAAAGGTTATCATCATCAGAATACAAATGATCTATGTAAATACTGATTCAATCTTCTACTTATATATTCTTCTGAGTTGATTTCATTTCAAGTCTATTCTGTAATATCCTTCTATTACAGTTCAAATCTCTTCTATGAATCTTATATTCATTTCAATTCAACTACAGTATGTAATTTCCAATTACACTGGAAGGATAGGATTATTTACCTCGATGAGCCCAAAATTATCCAAGTTTAACGTCGATCCTGAGCAACGTTTATCTCCTACTCCGAGTGCTCCAATCCGCTCCAAACAACCCTTAGAAGTTCTACGCAACTTCTACTAAACACTTCAACCGACTATGAAGGTTTTCCTTAGGGTTTTGTTTTTGTGACTTAAGGAAATATAGTAGTATTTTCCGGGTTTTACGTCTAGAGGTAACTTTGGAAAGTACTACAAGGTATTTGGGCTAAAGTATTTGGGCATTATAACAATACTTGGAGAAGTATTTCTATACCAAAAAGGGGGTATTTATACGAAAACAACTAGGCTAGGGGTAGGTTTCGCGGGGGCCTTTCAAAGGGGGTGTGGTGGGCCAAACTCAAGAGGAGGAGTAGTTTGAGACTTAGAGAAATGCTCAAGTTTGGATGAAGAAAGTCTTCAACTTAGAGGGGTATTTATAGGTCAAGGAATGGCCAACCAATGGCCAAGATCCATCCAAGTGTTAGGCAAGTGTAGGGCTAGGATTAAGCCATGTGCACCTTATCCATCTACCATACCAACTTGCACAAAATATCCTACCAACTCCCAAGGCCCCATTTTCGTCCATTAGCCGCCCCACTTCCTCCAATGTGAGGGTGACACATGTCACCCTCCCGTTGGTCCAACATGTTTCGTCTCTCGGAAAAATCCACAAAAATTAGAAATGACATAGCCGGAATTTTCCCTTCGCAAGTCTAGTAAAACGTTTCGTCGAAAAACGATTCTTTTCGGCACTTGTGCCCAAATTTCGAACCTATGCCTACTTTAAGGCTTCAATTTTTATCGTCGCCTCACGTACATACTCTGGAAATACGGGGTATAACACTAGGCAGGATGTTCATTCACCGGCAGGCCGTGGCAGAGGTCGTGGTGGAAGTTCCCAGTTTTAGCGGTCCTTTGAACCGCCTATATGATTTCAGGTATATCTTCGACCCTTTAGAGATTTGTATGCATGATAAGATTGTTGTATGTTTAAGTATCAAGAACGGATAATATTGAGATTATGTATGTATGCTAGAAGTAAGTTGGAAGTACGAAAAGAAAATCCTTTTAGGCCATGAATGTGAGTAGCTAGTGATGGTGCACACTTTGGATTTGTTTCCTCATTTGGGTTGTGATAAATAAATATGCAAGTGCGGTGTACTAGGGCCATATGTGGCATAATTAGGTTTTACTAAGTGCAGTTTTATGAGACTATGCCAAGAAATCATAAGTTTGACTCCGAAAGAACATTCTAGGATGAATGTTTCTAAGGGGGGAAGAATGTTACACACCGTATTTACAAGACATGTTTTAAGATCGTACGTAAGAACTCACAAGTGTTAAGATTTGAGACTTGTAAAAATTTATCGGAATTATGAAATTGTCGGAAAACAATATTGTGACGAATGGGAGGGCGACACGTGTCACCCCCTTATGTTTGTCTTGGACGAAATGTAGCATGGGCACAAGGGTCATTTGACCCTTGTTAGGAAGACAAGTCTTGCAACTTGAAGAGCTTGACAAAATTGACTTAGTCAAAGGGTCCACAAGTCTTGATATTTAATTGGACCTCATCCAAGCCACCCATTTATTTACATCTTGACCCTCCATGTGACTATATAATACTACTAGTAGCAAGACTAAGCCCAACACTTAGAAAAAATTTCAAGAATTTCAAGAACACCAAGATAGGCTCTCGGGTTCACTCCTCCACAACTAGAAAAAAATTTGTTTCTTGTCCGTTAAGCTCCACACTTTAAACCAAGGTTCATGAGTGTATTGTAAGTGTATCTCAATAGAAAAATCCCGGAAAAAGATAGTTTTCGTATTAGTCGCAAGGTGAAAACCTAGTTGCTTTTCTAGGTTTTGTTTGGAAGTTTGAAGGAAAGTTGTTGGTATTGTTCTAAGGGTCTCAAGTAGCGGATTGAAGTGTCTTGGAGAGGCTCTAAGTTGCTAAGGAGCGACTTCAGATTTGGAGTTGGATTAGGATTCGTTGAGGTAATAATCTTGTCCCTTAAAAGTGTTACAAGATTATATATATTGTTGTTAGCTTTACATGTTGCTAGCATGAAGTTTATGTGTTGAAGTTTTTTTTAAGTATTATGGATTGATTGTAGCGTTAAATCCGAAATGTCATTAAAGCCTTGTGAAGTTGGATTACAATTTAGTCGTTTATTAGAATCGTCGCATGTTACTTACTTGAAGATTATAGTGGTTATAATCGATTACGACTTGATATCATGTTATTTTAACAACTTGGATTGAAATGGAAATTGGATAAGAATTGGTGTTATTGTACTCAATGTGGCCGAAATTGGACTAGTAGTTTGTATTAGTTTGATATCTTTTGTGGGAGGAATTTTACACGTCTAGTAGGTGTGTAATCCCCTATTGTTAATTGTATTGATTGGGCCTTAAATGTGGCGTGTTTGGTTATTGAATTTGGCCTTGAAAAAGGTGGCAAAGTAAGTAGAAACAAAGGAAGTGATGTCCGATTTTCCGTAGAATTTGGAGACTTTACACTTAGAATATTCTACGATTGAAGCTAGAGGTTAATGGACGTGTTATGACTATTATAGGTTGAAGTACTACGAGTAGTGTATTCTACTTGAAGGGTGGAAAGGCTAGCAAAGTTATAGTACTTTGGAGCATTTTGCAACTTGTCGCTAGTCGTCGCAAGGTATGTGAACCTCTTCTTTCTTTGGCATGATCCTACGTATGAAATATCCATGTGATAGTACTTCAGGATTCCTTCTACTCTTAGAAGTTAAGAAGTATTCACATTGTTGACCCTAAGTTAAAAGTATGTTAAATTGTCCTAAGTCCTTGCTAAGTCTTATGGGAGATGTTGGTAAGAATGGTTAGGAAATTTTGAGATTTGATTTAAAGCTATGTGTCTTGATTTATTTAAAGTAAGTAAGTGGATTTTATGTTCGAAAATGAGTTGAATTTATATGTGAAAAGGGGATTGATTTTAAAAGTGGAAGTTATATGATTTTAAGAGAATAAGTTATTTGGTTTTGGAAGTGTATGGAACTTTATATTTTTATAAGTATAAGTGACATGATTTTAAAGAGTGTATGCTACGAGGTGTTAATATTATAAGCCTTGATTTTATGAGTGGAAATGACTTGAGCTTTAAAGAGAAAGAAGTTTTATGATTCTTTTAAGTATGTATGTACGTAGTATTTTTGGGTTTAGTTTCCCTAATGTTGCAAGAATAAAGTGCCTTAAGTTCTCTAAAATGAAAGGTTGTTATAATAGCTTTATGGGAAGTTGTTATAACGACTTAAGAAGAAATAATGTCTGATTGAAAATGTTACGTAAGGAAAATCACAGGAGCCTACAAATAGGCGGATTCGTTATGAAATACAGGAGCCTACAAATAGGCGGATTACGTTATGAGATACACGAGCCTACATAGGCGGATTACGCCATATTACCCCGAGCCTACATAGGCGGGTTACGTCATCTTACAAGGCTCCACGGGCTGGATTATCTACATGATTCCAGATGCAAGAGCTCCACGGCGGGCGGATTATGCTACATGATTCCACGATACATCGAGCTCCACGGCGGGCGGATTATCTACATAATTCCACGATGCAGAGCTCGCGGGAGGCGGATTATGCCACATGATTCATCGATTGCCGTGTCCATAAATGGGCCGGATTACGTTATCACGTATGAATAATCAAACTTAGCTTCCAAATAAGAAGTCCCTCCATAAAGGGCCGAATTATGTTATGTAAGATATGTAAGATATGTAAGTTATGTGGAAAAACTTGATTAAATTTTTAAGTATGTATGTAAGAATTTGATGTTAATTCTTATTGAAAGAAGGAAAGGCAGTTAATATCGATTGATTTGAGTTAAAATGACATTCTTTTATCTGATTATGATTTGGTTGTTGCACCTTATTTACATTCCATACTAAATTTTTGTTATGCGACCACGAGAGGCTGCGTTAAATGCCGCAGTGTTAGGTACAGGTTGGTGATCCTTGCTCTTAGGATCTCTGTTAGGTTTTTGGGAAGAAGCTCCATTCACTCGGAGCTTATCTTTTGGTACGGTTTCCACGATGTTGTAGATTTATGTACATTCGGGGTATGGCGAACCTGTCCATACTTGCTAATTCTTAAGTGCAGTAGTCACGTATTTGTGGAGTCAGTTTGTAAAAAAAGAAAGGGATATAACTGTTGTTGTTTATGTATATGTATATGTGTCCTAGGAGGTAGCCTTATCGGCTAACCTGTTGTTTAAATTCTCGTTATTTTATTTTATAAGATTCATGTATGTTCATTGATTATCTCGATGTATACACTTAAGTGCCCAGGTAGGGCACGATCGCGGCCGAGGTGAGTCGTGACAAAAGTATCGAGGCGATTAGTGCGCCCGAACCGGGCAGTTCTTGGTGCCTTACCCGGGCACCACTGGTAATCTGACATCGAGAAAACCAGCGGAAAATAAAGCATGAATCATGAAACAAGAGATATAATAAATAAGCGAGCAACCAAAGCGATTGCCTTGGTATATACATAAAACGAGCAGTTTAATCCTTTTCAACCAGCCACAGTCTACTGCACCTCTAAGATTTACAACAACTATGACGGGACGGGCCCGCCATACCACGAATGTACAAGAACCTGACTCGGGAACCATACCAAAAGATAAGCCTCGGAGAAAGCGGAGCTTCCTGGCCCGAATGTGATCCTATGGCGGGGATTGGCGGATCGATGTACCTTTACTGCGGCATGAACGCAGCCCGAAAAGTCGATAAGCAGTACCAAGTATGTGAAAGCGTAAAAATCAGTAAATGAAATCATAATAGTCTATATAAAGCGAGAGACATGTATGATAACCAAACTACGATTCGCAACATAAAGCGATCATGTCAAGTCGGGGACTCACGCCGAAGTCATCCTCATGCGTGGAACTCCTTCCCGCCACTGGGCGATCTAGGTATAAATCATGTGATACGTATAACGGTCTCGGCCCATCTTATGGACCCAATATAGAAAGCGTGTGGAATACATTCCGGATGAACCGGTAGTCAAGTGAAATACATTCCCGGATGAACCGGGAGTCAAGGAGATACATTCCGGATGAGCCGTAATCAAGTGAGATACATTCCGGATGAGCCGTAATCAAGTGAGATACATTCGGATGAACCGGTAATCAAGTGAGATACATTCCGGATGAGCCGTGTCAAGTGAGATACATTCCCGGATGAACCGGTAATCAAGTGAGATACATTCCCGGATGAACCGGTAATCAAGTGAGATACATTCCCGGATGAACCGGTAATCAAGTGAGATACATTCCCGGATGAACCGGTAGTCAAGTGAACACAGTACTTGCACAACAAGGCCATCACCCGTAACATGGTCAAGTTTCATAACAACAAGCATAAGCAAGTTACACACAACTCAAGGTACTTTCATTTTATGTCAAAGTCCGGGTTTTAACCCTAAAGTACTACATACGTTAAGTCCTTTTAAAATATATACATTCATTTTATAAAAGTCACCCGATACGTAGTATAAAACTAGAGTGATTCCCGTTATTAAGTAAACGAACACTTTCTTTTTAAACTCAAGTACCAGCGTTCCTTTCCTAAAGTTCGGTTTGCCTAATTACAAATGCTCAAGTTTCTCATTTTAGAAAAGGTTTAAGTAGTTCATAGTTTTAATCCTTTAAAACATAATTCTCCTTTAAGCGTTTTGAGAAACATATGTCTTATATGTGAGTAGGTTATTCTTGTTTATAATCAATCTTATTAAGCGACCATGATCTAGGAAATGTAATATCATTTTGTCTCATCTTAGACATGCGGATGGAGGTTTCTCGGTTTTAATAATACTTCATTACTTAATACATTTTCCTTTTATTAACTGCGATGGTTTGTCGATACACATTCGATTTCGAAATCGATAAAACATTCTTAAGCGTTATACCTAACTTCCCGTAAAGCTAGTATAACTCTTAAGCTTTCAAAACCAAGTACTACTCATTCTTTCAAAGCGATTCATAAATCTTTTGAAATACTTCAAGTTCTTTATTAACACATATCAAGCGGTTATTATTCAAATCGATTTACCTTTTAGAAACCACAAAGTATTTGCTTATCCACATAAAGTTATTATAACCGACTTCCCATAAAGCCGTTATAACACTTTATGTTTTAAAACCAATCAAATACATTTAGCACGTATCGTCTACCGTACTACATAGTTCACACATATCATGCTAGAAGAGATAGGAAGAGGTTCACATACCTCGCGAGTATCATTATAAGCAAAAAGCTCAGTACTACAACCTTGCTAGCCACTTTCCACTCTCTCGAGTAGAATCGCTACTCTCGATCTTTCACCTATAAAGGCCCAAACGTCTTATTAAATCTTAAACACAAGTTCCATCTTCCTACAAAAATTCGGCACCTCCCCATGGCAGCGTTAATCTCCTCTCATCGTGGCTGCAAGCCAACCAGGGGTTTACACGTCTAAGCGGGCGTGTACAATTCTACTACGAGAATGCTACAAGTCTCGTAATACATCTATGTAATTACGATTCGATTCTCTTATTTAAATTGGGCTTAAGTCGCAAGACATTGCCGACTACTACGTTCGATTCTTTATATAGTATACTTCAACTATATATTCAACAATATGTAATTTCCAATTACAATAGAGGACAAGATATTTACCTCGATAAGCCCAAAATTATCCTAGTTTAAAGTCGCTCCTGAGCAGGTTTAGCTCGACTCAGTGCGCTCGACCGCTCCAAACTACCCTTAGAAGTTCTAACCAACTTCTACTTACAACTTCAACAACGGGTGAAGATTTCCTTAGGGTTTCGTTTTAGTGGTGAGGGAAAGTATAACGGTATTTTACGGGCTTGTATAAGTGTAACCTTGGGAATACTACAAGGTATTTGGGCCAGTATTTGGACATTATAACAATACTAGGAGAGTATTTCTATACCTGACAAAGGGGTATTTATACGAGACAACTAGGCTGGGGGGTACCCGGCAAAACACCACAAAGGGGAGGAAGCTCTCGGCGAGGGCTCTCAAAGGGGAGGGGTGGTGGTGGGCCAGCTGAGGAGAGGAGTAGTTTGAGACTTAGATAGATTGCTCAAGTTTAGGATGAAGAATGTCTTCAACTAGAGGGTATTTATAGGTCAAGTGAAGGCGATCAATGGCCAAGATGGTGCCAAGTGCAAGGCAAGTGTAGGGCTATATTTAAGCCAAGTGCACCTTATCCATCTACCACAACAACTTGCACAAAATATCCTACCTAACTTGACTCACCATTTTCGTCAACTTTGCCCATTTTGCGTCACTCCTTCCAATTAGAGGGTGACAAGTGTCGCCTCTCGTTGATCCAAAATGTTTCGTCTCTCGGAAAAATCCATAAAATTTTAAATGACATAGGCGAATTTTCCCTACGAAAATGGAAGCGTTTCGTCGAAACGACTCCTTTCGGCACTTGTGTACAAATTTGAAACTAGCCTACTTTAAGGCTCAAATTATAATCGTACACACTCATTACATACTGGAAATACGGTATAACATTCTCCCTCGCTTAGAAACATTCGTCGAATGTTCCTTCTCAAGCGGATAACGATGAAGTTCTTCTTAACTTTAAACAAGTTTCCAACGCCACATGTAGCCACGAAATATCACACGTTCTCTTCCTTCCTTACTAGTGCCCTTCCGAACACTTGAACTTTTCTAGTATCGTACCATACTCGATCGCTTTAGTTTCCAAAACTTTGGAGTCACCACCTCCAAACTTGGTCATCTACTAGCCTCGATCTTCCTTAAGGCCATTCCGGCCTTCACGACTGCTTCGGTGAACATATCCACGAACTCATACGATGGTTACCAAAACTTGGGCCTAGCACCCTCGTGACCCTACCACTGGCGGGACCACGAGCTGACCCAGCCGAAAGCGGTGCGGGTTGGCCCGCAACACGGCCCCAACCCGACCAGCTGTCGCGCCAACTCTTGCTCGCCGACACGGAACAATCTTGCTAAATCACATCATGGAAGATACCACTTTCATTTACCCAACCTGGACTTATCACACAATACTTCCTAGGCGTAAAATGCACTCGACAAGGATCACTCGCAAAATCTTGTACCCGAGCGACCTTACATCTAAGGTCTCAACTGTAATATTCTAAGGTTAATCATTCCCTCACTTTGAGCTTACCCTTTTCCCCAACGAGTTCCTAAATCACATTTTAGCACAAAGCTATCCGAACATAACACCTAACACATTAACATAACATCAAAACATACAAGCCTCAGAGGTTAAGGATATACCAAACTACCGCTCCTCTAATCGTAAATGCATACTGCCTGCATGCATAACTGTAGAAGGCGATGAACTTGCCACTGATCCGGTAGGCTGCGCCAAGCTGTTGGTACCTCTCCTATAAGAACAGTCTCTCGTCACATGGCCCACAGCGGCGCGGTGAAACAAGCACCGATAAAAACGACATTCCCGGGATGATGTTTGCCACATCGTGCACTGCGAGGGCGTGAATCTGTTGGCTAGAACCCGTATATCGTGAACGAAGCCACGAAGCTCGACCGGCTCGAATACCACGAGCGTCCGGCGGTAGCGGGGACCACTGCATCTTGGTGGAGGTACATAACTAGACTGTTGCTGAGGCGGTCCGCCTCGAAAGTTACCAAAGGACCTCTGCTACGGCCTCTTCTGCTGATCTCGGTCATTCCGTCGACCTCTCCGTGCCTCACAACCTAGTGCATGAGTTTGCATGCGGGCAATGTCCATGCCCGGCTGAAGAGCTACACCCGTACAAGCCTCGCTAAGTGTCGTCCAGCCCGGTGGCGTAGCGGTGTACTCTGTCCTCCATGCTCGGCTACCACAGGGGAACATACCGAGCTAATGAGTCGAACTCCACATTGTACTCTCTAACAGTCCGCCTCACGCCTCAACGTCAAAAATATGTCGGCCGAGCCTCTCATCATGTGGGGGCAAGAAATGTGCAAGAAAAGCCCTTGAGAACTTCGTCCCGTGCGGTGGAAGTGCATGCTCTTCCGGGACAACTCGCGAATCAAACCGATCAGCTGCGGTATCACGCGGTGATGCGAACTCAATACCACCGACTGCCGAGACTCGATCACTCTCGCGATCCGTAGCTATCGGATAAACTCACGAGGTCGTCCTCGGCTCGATCCATAGAACAACGGCGGGCTCTGACTCGTAAAGTCACGTAGCCTCAGTATGCGCTCGGGGTGAACTACGGGTGCTCGGGGTGGAATCTGCTGCGTCGACCTATCCTCATATCGGCCACGACCACGGCGATGGCGCCATCTCCTTGTACCCCGTCTCATCGGCTCAGTGTGGGGTGGAGGCTCAGTCTTGTAGTCTCGTGACCATCTGCTGCGACTCTAAACTCTTTGGTCTTTGGCGGCGTCGCGAAACCCACCGTCGGGAAGCATGTCTCAGTCTTGGCCGGCTGCGCCCTCGTACTCCTCGTATCTCGCTAACAGCTCCTCGATCGCCTTGCCATCTGGGCTGGGTTGCTTTACGCGGAGGCATAGCGGTAAAGGAAAGGAATACGTCGGAGGGTCCGATTTATCACACGACTCTAAGGCACGATCTCGTAATGAGAAGAATGGAAACTAATCCTAAATGTCCTATAGCCTCACGATTATAGATGTGGTGCACAACACACGATAATCAAGACTCTACTAGACACGATGCGTGACACTTTCAGAGATTAAGCGCTCGATACCACTTTGTAACGCCCCGAACCGGGCCGTTCGTGCCTTACCGGGCACCCTAGTGATACAACATCGTAGAAAACCAGCGGAAAATAAAGCATGAATCATGAAACAAGAGATATAATAAATAAGCGAGCCAACCAAAGCGATTTGCCTTGGTATATACATAAAACGACAGTTTAATCCTTTTTCAACCACGCCACAGATTCTACAGACCTCTAAGATTTACAACAACTATGACGGACGGGGCCCGCCATACCTGAATGTACAAGAACCTACAACTCGGGAACACATACCAAAAGATAAGCCTCGGAGAAAGCGGAGCTTCCCAACATGAATGTGATCCTATAGCGAGGATTAATGATCGATGTACCTTTACTGCGGCGTGACGCGGCCCCGAAGAGTCGATGCAGTACCAAGTATGTGAAGCGTAAAATCGTAAATGAAATCATAATAGTCTATATAAAGCGGGAGACATGTATGATAACCAAACTACGATTCCAACATAAGCGATCGTGTCGAGTCGGGACTCACGCCTCAAAGTCATCCTCATGCCGTGGAACTCCTTCCTCACCGCGATCTAGGTATAAATCATGTGATCGTATAACGGTCTCGGCCCATCTTATGGACCCAATATAGAAAGCGTGTGGAATACATTCCGGATGAACCGGTAGTCAAGTGAAATACATTCCGGATGAACCGTAGTCGAGAGATACATTCGGATGAGCCGTGTCAAGTGAGATACATTCGGATGAACCGGTAATCAAGTGAGATACATTCGGATGAACCGTGTAATCAAGTGAGATACATTCGGATGAACCGGTAATCAAGTGAGATACATTCGGATGAGCCGTGTCAAGTGAGATACATTCGGATGAGCCGTGTCAAGTGAGATACATTCCGGATGAGCCGGTAATCAAGTGAGATACATTCGGATGAGCCGGTAGTCAAGTGAACACGATTTGCACAACAAGGCCATCACCCGTAACATGGTCAAGTTTCATAACAACAAGCATAAGCAAGTTACACACAACTCGAGGTACTTTCATTTTATGTCAAAGTCCGGTTTTAACCCTAAAGTACTACATACGTTAAGTCCTTTTAAAAGAGATACATTCCTTTTATAAAAGTCACCCGATACAGTAGTATAAAACTAGAGTGATTCCCATTATTAAGTAAACCGAACACTTTCTTTTTAAACTCAAGTACCAACATTCCTTTCCTAAAGTTCGGTTTGCCTAATTACAAATGCTCAAGTTTCATTTTAGAAAAGGTTTCGTAGTTCATAGTTTTAATCCTTTAAAACATAATTCTCCTTTAAGCGTTTTGAGAAACATATGTCTTATATGTGAGTAGGTTATTCTTGTTTATAATCAATCTTATTAAGCGACCATGATCTAGAAATGTAATATCATTTTGTCTCATCTTAGCTATGCGGATGGAGGTTTCTACTTGGTTTTAATAATACTTCATTACTTAATACATTTTCCTTTTATTAACAGCTGCGGTGGTTTGTCGATACACATTCGATTTCAAATCGGTAAAACATTCTTAAGCCGTTATACCTAACTTCCCATAAAGCTAGTATAACTCTTAAGCTTTCAAAACCAATACTACTCATTCTTTCAAAGCGATTCATAAATCTTTTGAAATACTTCAAGTTCTTTATTAACACATATCAAGCGGTTATTATTCAAATCGATTTACCTTTTAGAAACCACAAAGTATTTGCTTATCCACATAAAGTTGTTATAACCGACTTCCATAAAGCCGTTATAACACTTTATGTTTTAAACAATCAAATACATTTAGCACGTATGCGTCTACCGTACTACATAGTTCACACATATCATGCTAGAAGAGATAGGAAGAGGTTCACATACCTCGCGACAGTATCGACTATAAGCAAAAAGCTCAAGTACTACAACCGCACTAGCCCTTTCCACTCCTCGAGTAGAATCGCTACTCTCGATCTTTCACCTATAAAGGCCACAAACGTCTTATTAAATCTTAAACACAAGTTCCATCTTCCCTCTGAAAATTCGCGGCACCTCCCCACATGGCGGCGTTAATCTCTCTCTATCGAGGTGGCTACCAAGCCAACCAGGGGGTTCGTCTAAGCGGGCGTGTACAATTCTACTACGGTAATGCTACACAAGTCTCATGTCTGATCTATGTAATTACGATTCGATTCTCTTATTTAAATTCAGGCTTAAGTCGCAAGACATTGCCGACTACTACGTTCGATTCTTTATATAGTATACTTCAACTATATATTCAACAATATGTAATTTCCAATTACAATAGAGGACAAGATATTTACCTCGATAAGCCCAAAATTATCCTAGTTTAAAGTCGCTCACGAGCAAGGTTTAGCTCGACTCAGTGCGCTCAACCCGCTCCAAACTACCCTTAGAAGTTCTAACCAACTTCTACTTACAACTTCAACAACGGGTGAAGATTTCCTTAGGGTTTCGTTTTAGTGGTGAGGAAAGTATAACGGTATTTTACGGGCTTGTATAAGTGTAACTGGGAATACTACAAGGTATTTGGGCCAAGGTATTTGGACATTATAACAATACTAGGAGAGTATTTCTATACCACAACAAAGGGGTATTTATACGAGACAACTAGGCTAGGGGTACCCACGGCAAAACACCACAAAGGGAGGAAGCTCTCGGCCAAGGGCTCTCAAAGGGGAGGGGTGGTGGTGGGAAAGCTCGAGGAGAGGGAGTAGTTTGAGACTTAGATAGATTGCTCAAGTTTAGGATGAAGAATGTCTTCAACTAGAGGGGTATTTATAGGTCAAGTGAAGGCCAATCAATGGCCAAGATGGTGCCAAGTGCAAGGCAAGTGTAGGGCTAGATTTAAGCCAAGTGCACCTTATCCATCTACCACAACAACTTGCACAAAATATCCTACCTAACCCAACTCACCATTTTCGTCCAACTTTTCCCATTTTGCCGTCACTCCTTCCAATTAGAGGGTGACAAGTGTGCCCTCTCGTTGGTCCAAAATGTTTAAATCTCTCGGAAAAATCCATAAAAATTTTTAAATGACATAGCCGGAATTTTCCCTACGAAAGCTGTGGAAACGTTTCGTCGAAAAACGACTCCTTTCGGCACTTGTGTACAAATTTCGAAACTAGCCTACTTTAAGGCTCAAATTATAATACGTACACACTCACGTACATACTGCGGAAATACGGTATAACGATTAGTCCTCGGAAAGTGTCTGAGCACCGTGTCTAGTAAGTCTTGATTATCGGTGTGTTGTGCACCACATCTATAATCAGGAGGCTGCAGGACATTTAGGATTGGTTTCCATTCTTCTCACTCTGAGATCGTGCAGTAGAGCTGTATTAATAGGTTGATCCGTCTCTGACGTATTCTTATGTTTATGAATCAGCTATGCCTCCACGGAGCGGCCGGGGCCCGAAGGGCAAAGCGGCGATAGGAGGCGCGATGGCGCCTGAGAGGGTTACTAGGACTCGAGCACGACTATGCACGAGGTAGTAAGCGGTCGGCGAGTTCAGCCACGCGCGATAGAAAGGCCGAGCGGCGGTAGCTCGAAGGTTCCGGTGCAGCCTCGATTCCGCTGGCAGTCTTGAGTATAGAACTATGGGAAGCGGTCGGTTATTGACCGATATAAGTAGCGGCGGCAGCGGCGAAGCGGCTAACCCTGGCCGATTTGCGGATTCGAATTTTACGGGTTGTCATCCGCCCGAGTTTTATGGTTCGAGGTCCGAGGAGGATCAGCGAGAGTTCATTCGGCGGCTCTGACGGACTATGCGAGTTCTTAGGGCTTGAGACAGTGCATTATGCTAGCCTCTTACTGGTTCTGCGATATTGCGTTGAAGTTTGAGTCATGGAGCTCTAGGGGTGTGGGTGCTCTTCGAGCTGTTTGGGAGGAGTTCACAGAGGCCTTTATGGATCACTTTTTGCCTCCTGAGATGAGGAGAGCCCTTGTAGATAGATTCTTGACCTTGAGGCGAGAATGGGAGGACTATCGAAGTCTGACACTGAGTTTGACTCATTGGCGAGCATCGCACACTATTGTAGCGACATGGCGGATAGAGTTCATCGTTATGTGATGGGGCTAGACCGTCATATGATTCTGCATGCTTGGGGTGGCTCTTCAGCCGGTATGGATATTGCGGAGATGCGAACATATGCGAGGGATTGAGGCGAGGAGAGAGAGGGCCAGACCGGACGAGGCGGCCAGAGGGCGGGGCAGCGAGGTTCAGTGATTTTCGGCGGAGAGCCTGGGCAAGAGCTAGGTCTACATTTCAGCGGCACGTTGCTCCTTCAGTTTTACGCGGGAGGTTGGATCAGCCGGGTAATTCAGGAGTCGGTCAGAGCTCCAGAGCTTCGGATTCGTATGCGCACATGGGTTCTAGGCAGTCGGGGCCACTCTTCCCTCATTTGGGTTGTGATAAATAAATATGCAAGTGCGGTGTACTAGGGCCATATGTGGCATAATTAGGTTTTACTAAGTGCAGTTTTATGAGACTATGCCAAGAAATCATAAGTTTGACTCCGAAAGAACATTCTAGGACGAATGTTTCTAAGGGGGGAAGAATGTTACACCCCGTATTTATAAGACATGTTTTAAGATCGTACGTAAGAACTCACAAGTGTTAAGATTTGAGACTTGTTAAAATTTATCGGAATTATGAAATTGTCGGAAAACAATATTGTGACGAATGGGAGGGCGACACGTGTCACCCCCCCTTATGTTTGTCTTGGACGAAATGTAGCATGAGCACAAGGGTCATTTGACCCTTGTTAGGAAGACAAGTCTTGCAACTTGAAGAGCTTGACAAAATTGACTTACTCAAAGGGTCCACAAGTCTTGATATTTAATTGGACCTCATCCAAGCCACCCATTTATTTACATCTTGACCCTCCATGTGACTATATAATACTACTAGTAGCAAGACTAAGCCCAACACTTAGAAAAAATTTCAAGAATTTCAAGAACACCAAGATAGGCTCTCGGGTTCACTCCTCCACAACTAGAAAAAAATTTGTTTCTTGTCCGTTAAGCTCCACACTTTAAACCAAGGTTCATGAGTGTATTGTAAGTGTATCTCAATAGAAAAATCCCGGAAAAGATAGTTTTCGTATTAGTCATGAGTGAAAACCTAGTTGCTTTTTTAGGTTTTGTTTGGAAGTTTGAAGGAAAGTTGTTGGTATTGTTCTAAGGGTCTCAAGTAGCGGATTGAAGTGTCTTGGAGAGGCTCTAAGTTGCTAAGGAGCGACTTCAGATTTGGAGTTGGATTAGGATTCGTTGAGGTAATAATCTCGTCCCTTATAAGTGTTACAAGATTATATATATTGTTGTTAGCTTTACATGTTGCTAGCATGAAGTTTATGTGTTGAAGTTTTTTTTAAGTATTATGGATTGATTGTAGCCTTAAATCCGAAATGTCATTAAAGCCTTGTGAAGTTGGATTACAATTTAGTCGTTTATTAGAATCGTCGCATGTTACTTACTTGAAGATTATAGTGGTTATAATCGATTGCGACTTGATATCATGTTATGTTAACAACTTGGATTGAAATGGAAATTGGATAAGAATTGGTGTTATTGTACTCAATGTGGCCGAAATTGGACTAGTAGTTTGTATTAGTTTGATATCTTTTGTGGGGCGGAATTTTACACGTCTAGTAGGTGTGTAATCCCCTATTGTTAATTGTATTGATTGGGCCTTAAATGTGGCGTGTTTGGTTATTGAATTCGGCCTTGAAAAAGGTGGCAAAGTAAGTAGAAACAAAGGAAGTCTTTGTCCGATTTTCCGTAGAATTTGGAGACTTTACACTTAGAATATTCTACGATTGAAGCTAGAGGTTAATGGGCGTGTTATGACTATTATAGGTTGAAGTACTACAGTAGTGTATTCTACTTGAAGGGTGGAAAGGCTAGCAAGGTTATAGTACTTTGGAGCATTTTGCAACTTGTCGCTAGTCGTCATGCAGTATGTGAACCTCTTCTTTCTTTGGCATGATCCTACGTATGAAATATCCATGTGATAGTACTTCAGGATTCATTCTACTCTTAGAAGTTAAGAAGTATTCACATTGTTGACCCTAAGTTAAAAGTATGTTAAATTGTCCTAAGTCCTTGCTAAGTCTTATGGGAGATGTTGGTAAGAATGGTTAGGAAATTTTGAGATTTGATTTAAACCTATGTGTCTTGATTTATTTAAAGTAAGTAAGTGGATTTTATGTTCGAAAATGAGTTGAATTTATATGTGAAAAGGGGATTGATTTTAAAAGTGGAAGTTATATGATTTTAAGAGAATAAGTTATTTGGTTTTGGAAGTGTATGGAACTTTATATTTTTTTATAAGTATAAGTGACATGATTTTAAAGAGTGTATGCTACGAGGTGTTAATATTATAAGCCTTGATTTTATGAGTGGAAATGACTTGAGCTTTAAAGAGAAAGAAGTTTTATGATTCTTTTAAGTATGTATGTACGTAGTATTTTTGGGTTTAGTTTCCCTAATGTTGCAATAATAAAGTGCCTTAAGTTCTCTAAAATGAAAGGTTGTTATAATAGCTTTATGGGAAGTTGTTATAACGACTTAAGAAGAAGTAATAATACGATTGATAATGTTACGTAAGGAAAATCACACCGAGCCTACAAATAGGCCGGATTACGTTATGAAATACACCGAGCCTACAAATAGGCCGGATTACGTTATGAGATACACCGAGCCTACACATAGGCCGGATTACGCCATATTACCCCGAGCCTACACATAGGCGGGTTACGTCATCTTACATCGAGCTCACAGCGGGCGGATTATGCTACATGATTCCACAGTACATCGAGCTCCACAGGCGGGCCGGATTATGCTACATGATTCCACAGTACATCGAGCTCCACAGGCGGGCCGGATTATGCTACATAATTCCACAGTACACCGAGCTCCACAGGCGGGCCGGATTATTCCACATGATTCATCAGTACACCGTGTCCCGCAAATGGGTCGGATTACGTTATCACATATGAATAATCAAAGTTAGCTTCCAAATAAGAAGTCCCTCCATAAAGGGCCGAATTATGTTATGTAAGATATGTAAGTTATGTGGAAAAACTTGATTAAATTTTTAAGTATGTATGTAAGAATTTGATGTTAATTCTTATTGAAAGAAGGAAAGGAACGGTTAATATACGATTGATTTCAGGAGTTAAAATGACATTCTTTTAATCAATTATGATTTGGTTGTTGCACCTTATTTACATTCCATACTAAATTTTTGTTGCGACCCCGAAGGCTGCGTTCATGCCCGCAGGTGTTAGGTACACAGGTTGGTGATCCTTGCTCTTAGGATCTCTGTTCGGTTTTTGGGAAGAAGCTCCATTCACTCCGGAGGCTTATCTTTTTGGTACGGTTTCCCTGATGTTGTAGATTTATGTACATTCAGGGGTATGGCGGGGCCCTGTCCATACGCTTGTAATTTTTAAGTGCGGTCACATATTGTGGGTCAGTTTGTAAAAAAAGAAAGGGATATAACTGTTGTTGTTTATGTATATGTATATGTGTCCTAGGAGGTAACCTTATCGGCTAACCTGTTGTTTAAATTCTCGTTGTTTTATTTTATAAGTTTCATGTATTTTCCGCTGATTATCTCTGATGTATACGTAAAGTGCCCGGGTAGGGCACGATCAGCCGAGGCTCGGTCGTGACAAAAGTGGTATCGAGCGATTAGTCCTCGGAAAGTGTCTCTGACCGTGTCTAGTAGAGTCTTGATTATCGGTGTGTTGTGCACCACATCTATAATCGAGGCTGCGGACATTTAGGATTGGTTTCCATTCTTCTCACTCTGAGATCGTGCAGTAGAGCTGTATTAATAGGTTGATCCGTCTCTGACGTATTCTTATGTTTATGAATCAGCTATGCCTCCACGGAAGACGACCAGGGCCCAGAAGGGCAAGGCAACAACGAGGCGCGATGGCGCGAGAGGTTACTAGGACTCGAGCCACGCACTATGCACGAGGTAGTAGGTGGTCGGCGAGTTCAGCCACGCGGTATTAGAAGGCCGAGGCGGTAGCTCCAGAGGTTCCGTGCGAGCCTCGATTCGCGGCTAGGTCGAGTATAGAGACTATGGGAGCGATCCGGTTATTGACGATATAAGTAGCGAGCGGCAAGCGGAAGCGGCGGCTAACCCTAGAGCCGACAGTTTGCGGATTCGCGATTTTCTGGGTTGTCATCCGCCCGAGTTTTATGGTTCTAGGTCTGAGGAGGATCCGCAAGAGTTTATTCGGCAACTACAACAGACTATGCAGGTTCTTAGGGCTTCGGAGACAGAGTCTGTTATGCTAGCCTCTTACCGGTCACGCGATATTGCGTTGAACTGGTTTGAGTCTTGGGAACTGTCTATGGGTGTGGGTGCTCTTCCAGCTGTTTGGGAGGAGTTCACAGAGGCCTTTATGGATCACTTTTTGCCTCCTGAGATGAGGAGAGCCCTTGTAGATAGATTCTTGACCTTGAGGCATAATGGGAGGACTATCAGGGAGTACAGCCTGGAGTTTGACTCCTTGGCCAGGCATGCGCACACTATTGTAGCTGACATGGCGGATAAAGTTCATCGTTATGTGATGGGGCTAGACCGTCATATGATTACTGCATGCTTGGGGGTGGCTCTTCAGCCCGGTATGGATATTGCCAGGATGCAGACATATGAGCGAGTTGAGGCGAGGAGAGAGGGCCGACTGCACAAGGCCGGCCAGAGGGCGGGGCAGCGAGGGTTCGTGGTGATTTTGGCGAGAGCCTCGGCGCGAGCTAGGTCTACATTTCACCGGCGCAGAGTGCTCCTTCCCGATTTTACGGCGGGAGGTTGGATCACCGGGTAGTCGAGGCCGGTCAGCTGCGAGCCGGATTCGTATGCGCACATAGGTTCTAGCGCGGGGCCACTCTTCCTCGGTGTCCACAGTGTGGCGACATCACCACGGAATGTCGTCGTGCCCAGTGCTGTTTACTGTGGCCGTCGGGGCCATATGTTGAGGATTGTCCTAGTAGGAGAGTTACATGAGGATAGCACGATCTGGATCGATTGCGGGTTCTTCGCCTTGATAACTAGGCAGATGTTCATTCACCGTGGCGTGGCGAGGGTCGTGGTGGAAGTTCCGATTTTAGCGGTCCTTTGAACGCCTATATGATTTCAGGTATATCTTTGACCCTTTAGAGATTTGTATGCATGATAAGATTGTTGTATGTTTAAGTATCAAGAACGGATAATATTGAGATTATGTATGTATGCTAGAAGTAAGTTGGAAGTACGAAAAAAAATCCTTTTTGGCCATGAATGTGAGTAGATAGTGATGGTGCACACTTTGGATTTGTTTCCTCATTTGGGTTGTGATGAATAAATATGCAAGTGCGGTGTACTAGGGCCATATGTGGCATAATTAGGTTTTACTAAGTGCAGTTTTATGAGACTATGCCAAGAAATCATAAGTTTGACTCCGAAAGAACATTCGGGGACAAATGTTTCTAAGGGGGGAAGAATGTTACACCCCCCTTATGTTTGTCTTGGACGAAATGTAGCATGGGCACAAGGGTCATTTGACCCTTGTTAGGAAGACAAGTCTTGCAACTTGAAGAGCTTGTGAAATTGACTTAGTCAAAGGGTCCACAAGTCTTGATATTTAATTGGACCTCATCCAAGCCACCCATTTGTTTACATCTTGACCCTCCATGTGACTATATAATACTACTAGTAGCAAGACTAAGCCCAACACTTAGAAAAAAATTCAGGAATTTCAAGAACACCAAGATAGGCTCTCGGGTTCACTCCTCCACAACTAGAAAAAAATTTGTTTCTTGTCCGTTAAGCTCCACACTTTAAACCAAGGTTCATGAGTGTATTGTAAGTGTATCTCAATAGAAAAATCCCGGAAAAAGATAGTTTTCGTATTAGTCGCAAGGTGAAAACCTAGTTGCTTTTCTAGGTTTTGTTTGGAAGTTTGAAGGAAAGTTGTTGGTATTGTTCTAAGGGTCTCAAGTAGCGGATTGAAGTGTCTTGGAGAGGCTCTAAGTTGCTAAGGAGCGACTTCAGATTTGGAGTTGGATTAGGATTCGTTGAGGTAATAATCTTGTCCCTTAAAAGTGTTACAAGATTATATATATTGTTGTTAGCTTTACGTGTTGCTACCATGAAGTTTATGTGTTGAAGTTTTTTTTAAGTATTATGGATTGATTGTAGCCTTAAATCCGAAATTTCATTTAAGCCTTGTGAAGTTGGATTACAATTTAGTCGTTTATTAGAATCGTCACATGTTACTTACTTGAAGATTATAGTGGTTATAATCGATTGCGACTTGATATCATGTTATGTTAACAACTTGGATTGAAATGGAAATTGGATAAGAATTGGTGTTATTGTACTCAATGTGGCCGAAATTGGACTAGTAGTTTGTATTTGTTTGATATCTTTTGTGGGGCGGAATTTTACACGTCTAGTAGGCGTGTAATCCCCTATTGTTAATTGTATTGATTGGGCCTTAAATGTGGCATGTTTGGTTATTGAATTCGGCCTTGAAAAAGGTGGAAAAGTAAGTAGAAACAAAGGAAGTGCTGTCCGATTTTCCGTAGAATTTGGAGACTTTACACTTAGAATATTCTACGATTGAAGCTAGAGGTTAATGGACGTGTTATGACTATTATAGGTTGAAGTACTACGAGTAGTGTATTCTACTTGAAGGGTGGAAAGGCTAGCAAGGTTATAGTACTTTGGAGCATTTTGCAACTTGTCGCTAGTCGTCGCAAGGTATGTGAACCTCTTCTTTCTTTGGCATGATCCTACGTATGAAATATCCATGTGATAGTACTTCAGGATTCATTCTACTCTTAGAAGTTAAGAAGTATTCACATTGTTGACCCTAAGTTAAAAGTATGTTAAATTGTCCTAAGTCCTTGCTAAGTCTTATGGGAGATGTTGGTAAGAATGGTTAGGAAATTTTGAGATTTGATTTAAACCTATGTGTCTTGATTTATTTAAAGTAAGTAAGTGGATTTTATGTTCGAAAATGAGTTGAATTTATATGTGAAAAGGGGATTGATTTTAAAAGTGGAAGTTATATGATTTTAAGAGAATAAGTTATTTGGTTTTGGAAGTGTATGGAACTTTATATTTTTTTATAAGTATAAGCGACATGATTTTAAAGAGTGTATGCTACGAGGTGTTAATATTATAAGCCTTGATTTTATGAGTGGAAATGACTTGAGCTTTAAAGAGAAAGAAGTTTTAAGATTCTTTTAAGTATGTATGTACGTAGTATTTTTGGGTTTAGTTTCCCTAATGTTGCAAGAATAAAGTGTCTTAAGTTCTCTAAAATGAAAGGTTGTTATAATAGCTTTATGGGAAGTTGTTATAACGATTTAAGAAGAAGTAATAATACGATTGAAAATGTTACGTAAGGAAAATCACACCGATCCTACAAATAGGCCGGATTACGTTATGAAATACACCGAGCCTACAAATAGGCCGAATTACGTTATGAGATACACCGAGCCTACATATAGGCTGGATTACGCCATATTACCCCGAGCCTACACATAGGCTGGGTTACGTCATTTTACACCGAGCTCCACAGGTGGGACGGATTATGCTACATGATTCCACGATGCAGAGCTCCACAGCGGGCGGATTATGCTACATGATTCCACAAGACACCGAGCTCCACCGGACGGATTATGCTACATGATTCCACGAGACACAAGGCTCCAGCGGGCGGATTATGCCACATGATTCATCGATTACCGTGTCCCGCAAATGGGCGGATTACGTTATCACGTATGAACAATCAAAGTTAGCTTCCAAATAAAGTCCCTCCATAAGAGGCGAATTATGTTATGTAAGATATGTAAGATATGTAAGTTATGTGGAAAAACTTGATTAAATTCTTAAGTATGTATGTAAGAATTTGATGTTAATTCTTATTGAAAGAAGGAAAGGAACGATTAATATATGATTGATTTCAGGAGTTAAAATGACATTCTTTTATACAGTTATGATTTGGTTGTTGCACCTTATTTCTGTTCCATACTCGGTAAATTTTTGTTATGCGGCCCCGCCGAAGCTGCGTTAAATGCCGCAGTGTTAGGTACCTGATTGGTGATCCTTGCTCTTAGAATCTCTGTTCGGTTTTTGGGAAGAAGCTCCATTCACTCCGGAGTCATGTCTTTTTGGTACGGTTTCCCTGATGTTGTAGATTTATGTACATTCCGGGGTATGGCGGGGCCCTGTCCATACGATTGTAATTCTTAAGTGCGTAGTCACATGTTGTGGGTCAGTTTGTAAAAAAAGAAAGGGATATAGCTGCTGTTGTTTTTATGTATATGTATATGTGTCCTAGGAGGTAGCCTTATCGGCTAACCTATTGTTTAAATTCGTTGTTTTATTTTATAAGTTTCATGTATGTTCATTGATTATCTCGATGTATACAGTAAGGGTGCCCGGGTAGGGCACGATCGCCCGAGTCGGGTCGTGACAGCCTTAGAAATTTTATGTTTTGTGGGGACCACGAGGTTCTGAAATTTTACGGATGAATGGGAGGGCGACACGTGTTGTTACACCACGAAATTCCAGGACATTTTTATAAGAACGTACGTAAGAACTCAAAAATGTTAAGATTTGAGACTAGTAAAAATTTATCGGAATTATGAAAATGTCGGGAAACGAAATATTGCGACGAAAGGGAGGGTGACACGTGTCACCCCCCTTGGATAGTTATGGTCAAATGGACCAAGGCTAAAATGGTCGTTTGGCCAATGTTAAGATGACCAAGTCTTGCTAGGCTAAGAGCTTGATATTGTTGACTAAGTCCAAGGGTCACTTGGCTTGATCTTCTAGTAGAATGCATCTAAGCCACCCATTTATTCTAATCTTGACCCTCCATATGGTTATATAAGCTTACTACTAGCAAGACTAGTTCCCATACTTAGAAAAAATTTCAAGAAAGTTGTTCTTCACTATTGTTGCTCTCGGGTTCACTAGGGTTTCAAGGAGAAATTTTTTCGTTTGTTGTCCAATAATCTCCACCTTTAAACCAAGGTTCCTAAGGGTATTTTAAGGGTATCTCAATAGAAAGATCTCGGAAAAATGTCATTTTGCATTAGTATGAGTGAAACCTAAGTCACTTTCCTAGGTTTGGATTGGAAATTGAAGGAAAGTTGTTGTGATCTTCTAAGGGCTTCAAGTGGCGGATTGAAGTGTCAAGGAGAGGCTCTAAGTTGCTAGGGAGCGACTTCGGATCTTGAAGTTGGATTAAGGCTCGTTAAGGTAACAATCTTGTTCTCTTAAGTGTTATAAGATTACTTATTGTTGTAGCCTTACATTTTAACTAGCATGAAGTATATGTATTAAAGATTGATAAGTGTTATGGATATTGGAAGCCTAAATCCGAAATGACAATATTAGCCATTTGAAATTGAAATACAATTTGGTCGATAATTAGAATCATCGCATGTTATCTACTTGAAGATTGTAGTAGTTATAATTGATTGCAGCTTGATAACATGTTATACTAAACAACTTGTATTGAAAAGCAATTGGAAAAGACTTTGTGTTGTTGTCCCTCAAATTGCCGAAAATGACATTGTCTTTTGGACTAGTTTGATATCAATTGTGGGGAGGAATTTTACACGTCTTGTTAGGCGTGTAATCCCCTGTGTTAACTACGTTGTTGAGCCTTAAATGTGGCGTGTTTGGTTATTGAATTCGGGCCTTGAAAAAGGTGGAAAAGTATGTAGAAACAAAAGAAGTGTTGTCCGATTTTCCGTAGAATTTAGTGACTTTGCACTTAGAATATTCTACGTTTGAAGTTAGAAGTTATGTTATACCCCGTATTTCGGGTATATGCGTGAGGCGTGCGTATAAAATTTGAGCCTTAAAGATTTGGCAAATTCGAAATTTGGGCACAAGTGCGAAAAAGTCGTTTTTTTTAAAGCGTTTTACTAAACTTGCGAAGGGAAAATTCCGGCTATGTCATTTATTATTTTTGCGTATTTTTCCGAGAGACGAAACATTTTGGACCAACGAGAGGGCGACACTTGTCACCCTCTAATTGGAAGTGGTGGACGGCAAAGGGGTCAAGGGGAGTTGGTAGGATATTTGTACAAGTTGGTGTGGTAGATGGATAAGGTGCACATGGCTTAATCCTAGCCCTACACTTGCCTAACACTTGGATGAATCTTGGCCATTGGTTGGCCTTTGCTTGACCTATAAATACCCTCTAAGTTGATGAACTTCTTCATCAAAATTTCTCTAAGTGTTAAAAATCCCTCCTCTCCCTCAACCTTGTTCTCGTCAAACACCACCTCTCCCTCTTGAAGGCCTCGGCAGCAACCCCTCCCCATTGCCTAGTGGTTCTGGCGAGAACCCCATCCCTAGCCTAGTTGTGCTAGTCGAAATACTACCCCTTGGTAGAAATGTATTCTACAAGTATTGTTATAATGCCCAAAATACTTTAGCCAAATACCTTGTAGTACTTTCCAAAGTACCCTTTATCTGAAAAACCGGAAAAATACGATTATACTTTCCTTTAGCCACAAAAGCGAAACCTAAGGAAAAACCTTCATAGTCGGTTGAAGTGTTAAGTAGAAGTTGGTTAGAACTTCTAAGGGTTGTTGGAGCGGGTTGGGCGCACGTAGTAGGAGCTAAACCTTGCTCGGGATCGACATATAAACTCGGATAATTTTGGGCTTATCGAGGTAAACATTCTTAACATACGTGGTAATTGGAAATTACATATTGTAGGAGTATATAGTTAAGTATACTATATATAGAATTGAACATAGTTGTGCGGCAATGTCTTTTGACTTAAGCTGAATAATACTTACGGCAATGTCTTGCGACTTAAGCTGAATTTAAAGAAAGAAGACGTAATTACATAGGTGTATTCTGATGAACTTGTGTAGTATTCTTGTGAGTAGAATTGTACACGTCAGGTTAGGCGTGCAAACCCCCACGGTTGGCTTGGTAGCGGCCTCGATAGAGGAGAGATTTCTGTTGTTGCGGGGAGGAGTCTTTGCGAATTTTACGTAGGATATTCTCCATTGAGATCTAGATGTTAATAGGCGCCTTGTGGCCTCTATAGGTTGAAGTACTACGTATGGCGTGATCTACTTGGCTTAAGGAGTTGCCGACGGTTTGAGGTACTTGGAGCGTTTTGCTATTAGTCGATAATCGTCGCGAGGTATGTGAACCTCTTCCTATCTGTTCTAGCATGATATGTGTATAACTATGTAGTACGGTAGATGTACATGTGTTTAATGTATTTGATTGGTTTGAAACATAAAGTGTTATAACGGTTTTATGGGAAGTTGGTTATATTATGTAGGTAAGAAAATGCTTTGTGGTGTCAAAGGGTAACTGATTTGACTTATAACGGATTTGATGTGTAGTAATAAAGAACTTGAAGTGTTTCAAAAAGACCTTTTTGAAAGAAAAGTAATACTTGGCTTTGAAAACATAAGAGTTGTACTAGCTTTATGGGAAGTTAGGTATAACGTCTTAAGAGTGATAAAAAGAATGGTTTACTGATTTTTTTTAAAGATAAGAGACTTGACTTAATGGTATTGATATGAATTTTATTAAAGGTATGAAACCTCATTCGTGAGTAATGAGTACTGGGTTTTAAAAGGAATAATGTTTTACTGATTTTGGAAATCAGAATGAGTATCGACAAACCACTGCAGCGTTAATAAAGGAAAATGTATTGAATAATGAAGTATGGTATTAAAACCAGTAGAAACCTCCATCTGCATAGAAGCTAAGATAAGACAAAATGATATTACATTTCCTAGATCATGGCTGCTTAATAAGATTGATTATAAACAAGAATAACCTACTCACATATAAGACATATGTTTCTCAAAACGTTTAAAGGAGAATTATGTTTTAAAGGATTTAAAACTATGAACTACGAAACCTTTTCTAAAATGAGAAACTTGAGCTTTTGAAATTAGGCAAACTTGAACGTTTGGAAAATAAGGTTGTTACTTGATTTTACAAAGGAAAGCATTTTGGTTTACTTAACAATGTTAGTCACTCTATTTTTATACTACGGGTATCGGGTGACCTTCGTAAAAGAAATGGATCTTTAAAAGGAATTTAACGTACGTAGTACTTTAGGGTTAAAACCCAGACTTTGGCATAAAATGAAAGTACTTTGAGTCGTGTATAACTTGCCTATGCTTGTTGTTGTGAAGCTTGCCTATGCTTGTTGTTGTGAAGCTTGCCTATGCTTGTTGTTGTGAAGCTTGCCTATGCTTGTTGTTGTGAAGCTTGCCTATGCTTGTTGTTGTGAAGCTTGCCTATGCTTGTTGTGATAGCCTTTGTTGTATTTCTGTACCCCCGCATCTCGATGGAGGGCCGGTTGATTTGTTATGAGCGATTATACGAGTCCCACGAGATGGCGAAGTCACGTATTCATCCGATTTTACAAAGTCCACGAGATGGCGAAGTCACGTATTTCATCGATTTTACGAGTCCCACGAGATGGCGGTCACGTATTTCATCGATATTACACGAGTCACGAGATGGCGAAGTCACGTATTTCATCTGGTATTACACCGAGTCCCACGAGATGGGCATGGTCACGTATTTCATCTGGTTATCATACATGTCTCCTGCTTTATATAGACTATTATGATTTCATTCTGATATTTCTGATTTCACATACTTGGTACTGTTATCGACCTCCGGCGCTGCGTTAAATGCGGTGGAAATCGTCGTAGTGGATCTCGCTCATGGATCACGATTCGGCGTGTCGGAAGCCCATTTCTTGGAGGCTTATCTTTTGGTATGTTACCACAGTGCATGATTCTTATACATTCGGGGTATGGCGGGGCCTGTCCGTCATAGTTGTTGTAAAAAAATCTTAGAAGTGCATGCTTTGTTGTGGGCAGGGTTTGTAAAAAGGATAACTGTTCGGGTATTTATGTATATATGATGAAGGCAACTGTTTTGGTTGGCCTGTTTATTTATCTTG
This sequence comes from Przewalskia tangutica, assembly GCA_029844215.1. Lineage (NCBI taxonomy): Eukaryota > Viridiplantae > Streptophyta > Magnoliopsida > Solanales > Solanaceae > Przewalskia > Przewalskia tangutica. The sequence goes on from CM056737.1 coordinate 14,172,662, forward strand.
TCTCTTAATTCATGTTTATGTTTTTATTTCCGCTGATTTTCTCTGATATTGTATCACTAGGGTGCCCCATCTTCTATTCAAAAGGATCTTACTCAATTCAATAGAAACTTCACTTGAAAGGATAGGAAAAAGCTCTATACGATACGCGAGTTGTTGGTGGAATACGAGTAAGGACTTTGTTTGCCCAAGTCCCTTGCTTGAAGGACTATCGCACTTTCGGTGGTCGAGGTATCCCTACCACTACCCTTTATCAAGTTGGTTTACAAGAGTTACGCTTTCCCAATGACAAACTTCTAGGAATCTAATTTCTTTCCCTAAACTATTTATATGCGGTCCTAACCTTGCTACTCTTACTTCCACTAGCAAGAGAACTTACGCTCGTAACATACCCCAGGATATAATCTTACTTCTTGAAGCGAGCTACTTTAAGCGCCAAAGGAGCGGGAACTCGAGTTAGGCGAGGCGGGGATGTAATTTCAAAGAGGCTCGGCCAGGACGAAGCGGACAGAAGAGCGAGGGTAAGGCACCAGTCACGGGCCCGGGTTCGGGTCGTGACAAAAGTGGTATCAGAGCAGTTAGTCCTCGGAAAGTGCCTACAGACCGTGTCTAGTAGAGTCTTGATTATCGGTGTGTTGTGCACCACATCTATAATCAGGAGGCTATAGGACATTTAGGATTGGTTTCCATTCTTCTCATTACGAGATCGTGCCACTGAAGCGTGTGATAAGTTGGACCCTCGACGTATTCCTTTCCTTTACGATTATGCCTCCGCGTAAAACCTTGAGCCCAGATGGGCAAGGCGATCGAGGAGCTATTAGTGAGATCTGAGGAGTGCGAGCGCGAGCCGGTCGAGACTGAGGCAGTGCTTGGAAGCGAGTTTCGCGGCGCGCCCGGCACCAGCGAGTTTAGAGCGCAACGATGGTCTTGAGACTCTGATACTGAGCCTCGGTCCCACGGCTGGAGCATATGAGATGGGTACAAGGAGATGGCGATTCTGCGGCGGTCGTGGCGATATGAGGATAGGCTAGATCGTGATTCCGGCCAGTAGCACCGTAGTTCACCCCGAGCGGTTTGAGGCTACGTGACTTTACGAGTTGTAGCCGCCGATGTTCTATGGATCGAGAGCGAGGATGACCTCGGGAGTTTATCCGACAGCTACAGGATCATGAGTGATCGAGTCTCGAGCGAGTCGGTGGTATTGGGTTCGCATCGGTGAGTAATCTGCGATTGGTAGTTTGATTCGTGGGAGTTGTCGGGAAGAGCATGCACTCCAGCCGTATGGGACGAGTTCTCAAGGGATTTTCTTGCACATTTCTTGCCCACAGATGAGAGGGCTCGGGCCGACATATTTTTGACGTTGAGGCGGGGCGGGCGGGCGGTTAGAAGTACAATGTGGAGTTCGACTCATTAGCTCGGTATGTTCCGCTGTGGTAGGCGATATGGAGGACAGAGTACACCGCTACGTCACCGGGTTGGATGATTACTTAGCGAGGCTTATGCGGAGTAGCTCTTCACCGCATGGACATTGCCCGCATGCAAGCTCATGCACTAGGATGTGAGGCACGGAGAGGTCGACGGAATGGCCGAGATCGCGAGAAGAGGCGAGCAGAGAGTCCTTTGGTAACTTTTGAGGCGGACCGCCTCGGAAGCTTTAGTTATGTACCTCCACCGATGCAGTGGTCCCCACGTCGCCGGGCGTTCAGGTATTCGAGCCGGGTCGTGAGCTCCGGGCTTCCGTTCACGATATACATGGGTTCTTGATCGGGTTGAGTTTTTCTCGGTGTACGATGTGGCGCACGTCATCCCGGGAATGTCATCTTTTATCGGTGCTTGTTTTTCCTGCGCCGTCGAGCCATGTGGACGAGAAACCGTCTAGTAGGAAGGATGCAAGCAGAATGACTCACCACGGATCGGTGGCGAGTTCATCGCCTTCTGTATACGCCTGCAGGCGTGCCTTTGATTAGAGTGGAGCGGTAGATTCAGGTATATCCTTAACCCTTTAGAGATTTGTATGCATGATATGATGACCTTATTATTGTGTGCTACGTTCGGATAGCGTTATGTTGGTTATGAGTTAGAAAGCTTGGCTAGTTGAAAGGATATGTATGGGGGCATGGAAAGTGTGAACTTTAGAATATTTCATGTTGAGACCTTAGATGTAAGGTCATCTTGAATAAAAGATTTTACGGTTAGTCCTTGTTGAAATACTTGGTTTGCGTATAAATGTATTGTGTGATAAGTCCCTGGGTTGGGTAAATGAAAGTGGTATCTTTCCTGATGTAATTTAGCAAGGTTGTTCGGATCGAAACGAGAGTCGGCGTGGCAGAGGCTCGGGTTGAGTACGTGTTGCGTGTCAACCCGTAGCCCGGAATGAGGTGGGGTCAGCTCTGGGTGGTCCCGCCAGGTGGTAGGGTCACGAGGGTGCTAGGCCCAAGTTTAGATGACTATCGTATGAGTTCGTGGATATGTTCGACCTGAAGCGGATCGTGAAGGCCGGAAGTGGCCTTAAGGAAGATCGAGGCTAGTAAGATGACCAAGTTTGGAGGTAGTGACTCCAAAGTTTTGGAAACTGAAGTGTGGTACGTATACTAGAAGAGTTCAAGTGTTCGAGAAGAGTACGGCGAGTAAGGGTAGAGGCGAGCATGTATTGCGAGCATAGATATGATCATTTCTTGTGAAGGGAGAAGGTGCGAAGGATGTATATTTTAGACCTCAGGGATCGCATGCAGTCCAGTACCATTTGTTGGTCGCCGAGTGACACTAGAACCTCGCGCAAAGTGACAAAAGTTTGTGATGTTAGAGGTATTTCCTCGTGGACTTGGATGTAAGTATTTACGCGGTGTTTCGTGGCGATTGTGGCGTTGGCAACTTATTAGAAGAACTTTATCGTTATCCATCTTGAGAAGGAACATTCGGACGAATGTTTCTAGAGGGGAGAATGTTATACCGTATTTCCGCAGTATGTGCGTGAGGCGTGCGTATAAAATTTGAGCCTTAAAGATTTGGCAAATTCGAAATTTGGGCACAAGTGCCGAAAAGGGTCGTTTTTCGACGAAACGTTTTACTAAACTTGCGAAGGAAAATTTCCGGCTATGTCATTTATTATTTTTGCGGATTTTTCCGAGTGACGAAACATTTTGGACCAACGAGAGGCGACACTTGTCACCCTAATTGGAAGTGGTGGACGGCAAAGGGCTCACGGGGAGTTGGGAGGAGATGTGTGCAAGTTGGTGTGGTAGATGGATAAGGTGCACAGGGCTTAATCCTAGCCCTACACTTGCCTAACACTTGGATGAATCTTGGCCATTCGTTGGCCTTTGCTTGACCTATAAATACCCCTCTAAGTTGATGAACTTCTTCATCCAAAATTTCTAAGTGTTAAAAATCCTCCCTCTCCCTCAACCTTGTTCTCGTCCAAACACCACCCTCTCCCCTCTCAAGGCCCTCGGCGAGCAACCCCTCTTGCCTGGTGGTTCTGGCCGAGAACCCTCCCCTAGCCTAGTTGTGCTAGTCGAAATACTACCCCCCTTGGTAGAAATGTATTCTACAAGTATTGTTATAATGCCCAAAATACTTTAGCCAAATACCTTGTAGTACTTTCCAAAGTACCCTTTATACGAAAAACCCGGAAAAATACGATTATACTTTCCTTTAGCCACACAAAACGAAACCCTAAGGAAAAACCTTCATAGTCGGTTGAAGTGTTAAGTAGAAGTTGGTTAGAACTTCTAAGGGTTGTTTGGAGCGGGTCGGAGCGCACGGAGTAGGAGCTAAACCTTGCTCAGGATCGACATATAAACTCGGATAATTTTGGGCTTATCGAGGTAAACATTCTTAACCTTCTGTGGTAATTGGAAATTACATGTTGTAGGAGTATATAGTTAAGTATACTATATATAGAATTGAACATAGTTGTGCGGCAATGTCTTTTGACTTAAGCCTGAATAATACTTACGGCAATGTCTTGCGACTTAAGCCTGAATTTAAAGAAGAGAATCGAATCAGTAATTACATAGGGTATCAGACATGAGACTTGTGTAGTATTACTGTGAGTAGAATTGTACACGTCCGGTTAGACGTGCAAACCCCCCCCCCCCCCTGGTTGGCTTGGTAGCCGGCCTCGATAGAGGAGGAGATTTACGCTGTTGCGGGGGGGGAGGTGCTGCCGAATTTTCTGTAGGATATTCTCCATTGAGATCTAGATGTTAATAGGCGCCTTGTGGCCTCTATAGGTTGAAGTACTACGTATGGCGTGATCTACTTGGCTTAAGGAGTAGCCGACGGTTTGAGGTACTTGGAGCGTTTTGCTATTAGTCGATAATCGTCGCGAGGTATGTGAACCTCTTCCTATCTGTTCTAGCATGATATGTGTATAACTATGTAGTACGGTAGACGTACATGTGTTTAATGTATTTGATTGGTTTGAAACATAAAGTGTTATAACGGCTTTATGGGAAGTTGGTTATAACAGCTTTATGTAGGTAAGAAAATGCTTTGTGGTGTCAAAGGGTAACTGATTTGACTTATAACGGATTTGATGTGTAGTAATAAAGAACTTGAAGTGTTTCAAAAAGACCTTTTTGAAAGAAAAGTAATACTTGGCTTTGAAAACATAAGAGTTGTACTAGCTTTATGGGAAGTTAGGTATAACGTCTTAAGAGTGATAAAAAGAATGGTTTACTGATTTTTTTTAAAGATAAGAGACTTGACTTAATGGTATTGATATGAATTTTATTAAAGGTATGAAACCTCATTCGTGAGTAATGAGTACTGGGTTTTAAAAGGAATAATGTTTTACTGATTTTGGAAATCAGAATGAGTATCGACAAACCACCGCGTTAATAAAGGAAAATGTATTGAATAATGAAGTATGGTATTAAAACCAGTAGAAACCTCCATCTGCATAGAAGCTAAGATAAGACAAAATGATATTACATTTCCTAGATCATGGCTGCTTAATAAGATTGATTATAAACAAGAATAACCTACTCACATATAAGACATATGTTTCTCAAAACGTTTAAAGGAGAATTATGTTTTAAAGGATTTAAAACTATGAACTACGAAACCTTTTCTAAAATGAGAAACTTGAGCTTTTGAAATTAGGCAAACTTGAACGTTTGGAAAATAAGGTTGTTACTTGATTTTACAAAGGAAAGCATTTTGGTTTACTTAACAATGTTAGTCACTCTATTTTTATACTACGGGTATCGGGTGACCTTCGTAAAAGAAATGGATCTTTAAAAGGAATTTAACGTACGTAGTACTTTAGGGTTAAAACCCAGACTTTGGCATAAAATGAAAGTACTTTGAGTTGTGTCTAACTTGCCTATGCTTGTTGTTGTGAATCTTGCCTATGCTTGTTGTTGTGAAGCTTGCCTATGCTTGTTGTTGTGAAGCTTGCCTATGCTTGTTGTTGTGAAGCTTGCCTATGCTTGTTGTGATAGCCTTTGTTGTATTTCTGTACCCCCGCATCTCTCGATGGAGGGCCGGTTGATTTGTTATGAACGATTATACACCGAGTCCCACGAGATGGGCAGGGTCACGTATTTCATCTGATTTTACACCGAGTCCCACGAGATGGGCAGGGTCACGTATTTCATCTGATTTTACACCGAGTCCCACGAGATGGGCAGGGTCACGTATTTCATCTGATATTACACGTCACGAGATGGGCAGGGTCACGTATTTCATCTGATATTACACCGAGTCCCACGAGATGGGCAGGGTCACGTATTTCATCTGGTTATCATACATGTCTCCTGCTTTATATAGACTATTATGATTTCATTTACAGTATTTTACAGTTTCACATACTTGGTACCAGATCGACCTCATTCGGCTGCGTCATGCCGCGGTGGAAGTACATCTAGTGGATCCTCGCCATAGGATCATAGTTCGTGTGGGAAGCCCCATTTCTTTGGAGGCTTATCTTTTGGTATGTTACCACGAGTGCATAGATTCTTATACATTCGGGGTATGGCGGCCCTGTCCGTCATAAATTGTAAAAAAATCTTAGAGGTCTGTAGCACTGTTGTGGGCAGGGTTTGTAAAAATGATAAATGTTCGGGTATTTATGTATATATGATGAAGGCAAATGTTTTGGTTGGCCTGTTTATTTATCTTGTCTCTTAATTCATGTTTATGTTTTTATTTCCGTTGATTTTCTCTGATGTTGTATCACTAGGGTGCCCGGGGTAAGGCACCAGTCACGGGCCCGGGTTCGGGTCGTGACAAGTTAATAGACGTATTATGGTCATTATAGGTTGACATACAACGTACGACATATTGGACTTAGCAAGTGGATTGAACTGAAGAGGTATGTGGAACTTTTCTATCTCTTGAGCATGAATAGTTGTAAATATATAGTACGTGAGACGCGTTGAGATTTTGATGAATCTAGTTTCATTTGATATCCTTGACTTGTTTTAAGAATGTCCAAGTTGGTTGAGTTAGGGAATTAACTCACTTGTTTTAAAGATTAAGGATATCTTAGCTTCTAAAAGTTAAGAGACTTGAAGTATTTTGAAAGTATACGATACTTGGTTTTCGAAAGTATAAGTCTCTTGGTTATAAAAAGAATGTAAGTGTCTAAAGCATAAAGTTAGTATAACGACTTTATGGGAAGTTGGTTATAATAGCTTTATGGAAATATGAAAGAGTGGTTTACTCTAGTAATGTAAATAATGATAAATGACTTGAAATGAAGAAAGGCACATTGATTTGAAGACATCAATTGCTTAAGGTTTTAAAGAAAGAAGTCACTTGATTTAGAAGCCTATAAATGTATTTCTAAAAGGTATTGTGACTTGTTTTGAAAAGTAGATATGACTTGATACTACGGTTATTAGTATCTTGGAAGTTTTATATGAAAAAGAGTCATTTTAAAAGAATAGAAGTACGTAGTACTTTGGGTTAAATTCCCGGATTTTATAATGACATGTTAGTGTCTCAAGTAAACTAAAATGAGAGTGTATATGAACAAAGCCAATAAGAAGTTAGGGGATTTCTTAACTTGCTTATGTTATGTATGATAAGTTGTATGATAAGCCGGTAGTGCTTATGTTATGTATGATAAGCCGGTAGTGCTTATGTTATGTATGATAGCCGGTTGTGCTAGTGAAATATTGTTCATTACTGGTCATTCCACAGTTTTACATACTTGGTACATCTCACAGATCGACCCTTTCCTGGGCGCTGCCTACGCAGCATGTAGGGGTAAGCAGGTGGTGGATCCTCATTCTTAGGATCACTTATCAGGTGTCAGAAGCTCCATTTCTCCGGAGGCTTGTCTTTTGGTACGGTTTCCTTGATGTTGTAGATTTATGTACATTCAGGGGTATGGCGGGGCCCTGTCCCATCACAGTTGTTATTCTTAGGGGTCTGTAGTCATATTTGTGGATTGGGTTTTAAGAACAGAGATGTACTGTTTTATTTTTAGATTATGTATATTTTACGGAAGGTGGCCTTATCGGCTAGCATGTTGATGTTTAATGTCTAAGTATGTTTATGAGTTGTGTATGTTCCGCTGCTATTCTCTGATGTATACCTGAAAGGGGTGCCCAGGTAGGGCACCAGTCGCGGGCCCAGGGTCGGGTCGTGAGAAAAGTGGTATCAGAGCAGTTAGTCCTCGGAAAGTGTCTACAAACCGTGTCTAGTAGAGTCTTGATTATCGGTGTGTTGTGCACCACATCTATAATCAGAGGTTGCAGGACATTTAGGATTGGTTTCCATTCTTCTCTCTCTGAGATCGTGCAGTAGAGCTGTCTTATTAGTTTGAATCCTCTCTGACCTATTCTTATGTATCAGTTATGCCTCCACGGAAGGCGACCAGGGCCCAGAAGGGCAAGGCAGCAGCATGAGCTGCTAGTGGTACACAGAGGATTACTAGGAATCAGGACCAGACTATGCCTGAGGTTGTGGGCGAATCGGCGAGTTCAGCCACGCCGGTAGTATTAGAGGAGCCGAGAGCAGCCGTAGCTCCAGAGGTTCTTATACCTGAGCCTCCAGTTCCGCAGCCAGGGGAAGAGTATAGGGATTACGGAGAGCAGATTAGGTTATTAACTAGCATAGTGGCAGGGAAGCGCCGACAGGAGCAGGTAGCTAACCCTAGAGCCGACGGCCATGGATTCAGATTTTCTGGTTGCCATCCACCCGAGTTCTATGGATCGAGCCGGTGAGGATCCTCGTGAGTTTATTCGGCGATTCTGGACTATGCAGTGCTTAGGGCCTCGACGATGAGTCGAGTGTTAGCCTCTTACTGGTTACGTGATATTACGTTGAACTGGTTTGAGTCATGGGAGCTGTCTAGAGGTGTGGATGCTCTTCCAGCTGTTTGGGATGAGTTCACAGAGGCCTTCCTTGATCACTTTTTGCCTCATGAGATGAGGAGAGTCCGCGTGGATAGATTCTTGACATTGAGACAAAATGGGAAGACTATTAGAGAGTACAACCTGGAGTTTGACTCATTGGCCAGGTATGCGCTCACCATTGTGGCTGACATGGAAGACATAGTTCATCGCTATGTGATGGGGCTAGACCATCATATGATTATTGCATGCCTGGAAGTGGCCCTTCAGCCAGGTATGGATATTGCCAGGATGCAGGCTTATGCACAGGGGATAGAGGACAGGGAGAGAGAGGATCATCCAGCCCCAGGCCAGCCCAAGAGGGCCAGGACAGCAGGGTTCCAGGGAAATTTTCGAGGCGGACAACCTTAGCAGCAGACTAGGTCCACATTTCAGCCGGCACAGAGTGCCCCTTCTCGGTTTTCAGGCAGGAGGTTTGATCAACCGGGCTATTCAGGAGCAGGTCAGGGCTCCAGGACTTTGGGGTTTCAGGGAGGCAGAGACCGTAACCGATCGAGACCGCCCATATCTCGGTGTATTCGATGCGGTAGATCTCACCCGGGCGAGTGCCGTATTGCTTCGGGAGCTTGTTTCTCTTATGGCCAGCATGGCCATATGAAGATGGATTGTCCGACCAGAGGCGGCGGGGGTGGTATGGTTCACCGGCGTGGTCGATTGGCCGGGTCTTCTTCTCGTGGTTATGCGCCCAGGCAGTGGTGTTCACGACCAACCGGCAGCCGCAGAGGTCGTGGTGGAGGTCCTAGTTCTAGCGGTCCCCAAAATCGCATATATTCCTTAGTGTTATACCCCGTATTTCCAGAGTATGTACGTGAGGGCGTACGTACGAAAGTTTTAGCCTTAAGATAGGCAAGGTTGAAAATTTTGTTCACAACTACCGAAAAGAATTGTTTTCCGACGAAACGTTTTCCAAACTTTGCGAAGGGAAAATTACGGCTATGTCATTTATAATTTTTGCGGATTTTTCCGAGAGATGGAATATTTTGGACCAACGAGAGGGCGACACTTGTCACCCTCAAGTTGGCGGTTTGTGGTGGCCGATTGGGTGCTCATTTCGTGGCATGTTTTATGGCCTAAACCATGGGTCAATGTTTGGAGTGAATTGGGGAGTAGATGGCTAGGGGCACTTGGGCAAATCCTCACCTTCCACTTGCCCCCCACTTGTCTTGATCATGGCCATTGAATTCCCTATAAATACCCCCCTTTGTTGAAGACTTCTTCATCCACTCCACTCTTTTCTAAGTCTTGAAATCCCTCTCCCCCTTTGTAGGCTCTCGTCCAAGAGCCTCCCCCTCCCCCCTTGAGAAAGCCTTGGCCGAGAGATACCCCCCCCCCCTTGCCTAGTTGTTCTCGTAAATACACCCCCCCCTTGGTAGAAAAGTATTCTCCAAGTATTGTTACTATTCCAAAATACCTTGGCCCAAATACCTTGTAGTATTCCAAGGTTACACCTTTACTAAAAAGCCCAGAAATACTATTATACTTCCCTTCAGTCACAAAACGAAACCCTAAGGAAAATCTTCACAGTTGGTTGAAGTTTTAAGAAGAAGTTACGTAGAACTTCTAAGGGTTGTTTGGAGCGGGTTGGAGCGCTCAGAGTAGGAGCTAAACGTTGCTCAGGATCGACATTAAACTTGGATAATTTTTGGGCTTATCGAGGTAAATACTTTTGTCCTTATATTGTAATTGGAAATTACATACTGTAGTAGTATAGAAGAGAATTGAACTGTAATAGAAGAATATTACAGAAAAGAATTGAACTGAAGTCACATCAGAAGAATATTAAAGTAGAAGATTGAATCAGATTTACATAGACCGTATTTACTGAGACTTGTGAAGTTTGACGGGTAGGGAAGTGCTGCCCAATTTTCCGTAGAATCTTGTATCTAGATTTATTCTACCGAGTAGTCTAGACATTGATAGACTTGTATAACCGTTATAGGTTGAAGTACTGCGAGTAGCGTATTCTACTCGAAGGGTGGAAAAGGATAGCAGGATTACAGTACTTTGGAGCTATTTGCTAATAGTCGATAAATCGTCGCGAGGTATGTGATTCTTCCTATCCTCTTGAGCATGATATTTTAAAAGAATATATTTAGTACGGTAGACGTACGTGTGTTAACTGAACGTAGTTTTACGGCAATGTCTTTTGACTTAAGCCTGAATAATAAGAATCTTGAAGTATTTCAAGAGAATTAAGAACCGTTTTTGAAAGAAGAGTAATACTTGGTTTTAAAAGCTTAAGAGTTATACTAGCTTTATGGGAAGTTAGGTATAACGACTTAAGAGAGATAAAAAGAATGGTTTATTGATTTTAGAAGTTAAGAGACTTGATCTTAAAAGATAAGAGACTTGACTTAATTAAATTGATATGAATTTTGTTAAAAAGTGTGAAACCTCATTCGTGAGTAATGAGTACTTGATTTTTAAAAGGAATAATGTTTTACTGATTTCGGAAATCAGAATGAGTATCGAACGAACCACTGCAGCGTTAATAAAGGGAAATGTTTTGACTAATAAAGTATTATTAAAACCAGTAGAAACCTCCATCTGCATAGAAGCTAAGATGAGACAAAATGATAGTACATTTCCTAGATCATGGCTGCTTTAATAAGATTGTTATGAACAAGAATAACCTACTCACACATAAGGCATATGTTTCTCAAATTGTTTTAAAAGAGAATTATATTCTTAAGTGATTAAGACTATGAACTACGAAACCTTTCGAAAATGAGAAACTTGAGCATTTGAAATTAGGCAAACTTGAACGTTTCGAAAATAATGTTGTTACTTGATTTTACAAAAGGAAGTGTTTTAGTTTACTTAAAAGATAGTCACTCTATTTTTATACTACGTATTGCGTGACTTTTGTGAAAGAAGCGGATCTTTTAAAAGAGTTATTGTATGAAGTACTTTGGGGATAAAACCGAACTTGCTAACATAAAGTAGAGTACCTTGTGTGAATAACTTGATTGTGTTGGTTTGTGATAGCCGTAATACTTTCTTGTTGATTTGATAAGTAAACATGTTAGGATGCTACGTGTGTTAGTATCTTGTGATGTTTGTGTAAAGGGGTTTCCCTTGTTGTGCTTATGTTGTTTAAACGATAAGATGTTATGTTAGTATTATATCACTCACCTCTTGACATGATTCCGGGGGTTAAGTCGCCTCCGACGCGGGGTAGACTCATGCGCGTCCAGTGTGACCTATGATTCGAGAATACCTCATGCGGGTGCATCGACCTATGCGAGCTACGAGAGTTCCGTGTTAGTGCGGCCTTTGTGGTCATGCGGTCTATGTGGCCACGCGGATCGCGAGTCCGTGACGCCGGGGGAGTAGCTACCTCGATGCGCGGAATACCTCATGCGGGCCATTGGAGTGGCCTATGCGGAGTCGCGGAAGTTCGAGGACTAGACGCGACATCGATACCGCGCGAGTGGCGGCTTCGATCATGTGGCGGTCTAGACAGATCTCATGATACGATTTATGACCTTGTTGGTCGTGGGTTTTAGTAGTCGGCCATGCCTTCATACTTACCCCAGACGGTTTTATTATGACACAGTGGGACCCGTGTTCATGTGTATTCCTTGGTGCTTTTATGTCATAGATCACGGCAGTGATGAGGAAGGTATTCCACGCATGATTGATGATGTGGGCGTGAGACCCATAGTTATATTTGAGTGATGACATTGAGGCGTGAGTCCACGACTTGACATGATCACGATTTATCAGGTCTCGTAGTTTGGTTATCATACATGTCTCCCGCTTTATATAGACTACTATGATTTCATTTACGATTTTCAGATTTCACATACTTGGTACTTGTCAGATCGACCTCCTTCGGGCTGCGTTCATGCCGCAGTAGAGGTACACCGTTGATCCTCGCTCTTAGGATCACATTCGGCGTTTTGGGAAGCTCCGTTTCTCCGAGGCTTATCACGTATAATCCCGCCGTTGTAGGTACTTACATTCGTGGTATGGCGAGCCCCGTCCTCCATTGTTGTCATATCATTCTTAGAGGTCTGTAGTACTGTTGTGGGCAGAGTTTGTAAAAGGGATGTAACTGTTCAGATTTAAGTTTATATATATATACGCCGAAAGGCAACTTTTCGCAGAAAAACTGTTTTACACTTCATATTATTTCATGTCTTGTTTTATGTTCCGCTGATTACTCTGATGTATGTCTACTTAGGTGCCCGGGGTAATGCACCAGTCACGGGCCCGGGTTCGGGTCGTGACAAAAGTGGTATCAGAGTAGTTAATCCTCGGAAAGTGTCTACAGACCGTATCTAGTAGAGTCTTGATTATCGGTATGTTGTGCACCACACCAATAATCAGGAGGCTATAGGATATGTAGGATTGGTTTCCATTCTTCTCACTCAGAGATCGTGCCTTAGAGCTGTGTTATAAGTTGGACCCCTCTAACGTATTTCTTTCCCTTACCGTTATGCCTCCGCGTAAGGCAACCCGGGCCCAGAAGGGCAAGGCAGCAGAGGGAGCTGCGAGTAGAGCACAGAGGGTTACTAGGGCACAGGCCCAATCATCACCTGAGGTGGTGCTTCATTCGAGGAGTTCTGCGACGACACCACCCCGAGAGTCTAGCGTAGCGGCAGCAGTTCCTACTGCGGCCATGATATTTGAACCTTCAGTTCCACGACCAGTAGCAGAAAGTATGGATTGCAAAGAGGCGACCCTGTTACTAGCTATGGATGTGGCTACCAGAGAGTATATTATGTATCGATTTATCACGGGTCCTGATGACTATCTAAGAGAGGGTTGTGCAAGAGTAGCTCTTCAGTCAGGCTTGAGCATGGCCTGCGTGCGAGCTTACGCGCAGCAGGCCGAGAAACGTAGTGTTATACCCCGTATTTTCCAAAGTATGTACGTGAGGACGTACGTAGAAAAATTTAAGCCTTAAAGTTAGGCTAGGACCGAAATTTTGTGCACAACTACCAAAAAGAATCGTTTTCCGACGAAACGTCTTCCAAATCTTGCGAAGGGAAAATTCCGGCTATGTCATTTATATTTTTTGCGGATTTTTCCGAGAGACGAAATATTTTGGACCAACAAGAGGGCGACACTTGTCACCCTCTAATTGGTGGACTTGAGGGCGTCAACTTGGACGATTGGAACATGGGGGTTGGTAGGATATTTTGTGTGGTAGTTGGATAAGGTGGGACCCACACACACTTGTCCAAATCTTGACCTTACACTTGCCTACCACTTGGCTTGATCTTGGCCCTTGGTTGTTCTATAAATACCCCCCCCCCCCCTTTGTGAAGAATTATTCATCCACAAAATCCCTAAGTCTTGAAATCCCTTCACCCCCTCTCTTGAGAGCTCTGAGAGCACCCTCCCCTTGAGAAGGCCCTCGCCGGCGGGTACACCCCTCCTAGTGGCCTTGGCAGAGGTACCCCTCCCTTCCTGGAGTTGTTTTCATAAAATACACCCCCCCTCTTGGTAGAAATACTCTCCAAGTATTGTTACTATTCCAAAATACCTTGGCCCATATACCTTGTAGTATTCCAAGGTTACACTTATACTAAAAGCCAAGAAATGCTATTATACTTCCCTTCAGTCACTAAACGAAACCCTAGGAAAATCTTCACAGTTGGTTGAAGTATTAAGATGAAGTTGCGTAGAACTTCTAAGGGTTGTTTGGAGCGGGTTGGAGCGCCCGGAGTAGGAGCTAAACGTTGCTCAAGATCGACATTAAACTTGGATAATTTTGGGCTTACCGAGGTAAATAATCCTATCCTTCTATTGTAATTGGAAATTACATACTATAGTTGTATAGAAATGAATATAAGATTCATAGAAGAGAATTGAACTGTAATAGAAGGATATTACAGAAAAGACTTGAACTGAGATCAGAAGTATATTAAGGAAGAAGTTGATAGACTTGTATATATCCTTTTTAGGTTGAATGTTCTGCGAGTAGCATGTACTACTTGAAAGGTGGACAAGGCTAGCTGGGTTATAGCCGTGGAGCGTTTTGCTAATAGTCGATAATCGTCGCGAGGTATGTGATTCTTCCTATACTCTTGAGCATGATATTTTAAATATATATAGTACGGTAGACGTACGTGTGTTAACTGAATAATAATTACGGCAATGTCTTTTGACTTAAGCCTGAATAATACTTACGGCAATGTCTTTTGACTTAAGCCTGAATAATAAGAACCTTGAAGTATTTCAAAAGAATTATGAATCATTTTTAAAAAAAGAGTAATACTTGGATTTTTAAACAGAAAGCTTAAGAGTTATACTAGCTTTATGGGAAGTTAGGTATAACGACTTAAGAAAGATAAAAAGAATGGTTTATTAATTTTAGAAGTTAAGAGACTTGATCTTAAAAGATAAGAGACTTGACTTAAGTAATTAATATGAGTTTTGTGTGAAACCTCATTCGTGAGTAATGAGTACTTGGTTTGTAAAAGGAATAATGTTTTACCGATTTCGAAATGAGAATAAGTATCGAACAAACCACAGCGCTTAATAAAGGGAAATGTATTGACTAATAAAGTATTATTAAAACCAAGAGAAACCTCCATCCGCATGAAGCTAAGATGAGACAAAATGATATTTCCTAGATCATGGCTGCTTAAATAAGATTGATTATGAACAAGAATAACCTACTCACATATAAGGCATATGTATCTCAAATTGTTTTAAAGGAGAATTATATCATTAAGTGATTAAAACTATGAACTACGAAACCTTTCGAAAATAAGAAACTGAGCATTTGAAATTAGGCAAACTTGAACGTTTGGAAAATAATGTAGTTACTTGATTTACTAAGGGAAGTGTTTTGGTTCACTTAAAAGGATAGTCACTCTATTTTTATACTACGGGTATTGTGTGACTTTTTGAAAGAAACGGACCTTTTAAAAGAGTTAAGGGATAAAAACCCGAAATTGTTAACATAAAGTAGAAAGTTCCTTGTGTGAATAACTTGATTGTTTTGGTTTGTGATAGCCTTGTAATACTTTCTTGTTGATTTGATAAGTAAACATGTTAGGATGCTACGTGTGTTAGTATCTGGTGATGTTTGTGTAAATGGGTTTCCCTTGTTGTGCTTATGTTGTTTAACGATAAGCTGTTATGTTATTATATCACATACCCTCGACTTGTTATACCGAGGGCTTGCCACCCTTGACGCGGTCTATACGGCCTATGCGGTCTGCGTGACTAAGCGGAGCGCGGAGTTCCGAGGTTGATCATTCCGGTGTTTTATCCCGACGCGGATGCCATGCGATGCCGTGTGACTACGCGGTCTATTGAGACTATGCGGATCGCGGAGTCGAGGGTACGGGGTTAGCTACCCCGTCGCGAGGAATACCTCATGCGGTCTATGTGTTATACCCCGTGGTTCGTGCCGTGCGTATGGGCCGTGCGGAAGGAGTTAGGACTGAATCGAAAACTTGATCGGGCTCAGGGCCGGCGCCGAGGCGTGACCGCAAGGCCAAGACGGAATTCATGGCAGCGCGCCGAAATCGGCCGCGCGCCTAAAGTTCCGATAGTCCGCAGGAGTTGCGGCCATGGCGCCGATCGCAGGGCATGCGCCGAGGCGAAATCGTGCGAAAAACTTAGGAAAAGTCGATTTATCTTTTGAAAGGGCTGAGTGTGGGACAAGTGTCCCCATCTGATTTTTACATGCATATATTGACCAAGTCTTAAAGACTTGGTCATTTGTCATCTCTCTTTGAAAAACCTCTTCCTTCTCTCTAAATATTTCAAGCTCCTTCTTCTCTAAAAATCCAAGAGACAATCTAGCCTTAGGAAAAATCAAAAATTAAAAGACAAGAAGGAAGCTTGTGGTTAACTTGTGAAGGTGGTGGTGGTGGTATTCTTTGTAGAAAGGCTAGCAAATTGTTGGATAAATTTGGCTAAAGCTCTAAGGTAATGATTCTTCCTCTATTATTAGTTTATAGAGTTGCATGTTAAGAAGAAAATACTTATGGTGGTAAATAATGCTCTTAGAGTCATTGCATGCTAGAAATGTGGGTTGGATATGAAGGATTTGGCTAAAGAAATATTATGAGCATGTTGTAGCCTAAAAACCACTTTAGAATTGTTAAGTGTACTATTATAACTAATGGGGCAGAATTTTACACACCCAAGATTAGGTGTGTAATCCTCTTTGTGTTGGTTTGGTTGTTGGGCCTTAATGAGGCATTTGAATGTTGAAAAATCGGCCTTTGAAAAGGTGGCAAAGTGAGTAGAAACAAAGGAAATGCTGCCCAATTTTCCTTAGGAATTGGTAACTTGAATTTGGAATTTCTACATTGAAATTAGAGGTTAATAAACACGCTATGGTTATTATAGGTTGTCATATTACTTGCGGTAGTTGGACTTAGCAAGTGGATTAACCGAAAGAGGTATGTGGAACTTTCCTATCTTTTGAGCATGAGTAGTTGTATCTATGTAGTACGGTAGACGTACAAGATTCGATATCTTTCACTTGTTTTAAAGTATATTGGTACTTGTTTCATTTTAAAAGTATAAGTCCCTTGGATTTAGGGAAAATGTATTTGACAAAGGAATAACGCTAATATAATGACTTTATGGGGAGTTGGTTATATTAGTTTTTGAGAGGTTCACAAAGAAAGGTTTACTCTAATTAAAACAAGTACGGGTAAAGGATTTGAAACTAAGAAAGGTGAATTGACTTTTAGGCATTGGTTGCCTAAGGTTTTAAAGGAAATGAAGTCACTTGATTTAGAAGCTTATTATATTTCTAAAAGGAAATGTGACTTGTTTTGAAAAGAAATTGTAACTTGATACTATGGTGATTAGTATCTTGGAATTTTTGTATATAAAGGAGTTATTTCTTAAAAGGTTAGAAGTACATGGTACTTGGGTTAAATTCCCGGATTTTCTATTAAAAGACATGTTGGTGCCTTAGGTATACTAAAATGAGAGGATATATTAATAATGTTAATAAGAAGTTAGGGTATTTCTTAACTTGCTTATGTTATGATATGATAGGCCGGTAATTCTTATGTTATGATATGATAAGCCGGTAGTGCTTATGTTATGATATGATAGGCCGGTAGTGCTTATGTTATGATATGATAGGCCGGTAGTGCTTATGTTATGATATGATAAGCCGGTAGTGCTTATGTTATGATATGATAGGCCGGTAGTGCTTATGTTATGATATGATAGGCCGGTAGTGCTTATGTTATGATATGATAGGCCGGTAGTGCTTATGTTATGATATGATAGGCCGGTAGTGCTTATGTTATGTATGATAGCCGGATGAGCTATGTTATATATATATTATTACGGGTAAACCCCGGGTTATTCTTGTTATTTCCTTTGGACATACTGACACGATGGGTGGCCCACGGGTATGCTCCAATAGGATGGTTCACTACTTATGTCATGGATTTGCTACCCATGATGCGAGTGCGGCGTTTGTACTCATGCGGATCCGGTCCACAGGATCCATGCGGGTGAAATAGTCTCATGCGAGTACGGCGATGGTACTCATGCGGGTCCACAGGATCCATGCGGGTGAAATAGTCCCATGCGGGTGAAATAGTCCCATGACGAGGCGGATGACCTCATGCGGGTCCACAGGACCTATGCGGGTGAAATAGTCCAGGAGTAGGATTGCTTAATGATACTACGGGCGAGGTACCTGCTTTGATCATGAGCTTCCTATTTTTATGCGGATATATATATACATTTGTTACTCATTGTTAGTAAGGCACGAAGGCAAAGTAAACGATTTTCGTCTATAACTCCAAATTTATATTTTGACTTATGATATTATTACGTATTTTCCGATTTCGCATATTTGGTACATGTTATCGACCTCCTTCGGGAGACTGCGTTCATGTCGCAGGTTGAGGTTCATAGCTAGCTGATCCGCACTCTTAGGATCACGGTTCGGTTCTCGGAAGGCTCCATTTCTCGGAGGCCTCGCTTTTAGTACGATTCCCGAGGTTGTAGACTTTGTACATTCGGGGTATGGCGGGGCCTGTCCCGTCATAGTGTTATACCTTCTGAGGCTTGTAGTCCCGCTGTCATGAATTGGGGTGTAAGGATGTAACTGCTCGCTTTATTATATTTAGAGGTAGCCACTTGGGTTAGCTTTGTTTATATTCTTATATAGTTCTTGTTTGTGAGTTTATTTCCAGGTTTTCTCGATGTTGTATCGCAAGGTTCCTGGTAGGCACGGCCACGGACCGGTCGGGTCGTGACAATGTGTGACCTATGCGGATGCGGAGTCGAGGTTAGGCATGCATAATGATACTATGGGCGATCGGCCCGCCGATCATTCGCGGCCTAGGAAATACATCTGCTTACCTATTATTGTTCTTGTTTGTGATATGGCACTATGTGCAAATTGAACTAATTGTATTAGCAAATGGTTTTAAATACTTTGATTTCATTTAAAGTACTTTACAGTTTCACATACTTGGTACTTGTCTTGACCTTCGGGGCTGCGTTAAATGCCGCGGTAGAGTACGGCCGCTGATCCTCGCCTGGGTCACAGTTCAGCGTTTGGGAAGCTCCGTTTCTTCGGAGGCTTATCAGTGGTATAGTCCCCTGTCGTTGTAGGTACTTACATTCAGGGGTATGGCGGGGCCCTGTCCCGCCATTGTTGTCATATCATTCTTAGAGGTCTGTAACACTGTTGTGGGCAGAGTTGTAAAAAAAAAGGGATGTAACTGTTCTAGTTATTATATATATTTATGTCGAAAGGCAAGTTTTCTCAGATGAACTGTTTCATATTTCATATTATGTCATGTCTTATTTTATATTCCGCTGATTACTCTGATGTTTGTCTACTTGGGTGCCCGGGTAAGGCACCAGTCACGGGCCCGGGTTCGGGTCGTGACAAAAGTGGTATCAGAGCAGTTAATCCTCGGAAAGTGTCTACAGACCGTATCTAGTAGAGTCTTGATTATCGGTGTATTGTGCACCACACCAATAATCAGGAGGCTATAGGATATTTATGAGTGGTTTCCATTCTTCTCACTCTGAGATCGTGCCTTAGAGATGTGTTATAAGTTGGACCCCTCTAACATATTTCTTTCCCTTACCGTTATGCCTCCGTGTAAGGCAACCCGGGCCCAGAAGGGCAAGGCAGCCGAGGGAGCTGCGAGTAGAGCACAGAGGGTTACGAGGGCACAGGCCCGATCATCACCTGGGGTGGTGCTTCATTCGGGGAGTTCTGCGACGTCGCCAGCCCCAGCGGAGTTTAGCACGGCGTTAGCCTCATCGCCATGACATTTACACCTTCGCCCACGACCATGCGAAGTATAGTTTGCAAAGGGCGACCTTACTAGCTAAGGATGTAGCTACCAGAGAGTATACGATGTACTGATTTATCACGGGTCTTGATGATTATCTAAAGAAAGATTGTGCAAGAGTAGCTCTTGATCGGTAATGGATATTGCCTCATACGAGCTTATGCGCGACGCAGAGAACGTAGAGATCGGCGGATTAACCAAGATCAGTAGAAGAGGGCCAGAACAACAAGGTCCTTGGGTAACTTTCAAGGCGAACCGCCTCAGCAGCAGATTAGATATGTGCCTCCGCCAGTGCAGAGTGGTCCTCCACAGGGTTCAGGACGTTCGGGGTATGCAGGAGTTGGTCAAAGCTCCAGGCTTCGTGCACGATACACGCGGTCCAAACACCGGATTCGATTTTCCCGGTGTTCACGTATGATTGCATCATGTTATACCCCGTAGTTCCATGGTATGTATGTGAGGACGTACGTACGAGAATACGACAGAAATTTTGGAAAGAATGAAAGATGTGATTTTTCGACGGAAAAGTTTCCGGGTTTTGTGAAGGAAAAAGGTTCGTTGATGGGAATTGGATTCCCATATTTGGTATTTGGGCTTCTTGAATTATATTAGAATTATGAGATTTTATTTCTGGAATTGGTCACGTGGGCCCACTGAGAAATTTACTGGCTTTGGGCCCACTTTGTTTTCGAGATTTTGGCCTTTATGGATATTTTCGAAGATGAAATATTTTGATTTAATAGGAGGCGACACGTGTCACCCCCAGGTGGCTCTTGGCCGAAATCCTCGACAAGTGGCAGCAGTGGCCAAGTCTTGCTAGATATTTTAGTGTGGACAAGTGGCTTGTGGGACCCACACACACTTGTCCCCAATCTCAACCACACACTTGCCTTCATCCTAGCCCTTGGTTGTTCTATATATGCACCCTTAGTTGATGAAATCTTCCACACTTAGACATTTGAAGACTTGAAAAACCCTCCCTTCTCCCTTGACCTAGAGCTCTCGGTTTTGCCCCCATTTCTTGAGCAAAATTTGTCCAACAATTCTTAAACTCTCAAGTGTTCTTCCCTAAGGTGTTAGTAAGATTGTGTACCAAGAGTTGGAAAAGATTTCACACCCTAGCCTTGAAGGGATGCCTTGGCCGAAAGTTGTCATCTTGAAACCCTAAGTGTTCTTCACTTTTTGGAGTTGAATCTTGAAGAGAAGTTGGTTAGGAGCTTCTATGGGTTGCTTGTAGCGGATTGGAACGTAAAGATTTGGAGCTAAGACTTGCTTGGAGCGACTTTAAGAACTTGGATATTTTTGGGCTATTTGAGGTAGTGAAGCTTAAACCTCTTTGTGATTTGGTCAATATACATATATTATAAGTATATTATGAATATATAATATATGGAGTAAAGTTTGGAAGAGTTGGATCTTGTTAACTTGTTAAAAGAAAGGATTGGCCGTTTGCCATTAAAATGGTAAAAACGTATCTTACTTGTGAAGAAGTAATTAACAAAGTAACTATAACTTATATTAAGAATGGAAATATAAGTTGGATGACTAATGAGTAATTTGGATAAGTAAAATGGACAAAGTTGGCCAAGGACCCCAACTTAAGGACTGTATTTACTTTGGACTGTATTTACTTTGGACTGTATTTACATTGGACTGTATTTACATTTCTGTTAAGGGGAAGATTTTTCAATCGCGTTCCGTTTGGGCGTGTGATCCCCTTTTTAATTATTGTTATGAAGGCGTGATAGTAAACTGCGTTACCGTTTGGGCGTGTAATCCCCTTCTTTATGTTGTTTAATTATTACGTCTTATATATATATATGGTATATATATTACGGTTATTCGGGCCTTGGAGAAAGATGGAAAAGTGAGTAAAAACGGGGGAAGTGCTGCCGAATTTTCCGTAGAATTAGAGGGCTTTTTATTGGTATAAGTCTTCAATGGTGAGTAAGGTTTGATAGAAGTACTATGACCATTTTAGGAGTGGAGTACTACGTGTGGCGTGATCTACTTGGCTTAAGGAGTAGCCGACGGGTTGAAGTACTTGGAGCGTTTTGCTATTTGTCGATAATCGTCGCGAGGTATGTGAACCTCTTCCTATCTTTTCTAGCATGATTGTTGTGAACTATGTAGTACGGTAGACGTACATGTGCTAAGTGATTTGGTTGGTTTAAAACATAGGGTGTTATAATAGCTTTATGGGAAGTTAGTTATAACGACGTTATGTAGGTAAAAGAATGGTTTATTGATTGTAGAAAGTTAAGAGACTTGATCTTAAAAGATAAGAGACTTGACTTATAAATGACTTGATTTTGAAAGTTAAGAGACTTGATCTTAAAAGATAAGAGACTTGACTTATAACGACTTGTTTTCGGAAAAAGAGAAGTAACTTGATTTTAAGTATAGGTTACTTGTTTTGAAAAGAGTAAGTTCTTTGGGTTCTAAAAGAATACTTGTTGTTGTCTTAAAAGATAAGAGACTTAACTTATAAATGACGTTTTATGAAATGTTAAGGACTATGAATTTTGTTAAAAAGTTGTGAAACCTCATTCGTGAGTAATGAGTACTTGGCTTTTATAAGAATAATGTTTTACTGATTTCGGAAATGAGAATAAGTATCGAACAAACCATTGCAGCGTTAATAAAGGAAATGTATTGACTAATTGTTATTAAAACCAGTAGAAACCTCCATCTGCATAGAAGCTAAGATAAGACAAGATTGTATTACGTTTCCTAGATCATGGCTGCTGTAACAAGATTTTTATAAACAAGAATAAACGGCTCACACATAAGACTTATGTTACTCAATTGTTTTAAAATAGATTAAGACTATGAGTTATGAAACCTTTCTAAAATAAGAGACTTGAGCATTTGAAATTAGGCAAACTTGAACGTTTGGAAAATAATGTTGTTACTTGATTTTTAAAAGAAAGTGTTCTGGTTTACTTAAAAATGTGAGTCACTCTGTTGTTAATACTACGGGTATCGGGTGACCTTTGTAAAAGAATTGGATCTTTTAAAAGAATTTAACGTATGTACTACTTTGGGGTTAAAACCCGGACTTTGGCATAAAATGAAAGTACCTTGAGTTGTATGTTGAACTTGCCTATGCTTGTGGTGATAGCCTTTGTTGTGCAAGTGTTGTATTTACGTACTCTGCGTCTCGATGGAGGGTCGGCTGATCTGTTATGTATGATTCTTTATTGAGTCCCATGGGATGGGCCAAGACACGTATTCCACCTATCGAGTCCCATGAGATGGGCCGAGACACGTATTCCACCTATCGAGTCCCATGAGATGGGCCGAGACACGTATTCCACCTATCGAGTCCCATGAGATGGGCCGAGACACGTATTCCACCTGATTCTTTATCGAGTCCCATGGGATGGGCCGAGACACGTATTCCACATGATTTATACCTAGACTGCCGGCAGTGAGGAAGAAGTTCCACGGGCATGAGGGATGACTTTGAGGCGTGAGTCCACGACTTGACATACGATCGCTTTATGTTGTGAATCGTAGTTTGTTATCATATCGTCTCTGCTTTATATATCGTTATGATTTCATTTACGATATTTTCGTTTCATATACTTGGTACTGTTAGATCGACCTCCTTCGGGCCGCGTTCATGCCGCAGTAGAATACATCGGTTGTGGATCCTCGCCATGGATCACGATTCGTGTTGGGAAGCCCCGTTTTTTCGGAGGCTTATCTTTTGGTATGTTACCCTGAGTCTGTAGGTTCTTGTACATTCAGGGGTATGGCGGGGCCCTGTTCCGTCATAGTTGTCACTCTTAGAGGTCTGTAGTACTGTTGTGGGCAGAGTTTGTAAAAAGGATAACTGTTCGGGTATTTATGTATATATACTGAAGGCAACTGTTTTGGTTGGCCTGTTTATTTATCATGTCTCTTGATTCATGTTCATGTTTTTATTTCCGCTGATTTTCTCTGATGTTGTATCACTAGGGTGCCCGGGGTAAGGCACCAGTCACGGGCCCAGGTTCGGGTCGTGACACATCATCCCGTGGAATGTCATCTTTTGTTGATGCTTGTTTTACCTGCGGCCGTCAGGGCCATGTGTCGAAAGGATGTCCTAGTAGGAGGGATGCAAGTAGGAGGACTCAGCCTACCCGATCGATTCACGGATTGAGAGTTCGGAGAGGAAGGGGTGTTAGCCAGAGGAGGCCACCCCCACCTCGGTGTGGCCGTTGTGGTAAGTGTCATTGTGGGGAGTGTCGTACTTCTTCGACATCTTGTTTTACTATGCGCCCAGCCGGGCAGGATTGATTAGAACGGAAAAAGGGGAGTGAAGCTGTAGATACAGGTAGATCCTTAACCCTCTAGAGATTAGTATGTGTGATAAGATGAGTATATCTTAGGTGTTATGTTCAGATAACATAAGTGTAAATTGTGGTTAGAAACCATGGTTAGATAGAAAGGTAAGATTGGGGATAAGGGAAAGTGTGAGCCTTAGAATGTTATACGTAGGGACCTTAGAGGTAAGGCCATCTCGAGTAAAAGATGTATTTTTTTTATGTGTTTGACCCTTATCGGAGTGCATAGTGCACGTAAGATATAGTTGTATAATAAGTCCCTGAGTAGTGTGGAATTAAAGAGGGTAGTTGAACTAAGAAGACCACTAGGTTTTCGTGACTTGATTAGTGAGATCGTTCCGGATCGGGGAACAAGAGTTTTTGCGCGATAGCGGGTCGGGTTGAGGACCAATCGCGGGTCAACCCGCGACTGTTTGTGGTAAGCGGTTCGGGGTGGTCCCGCCAGGTGGTAGGGTCACGAGGGTGTTAGGCCCAAGTTTAGTAAACCAGCGTACGAGTTCGTGGATATGTTCGACCAGTAGTCGGGCCGATGAGGTTAGCCCATCTTGTCTTTCAGTTAGGACCTTTTACTCGGCAGAGGGTTATGCGAGATGTTATATCAGGAAGGTTGTAAGGTTGCACGAGGTGCCTACTTTCACCTTATGGCAGCGATGGAGCCTAGTTTGCGGTATTTCTTTCGGAGGTTTTACCAGCAGGTTAGGAACTCAGTGAGTCTCGATGACGCATTCGCCTCGGGCCAGTGTTTGGTGTTCAGGGGTAGCTGTGAGGATTGTTGCCTCCTGTTGAGGGAGTGTTTTTATAACTACCATTTCAGTATTCGGATATCGCCTTACGAAGCCTTGTAGGGGCGGAAGTGCAAGTTGTCGGTCGATTGGTTCGATGTTGGCAAAGTTCAGATAGCTGGTTCATACTTGTTTCGGCAGGATGGGGATAGGGTGAAGCCTATCCAGGAGAGGTTGTCGGCAGCTCAGAGTCAACGGAAGTCGTGCGGATAATCAGCGACGACGCTTGGCGTTCAGGTGGACGGTGGGTCTTCTTGAAGGTACCACCCCGGAAAGGGTGTGACGAGTTTGGGAAACAGAGGAAACTTAGCCCGAGTTACTTTGGGCCTTTCAGATCATGTGAAGAGTAGGACAGGTTGCCTATATGTTAGCTTTTGCCGTCCGACTTAGGAGGCAGTATGTCCGGTCCTTCATGTTGTTAGGTTCAGAAAGGTATCGGAGATCCATCCAGAGTATTCCCAGTTAATGATGATCGAGTTGGAGGTAGTAACCCAGAGATTTTTTTGATATTGATGCGGTAACTGAAATGTGGTAAGTTATTAGAAAGAGTTCGAGTGTACGAGAAGTGCAACAGTAAGGGAAGAAGCGAGCATGTGTTAAGAACATAGAAGTGATCATTTCGTTTGTAAAGTGAAGGTGCGAAGAGAGTATCTTTTAGCCCTTGGGTGGGAGTTTTTGTGATGTTAGAGGTGAATCCTCGTGGACTTGGATGTAAGTATTTGCGCATGTTGTATTTTGGCCGGGTGTGGCATGATTGTTTTCGTAAATATAGCAGTGAAGACTATTCTGGCGCATGTTTGTTTTGAGACTTAGAAGGAACATTCGGGACGAATGTTTCTAAGGAGGGGAGAATGTTATACCCCGTATTTTCCAGAGTATGTACGTGAGGACGTACGTAGAAAAATTTAAGCCTTAAAGTTAGGCTAGGACCGAAATTTTGTGCACAACTACCAAAAGAATCGTTTTCCGACGAAACGTCTTCAAATCTTGCGAAGGGAAAATTCCGGCTATGTCATTTATATTTTTTGCGGATTTTTCCGAGAGACGAAATATTTTGGACCAACAAGAGGGCGACACTTGTCACCCTCTAATTGGTGGACTTGAGGGCGTCAACTTGGACGATTGGAACATGGGGGTTGGTAGGATATTTTGTGTGGTAGTTGGATAAGGTGGGACCCACACACACTTGTCCAAATCTTGACCTTACACTTGCCTACCACTTGGCTTGATCTTGGCCCTTGGTTGTTCTATAAATACCCCCCCCCCCCCTTTGTGAAGAATTATTCATCCACAAAATCCCTAAGTCTTGAAATCCCTTCACCCCCTCTCTTGAGAGCTCTAGCCGAGAGCACCCTCCCCTTTGAGTATGCTCACCGGCGGGTACACCCCTCCTCCTAGTGGCCTTGGCCGAGTCCCCCCCTTCCTTGAGTTGTTTTCATAAAATACACCCCCCCTCTTGGTAGAAATACTCTCCAAGTATTGTTATTATTCCAAAATACATTGGCCCATATACCTTGTAGTATTCCAAGGTTACACTTATACTAAAAGCCCAGAAATGCTATTATACTTCCCTTCAGTCACTGAACGAAACCCTAGGAAAATCTTCACAGTTGGTTGAAGTATTAAGATGAAGTTGCGTAGAACTTTTAAGGGTTGTTTGGAGCGGGTTGGAGCGCCCGGAGTAGGAGCTAAACGTTGCTCAGGATCGACATTAAACTTGGATAATTTTGGGCTTACCGAGGTAAATAATCCTATCCTTCTATTGTAATTGGAAATTACATACTATAGTTGTATAGAAATGAATATAAGATTCATAGAAGAGAATTGAACTGTAATAGAAGGATATTACAGAAAAGACTTGAACTGAGATCAGAAGTATATTAAGGAAGAAGTTGATAGACTTGTATATAACCTTTTTAGGTTGAATGTTCTGCGAGTAGCATGTACTACTTGAAAGGTGGACAAGGCTAGCCGGGTTATAGCCGTGGAGCGTTTTGCTAATAGTCGATAATCGTCGCGAGGTATGTGATTCTTCCTATACTCTTGAGCATGATATTTTAAATATATATAGTACGGTAGACGTACGTGTGTTAACTGAATAATAATTACGGCAATGTCTTTTGACTTAAGCCTGAATAATACTTACGGCAATGTCTTTTGACTTAAGCCTGAATAATAAGAACCTTGAAGTATTTCAAAAGAATTATGAATCATTTTTAAAAGAAGAGTAATACTTGGATTTTTAAACAGAAAGCTTAAGAGTTATACTAGCTTTATGGAAAGTTAGGTATAACGACTTAAGAAAGATAAAAAGAATGGTTTATTAATTTTAGAAGTTAAGAGACTTGATCTTAAAAGATAAGAGACTTGACTTAAGTAATTAATATGAGTTTTTGTGTGAAACCTCATTCGTGAGTAATGAGTACTTGGTTTGTAAAAGGAATAATGTTTTACTGATTTCGGAAATGAGAATAAGTATCGAACAAACCACAAAGAATGCAAATAAAGAAATGTATTGACTAATAAAGTATTATTAAAACCAGAGAAACCTCCATCCGCATAGAAGCTAAGATGAGACAAAATGATATTTCCTAGATCATGGTCGCTAAATAAGATTGATTATGAACAAGAATAACCTACTCACATATAAGGCATATGTATCTCAAATTGTTTTAAAGGAGAATTATATCATTAAGTGATTAAAACTATGAAACCTTTCGAAAATGAGAAACTGAGCATTTGAAATTAGGCAAACTTGAACGTTTGGAAAATAATGTTGTTACTTGATTTACTAAGGGAAGTGTTTTGGTTCACTTAAAAGGATAGTCACTCTATTTTTATACTACGGGTATTGTGTGACTTTTTGAAAGAAACGGACCTTTTAAAAGAGTTAATGTATGAAGTACTTTGGGGATAAAAACCCGAAATTGTTAACATAAAGTAGAAAGTTCCTTGTGTGAATAACTTGATTGTGTTGGTTTGTGATAGCCTTGTAATACTTTCTTGTTGATTTGATAAGTAAACATGTTAGGATGCTACGTGTGTTAGTATCTGGTGATGTTTGTGTAAAGGGGTTTCCCTTGTTGTGCTTATGTTGTTTAACGATAAACGGTTATGTTATTATATCACATACCCCCTTGACTTGTTATACCGAGGGCTTGCCACCCTTGATGCGGGTCTATACGACCTATGCGGTCTGCGTGACTATGCGAGTCGCGGAGTTCCAGGTTGATCATTCCGGTGTTTTATCCCGACGCGGATGCCACATGCGATGTGTGACTATGCGGTCTATTGAGACTATCCGGACTGCGGGAGTCCAGGAGGGTACCAGGGGTTAGCTACCCCCGATGCGAGGAATACCTCATGCGGGTCTATGTGTGACCTATGCGGACTGCGGGAGTCCAGGGTTAGGCATGCATAATGATACTATGGGTGATTGGCCCTGCTTCGATCATTCGCGGCCTAGGAAAGACCTGTTACAGTTTACCTATTATTTCTCTTGTTTGTGATATGACACTATGTGCAAATTGAACTAATTGTATTAGCAAATGGTTTTAAATACTTTGATTTCATTTAAAGTACTATACAGTTTCACATACTTGGTACCTGTTGTACTGACCTCCTTCGGGGGGCTGCGTTCATGCTGCAGGTAGAGGTACACCAGCCGTTGATCCTCGCTCTTAGGGTCACAGTTCAGCGTTTGGGAAGCTCCGTTTCTTCGGAGGCTTATCAGTGGTATAGTCCCCTGTCGTTGTAGGTACTTACATTCAGGGGTATGGCGGGCCCCGCCATTATTGTCATATCATTCTTAGAGTGCAGTAACATTTGTGGCGAGTTGTAAAAAAAGGGATGTAACTGTTCTAGTTATTATATATATTTATGCCGAAAGGCAAGTTTTCTCAGATGAACTGTTTCATATTTCATATTATGTCATGTCTTGTTTTATATTCGACGATTACTCGATGTATGTCTACTGGGTGCGGGTAAGGCACCACCACGCCCGGTTGGGTCGTGACACGTAGAGATCGACAGATTAATCAAGGACAACAGAAGAGGGCCCGATCGGCAGGATCCTTTGGTAACTTTCGAGGCGGACCTTCTCAGCAGCAGACGGGTTATGCACCTCCGCCAGTGCAGAGTGGTCCTCCACAGGGTTCAGGACATTCGAGGTATGTCGGAGTTGGTCAGAGCTCCAGGGCTTCCGTTTCACAGCTATACGTAGGTTCTAGCCAGCCGGGTTTAGATTTTCCTCAGTGTTCACAGTATGGCAGGCGTCATCCCGGGGAATCTCATCTTTTTGGTGCTTGTTTTACCTACGGCCACGTGGTCGGTGTGTCGAAAAGGTGTCCTAGTAGGAGGGATGCAGTAGGAGGACTCACTACCGGATCGATTCTGAGTATTCGGAGAGGAAAGGGTGTTAGCAGAGGCCACCACACCTCGGTGTGGCCGTGGTAAGTGTCATTGTGGGAGTGTCGACTTCTGGACAGCTTGTGTTGCTATGCGCCCAGCAGGGCATGATTGATTGGGACGGCAGAGGGTAGTGAAGCAGTAGATACAGGTATATCCTTAACCCTCTAGAGATTTGTTTGTGTAATAAGATGAGTATATCTTAAATGTTATGTTCAGATAGCATTGTGTTAATTGTGATTAGAAATTATGGTTAGTTAAAAGGGTAAGGTTTGGGGATAAGGGAAGGTGTGAGCCTTATAATGTTATACGTATAGACCTTAGAGGCGAGGCCATCTTGGGTAAAAGATTATTTTTATGTTTGACCCTTATCGGAGTGCATAGTATACGTGAGATATGTTGTGTGATAAGTCCCGATCGCTATGATATGAAAGAGGTAATCGAGCTAAGAAGACACTACCAGGTTTTCGTGACTCGATGGTGAGATTGTTCCGATCGGGAACAAGAGTTTGCGCGATAAGCGGGTCGGGTTGAGGACCGATCACGGTCAACCCGCACTTTTGGTGGCCGGGCCGGGTGGTCCCGCCAGTGGTAGGTCACGAGGTGTTAGGCCCAAGTTTAGTTAACCATCGACGAGTTCGTGGATGCGTTCGACCCGAGTCGGGCCGACGAGGTCACCATCTTGTCTTTTAGTCAAGACCGCTTACTCGCAGGTTATGCGTGATGTTATATCGTAAAGGTTGTAAGTCGCACGAGTGCCCGCTTTCACCTTATGTCGTGCAAATGGAGCCAGTGTTACGGCTATTTCTTTTTCGAAGTTTTACCAGCAGGTTAGGAACTCGGTGAGTCTCAAGACGCATTCGCCTCGGGCCGGTGTTTGGATTTCGTGGGTAGTGAGGATTGTTGCCTCTGTTGGAGTGTTTTATAGCTACCATTTCAAAGATTCGGATGTCGCCTTACGAAGCCTTGTCAGGGGCGGAAGTGTAAGTCACGGCCGATTTGTTCGATGTTGGCAAGGTTCGATAGTTGGTTCATACTTGTTTCACAGGATGTGGATAGGGTGAAGCTTATCCAAAAGAGGTTATTGGCTCGAGTCACCGAGTCGCGGTGCACCGGCAACGACGGCAAGTTCGTGCCGACGGTCGGTCTTCTTGAAGGTACCACCCCGGAAAGGGTGTGACGAGTTTTGGAAAACAGAGAAAACTTAGCCCGAGTTACTTTGAGCCTTTCCAGATCATGTGAAGAATATGCTAGGTTGCCTATAGTTAGCATTGCCGTCCGACATAGGAGGCAGTACGTCCGGTCTTTCATGTTGCTATGTTCGGAAGAGTATCGGAGATCCATCCGTTATTCGTGAATGATGACCAAGTTGGAGGTAGTAACCCGTAGATTTGGAACCGGAGCGAATAAATGTGGTAAGTTAAGAGAAAGAGTTCGAGTGTACGAGAAGATGCGACGATTAAGGGAAGGAGCGAGCGTGTTAAGAGCATAGATGTGATCATTTCTTTTGTAAAGAGAAGGTGCGAAGGAGTATATTTTAGACCTCGGGTGGAGCTTTTTGATGCTAGAGGTGATTCCTCGTGGACTTGGATTTAAGTATTTACGCGTGTTATTCTGGCGGGTGTGGCATGATTGTTTTCGTAAGTATAGTAGTGAAGACTATCTTGGCGCATGTATGTTTTGAGACTTAGAAGGAACATTCGGACGAATGTTTCTAGGAAGGAGAATGTTATACCGTATTTCCAGTATGTACGTGGCGCACGTGAAAGTTTTAGCCTTAAGATAGGCAAGGTCGAAAATTTTGTTCACAACTACCGAAAAGAATTGTTTTCCACAAACGCTTTTCCAAACTTTGCGAAGGGAAAATTACGGCTATGTCATTTATAATTTTTGCGGATTTTTCCGAGAGATGGAATATTTTGGACCAACGAGAGGGCGACACTTGTCACCCTCAAGTTGGCGGTTTGTGGTGGCCGATTGGGTGCTCATTTCGTGGCATGTTTTATGGCCTAAACCATGGGTCATTGTTTGGAGTGAATTGAGGAGTAGATGGCTAGGGGCACTTGGGCAAATCCTCACCTTCCACTTGCCCCCCACTTGTCTTGATCATGGCCATTGAATTCCCTATAAATACCCCCCTTTGTAGGCTCTCGTCCAAGAGCCTCCCCCTCCCCCTTGAGAAAGCCTTGGCCGAGAGATACCCCCCCCCCCCCTTGCCTAGTTGTTCTCGTAAATATACCCCCCCCCCTTGGTAGAAAAGTATTCTCCAAGTATTGTAACAATTCCAAAATACCTTGGCCCAAATACCTTGTAGTATTCCAAGGTTACACCTTTACTAAAAAGCCCAGAAATACTATTATACTTCCCTTCAGTCACAAAACGAAACCCTAAGGAAAATCTTCACAGTTGGTTGAAGTTTTAAGAAGAAGTTACGGCAATGTCTTTTGACTTAAGCCTGAATAATAAGAATCTTGAAGTATTTCAAGAGAATTAAGAACCGTTTTTGAAAGAAGAGTAATACTTTGTTTTAAAAGCTTAAGAGTTATACTAGCTTTATGGGAAGTTAGGTATAACGACTTAAGAGAGATAAAAAGAATGGTTTATTGATTTTAGAAGTTAAGAGACTTGATCTTAAAAGATAAGAGACTTGACTTAATTAAATTGATATGAATTTTGTTAAAAAGTGTGAAACCTCATTCGTGAGTAATGAGTACTTGATTTTTTAAAAGGAATAATGTTTTACTGATTTCGGAAATCAGAATGAGTATCGAACGAACCACTGCAGCGTTAATAAAGGGAAATGTTTTGACTAATAAAGTATTATTAAAACCAGTAGAAACCTCCATCTGCATAGAAGCTAAGATGAGACAAAATGATAGTACATTTCCTAGATCATGGCTGCTTTAATAAGATTGTTATGAACAAGAATAACCTACTCACACATAAGGCATATGTTTCTCAAATTGTTTTAAAAGAGAATTATATTCTTAAGTGATTAAGACTATGAACTACGAAACCTTTCAAAAATGAGAAACTTGAGCATTTGAAATTAGGCAAACTTGAACGTTTGGAAAATAATGTTGTTACTTGATTTTACAAAAGGAAGTTTTTTGGTTTACTTAAAAAGATAGTCACTCTATTTTTATACTACGGGTATTGCGTGACTTTTGTGAAAGAAATGGATCTTTTAAAAGAGTTATTGTATGAAGTACTTTGGGGATAAAAACCCGAACTTGCTAAAGAGTACCTTGTGTGAATAACATGATTGTGTTGGTTTGTGATAGCCGTGTAATACTTTCTTGTTGATTTGATAAGTAAACATGTTAGGATGCTACGTGTGTTAGTATCTTGTGATGTTTGTATAAAGGGGTTTCCCTTGTTGTGCTTATGTTGTTTAACGATAAGCTATTTTAGTATTATATCACTCACCTCTTGACATGATTCCGGGTTAAGCGCCTCCGATGCGCGGGTAGACTCATGCGGTGCAGGTGACCTATGATTCGAGAATACCTACGCGGTGCATGCGACTATGCGGAGCTACGAGTTCCGTTAGTGTGCGGCGCTTTGTGGTCATGCGGTCTATGTGGCCACGCGGACTGCGAGTCCGGTGACGCCGCGGAGTAGCTACCTCGATGCGGGAATACCTCATGCGGGCCATTGGAGTGGCCTGGCGAGCTGCGGAAGTTCGGGACTAGACGCGACATTGGATACTGCGCGCGAGTGGCGGCCGATCATGGCGGTGCAGACAGATCTCATGATACGCTTTATGACCTTGTTGGTGCATGTGGTTTTAGTAGTCGGCTATGCCTTCATACTTACCCCGTGACGGTTTTATTATGACACAGTGGGACCTCGTGTTCATGTGTATTCTGGTGCTTTTATGTCATAGATCGCCGGCGGAGGAAGGTATTCCACGCATGATTGATGATGTGGCGTGAGACCCATAGTTATATTTGAGTGATGACATCGAGGCGTGAGTCCCCGACTTGACATGATTCGATTTATTGTCTTGTAGTTTGGTTATCATACATGTCTCCGCTTTATATAGACTACTATGATTTCATTTACGATTTTCGCCACATACTTGGTACTGTCCAGACCTCCTTCGGGGCTGCGTTCATGCCGCAGTAGGTACACCAGTGTTGATCCTCGCCTTAGGATCACGATTCAGCGTTTTAGGAAGCTCCGTTTCTCGAGGCTTATCGGTGGTATAATCCACTCGTTGTAGTACTTACATTCGGGTATGGCGTGGCCACTGTCCCGCCATTGTTGTCATATCATTCTTAGGTGCAGAGTACTATTGCGGGCGAGTTTGTAAAGGGATGAATCGTTGATTTAAGTTTATATATATATACGCCGAAAGGCAACTTTTCGCAGAAAAACTGTTTTACACTTCATATTATTTCATGTATTGTTTTATGTTCCGCTGATTACTCTGATGTATGTCTACTTGGGTGCCCGGGGTAAGGCACCAGTCACGGGCCCGGGTTCGGGTCGTGACACTTAGCCATCCGGAAAGATCAGGAGCGGTTTTTAGCCCTCCCCCTTAGCCAAAAGTTGTCCAAAAATCCCTAAACTTATAAGTGTTCTTCCTTAGGGTATTAGGAAGATTGTGTACCAAGTGTTGGAAAAGATTTCACAACCCTAGCCCCTAAATCACACCTTGGCCGAAACTTGCCATAATTTGAGCCTAAGGTGTTCTACACTTTTTGGAGTTAGATCTTGAAGAGGAGTTGGTTAGGAGTGTATAAGGGTTGCTTGTAGAGGTTTGATGCGTAAGGAATAGGAGCTAAACGTTGCTCAGGATCGACTTATTAATCTTGGATAATTTTGGGCTTATCGAGGTAATGATCTTTGTCCCCCTATTGTAATTGGATATTACATGTTGTAGTAATGTATAGTTGAGTATACTATATGTAGAATGAATATGGATAAGAATTGAACTGTATTTACATTGGACTGTATTTACAGTAGACTTATAGTATTATTGTGGAGTAGAATTGTACACGTCCGGTTAGACGTGTAACCTCCCCTGGAATTGTTGGCTTGGTAACAGGCCTCGATAGAGGAGGAGATTTGTGTGGTTGCGGGGGGGAGGTGCTGCCGAATTTTCCGTAGAATAAGGAATCTTGTATTTAGAATATTCTACGAAGAGATCGAGAAGTTGATAGACGTTTTGTGGCCTTTTTAGGTGGAAGTATTGCGAGTAGCGTATTCTACTTGAAGGGTGGAAAGGACTTGATGTGTTACAGTACTTTGGAGCTTTTTGCTTTTTGTCGATAATCGTCGCGAGGTATGTGAACCTCTTCCTATATTTTCTAGCATGATTGTGTGAACTATGTAGTACGGTAGACGTACGTGTGCTAAACGAATTTGGTTGGTTTAAAACATAAAGTGTTATAACGGCTTTATGGGAAGTTGTTATAACAACTTTATGTAGGTAAAGAAATGGTTTGTGGTTTTTAAAAAAAGATAAGAGGCTTGATGTGAATTAGTAAGGATTTGGTTTGTGTTAAAAAAGTTGTGAAACCGCTTTTATGAGAATGGGTAATTGGGTTTTAAAAGGAAATAGTTATATTGATTTCGAAAATGAGAAAAAGTATCGAACAAACCACTGCATCGTTAATAAAGGAAAATGTATTGACTAATAATTAATTATATTAAAACCAGTAGAAACCTCCATCTGCATAGAAGCTAAGATAAGACAAAATTGTATTACATTTCCTAGATCATGGATGCTTTAATAAGATCATTAATAACAAGTATTGATTTTTCTTAAATTCCAAAGTAAGGAACTTGATTTCTAAAAGAAAGGAGATTTGAGGAATTAAAGTGTTTTGGTTTAAAAAGGAAGGCATGTTTTTGTCTTAAATTGGTTTATTTCAAAAGAAGGTATGGAAATTGTTTTGGTTTACTTAAAAAAGATAGTTACTCTATTTTGATACTACGAGTATCGTGTGACTTTTTGTGAAAGAAATGGATCTTTTAAAGTGTTAAAATGCGTAGTACCTTGGGGTTAAAATCTGAATTTGTTGTAATAAAATAAAAGTCTATGAGTACGTTGAACTTGCCTATGCTTGTTGTGCTAGCCTTTGTTGTGCAAGTGTTTTGATTTTGTGCTACCGAGTCTCTCGATGGAGGGCCGGTTATCTTGTTATATCCTTGGACCTACTGACACGTTGGGTGGCCCACAAGTATGGTTCCATTAGGATTGTTGTTCCATGGACTAGCTCTCCATGAGGTTTTACTGATTCGGTTTTGGTATCTGGTAGTTGGCTCTCGTACTTGCCCCGGTCGTGGCTGATTCGGCTTTGGTTCTGGTAGTTAGCCTTCGTACTTTCCCCGTTCAGTTTGGTGGCGAAGTCTCGTGACTTACGGTTGTGATCTGGTGGTTAGCCTGGTTACTTGCCCCCGTCATCTACGTGACGCATGTGGATCTGGTAGAGGTTATCGCACTTGCCACGGTCGCCTTCGCGCGGCGCATCGTGACTTACTGCCAGGATCCGTGGTTAGCTGGTTACTTGCCCCGCCGCCACGTGGCGCAGGAGGATCTGGTAGAGGCTATCGACTTGCCACGCGTCGCCTTCGCGAGTCGTGTTTGGACGGCTTCGTGACTTACGGTTGTGATCCGGTTGTTAGCTCGTTACTTGCCCCGCCGCCACGTGGAGCGGGAGGATCCGCAGGCTATCGCACTTGCCACGTGTCGCCTTCGTGATATAGTTGTTTAGTATTGGTACGGTAGGTTCTGGTAGCTGGCTTTCATACTTGCCCCGGTCAGTTGATGATGCAGGTTGGTTCTGGTAGCTATGCCTTCGCATTGCCCCGCTGATTTTTGACACAGTGGGACCGTGTTCATATGTACTTCGTGTTATTATATCATAGATCGCCAGTGAGGAAGGTATTCCACGCATGATTGATGTTGTGGCGTGAGACCCATAGTTATATATCGAGTGACGACTTTGGCGTGAGTCCCCGACTTGACATACGATCGCTATATATCATGGATCGTAGTTTGGTTATCATACATGTCTCTGCTTTTATATAGACGTTATGATTTCATTTACAGATTTTCGGGCCACATACTGCAATTGTTGTAATCGACCTCCTTCGGGGCCGCTCATGCCGCAGGTAGAGGTACACCGGTTGTCGATCCTCGCCATGGATCACAGTCATTTGGGAAGCTCCATTTCTCCGAGGCTTATCTTTTGGTATGATTCCCCGAGATTGTAGGTACTTGTACATTGTGGGTATGGCGGGCCCCGTCCCGCCATTGTTGTTATAAAATTCTTAGAGGTTTGTAATCACAAGTGTGGCGGTGGTTTGTAAAAGGGATGTAATCGCTCAAGTTCTTTTTATATATATATACGTAAAGGTAACCGCTTTGGTTAGCCTGCTTTTCTTATTTCATCGTTACATTTTATGAGTTTTTATTTCCGCTGATTTTCTCTGATGTTGTATCACTAGGGTGCCCGTGTTAAGGCACCAGTCGCGGGCCCGAGGTCGGGTCGTGACAAAAGTATCTACAGACCGTGTCTAGTAGAGTTTTGATTATCGGTGTGTTGTGCACCACATCTATAATCAGGAGGCTACAGGATATTTAGGATTGGTTTCCATTCTTCTCACTCTAAGATCGTGCCTTAGAGCTGTGTTATAAGTTGGACTCCCTCTGGCGTATTCTTATGTACCCGTTACGCCTCTACGCAAGGCAACCAGAGCCCAGAAGGGCAAGGCAGCAGAGGGAGCTGAGAGTTGAGCACAGAGGGTTACCAGGGCACAGGCCCAGTCATTATCTGAGAGAGTGCTTCATTCGGGGAGTTCTGCGACGCCGCTAGCCCTAGAAGAGGTTAGAGCAGTAGCAGTAGCTACTGAGACTACGATACCTGAGTCTCTAGTCCCACGGCCAGGAACAAAGGATATGAGTTACAAGGAGATGGCCCAGTTACTAGCTAGTCTGGTGGCTGGGGAATGAGGACGGACGGAGCGGTGGTTCCGCAGCATCGATAATTCACCCTAGATCCGATAGTTGAGATTTCAGGACTTCTTGAGTTGCAGTCCACCCGAGTTCTATGGATTGAGAACTGAGGAAGATCCTCAGGAGTTTATTCGACAGTTGCAGTGGATCATGAAAGTGATCAAGACCTCAGAGGCATTTCTTACACACTTCTTGCCCTCGCGGACGGCGAGAGCTCGCGCTAGATTTATGATGTTGAGGCGCGAACCGCGACGGTTCGGGAATATAGTATGGAGTTAGACTCATTGGCTCGTTATGTCCCCGCTTTAGTGGCAGACATGGAGGATAGAGTTCACCGATATGTCACAGGACTTGACGATTATCTAGTAGAGAGTTGTACCGGAGTAGCTCTTCAGTCGGGCATGGACGTTGCCCGCATACAGGCTTATGCACAACAGACTGAGGAACGTAGAGATCGACGAATTGACCAAGATCAGCAGAAGAGGGACTGAACAGCAGGGTCCTTTGGTAACTTTCGAGGCGGACCTTCTCAAGAAGAATCAGTTATGCGCCTCCGCCAGTACAGAGTGGTCTTCTACCAACTTCAGGACGTTCGGAGTATTTGTGGGATAATTACGTGGGTAGTTAAAAAGGGTAAGTATGAGGACATGGTAGGTGTGAGCCTTAGAATATTACACGTGGAGACCTTAGATGCGAGGTCGTCTTAAGTAAAAGATTGTGCGTTTGATCGTTGTCGGGGTACATTGTATACGTGGAGTATATTCAGTGAGTCTCGATTGCATTCACCCCGCCGACTGACAACATCGCGCTTTATCCGCACTTTCGAGGATAGGTTACGCCTGTTTTGATTTCGTGGTACTGTAAGGATTATTTTCCTCTTGTTGAGTAGTATTATAATAGCTACCATTTCAGATTCGTATGTCGCCTTATGAAGCCTTGTATGGGCGGAAGCGTGGGTTGCCGATCGATTGGTTCGATGTTGGCAAGGTTCGATCAGGTCCATACTTGATTCAAGATGACGTGGATAGGTGAAGCTTATCCGTAAGAGGTTATTAGCACTGAGTCACCGTAAGTCGTGCGGATAATCGGCCGACACTGGAGTTCAGTGCCGACGGGTCTTCTTGAAGGTACCACCCCGGAAGGGTGTGATGAGATTTGGAAAGCAGGGGAAACTTAGCCCGAGGTACTGTGGGCATTTTCAGATCGGTTGTAAAATAGGCCAGGTTGTCTATAAGTTAGCACTGCCGTCCGACTTAGACGACAGTACGTCCGGTCTTCCATGTTGCTATGTTTCGGAAGAGTATCGGAGATCCATCCAGAGTGTTCCCAGTTAATGATGACCAAGTTAGAGATAGTAACCCCGAGATTTTGGGAACCAAGCATTGACGTAAATGTGGTAATGATAAGTAGGAAGAGTTCGAGTGTACGAGGAAGGTACGAGTAAGAAAAGAGGCTAAGATGTGTTAAGAAGATGGAAGTGTCCTTTTTATAAGTGAAGATGGGAAGAAAGTATCCTTTGGACCTTGGGTGGAGCTTTAGTGTTGTTATACACGCTGGAGGTGATTCTTCGTTGGCTCTGATGTATGCTTTTTGCAGATGTTGTATTATGGCCATGTGTGGCAAAATTGGTTTCGTAAGTATAAGAGGAAGACTATACCGCACGTGTATGTTTCGAGACTTAGAAGGAACATTCGGGACGAATGTTTCTGGGGAAGAATGTTACACCCCGTAGTTCCGTGGTATGTATGTGAGGACGCATTGCGAGAATACGTTAAAAGTCGGAAAGGAAGAAAGATGTGATTTTTCGACTAAAAGTTTCCTGATTTTGTGAAGGAAAAAGGTTCGTTGTTGGGAATTGATTCCGATTTGGTATTCGAACTTTTGGGATATTTGAGAATTATGGAATTTTATTTCCTGAATTGGTCACGTGGGCCCAAGTGAGGAATTTACTGTAGGCCCACTTTTTTCAAATTTGTGGCATTACTGATACTTTCGGTAGATGAAATATTTTGGATGAGTAGAGATGACACATGGCACCCTACGTGGCCCTATGGCCAAACTTCAGGGGCCTCGACGTTTTGTTGAGACACGTGGCTAGCCACATGTCTCATTATCATGGACACTTGTCTCATAGTTGTGGTGGACATTTGGTTGGAAGAACTCACACACACTTGTCCATAATCTACACCACACACTTGCCTAGATCTTGGCCATTGAATTCTCTATAAATAGACCCTTAAGCTTGCAAGACTTCATTCATTCCACACTTAGATATTTCAAGTCTTGAAAATTCCCTCCCTTCCCTTGTTGTGAGCTCTCGGTTTTTAGCCCTCCCCCTTAGCCAAAAGTTGTCCAAAAATCCCTAAACTTATAAGTGTTCTTCCTTAGGGTATTAGGAAGATTGTGTACCAAGTGTTGGAAAATATTTCACACCCCTAGCCCCTAAATCACACCTTGGCCGAAACTTGCCATAATTTGAGCCTAAGGTGTTCTTCACTTTTTGGAGTTAGATCTTGAAGATGAGTTGGTTAGGAGAATATAAGGGTTGCTTGGAGTGGTTTGGAGCGTAAGGAATAGGAGCAAAACGTTGCTCAGGATCGACTTATTAATCTTGGATAATTTTGGGCTTATCGAGGTAATGATCTTTGTCCCCCTATTGTAATTGGATATTACATGTTGTAGTAATGTATAGTTGAGTATACTATATGTAGAATGAATATGGATAAGAATTGAATCAGATTACATCGACCGTATTTACAGAGACTTGTAGTATTATCATGGAGTAGAATTGTACACGCCCGTTAGACGTAACCCCCGGAATTGTCGGCTTGCAACAGCCCTCGATGGAGAGGAGATTTGTGTGGTCATGGGGAGGTGCCGAATTTTCCGTAGAATAAGGAATCTTGTATTTAGAATATTCTACGAAGAGATCGAGAAGTTGATAGACGCTGTGGCCTTTTTAGGTGGAAGTATTGCGAGTAGCGATTCTACTGGGCGGTGGAAAGGACTTGATGGGTTACGATTGGAGCTTTTTGCTTTTTGTAGATAATCATCGCGAGGTATGTGAACCTCTTCCTATCTTTTCTAGCATGATTGTGTGAACTATGTAGTACGGTAGACGTACGTGTGCGAAACGAATTTGGTTGGTTTAAAACATAAAGTGTTATAACGGCTTTATGGGAAGTTGTTATAACAACTTTATGTAGGTAAAGAAATGGTTTGTGGTTTTTTAAAAAAGATAAGAGACTTGATGTGAATTAGTAAGGATTTGGTTTGTGTTAAAAAAGTTGTGAAACCGCTTTTATGAGAATGGGTAATTGGGTTTTAAAAGGAAATATTTATATTGATTTCGAAAATGAGAAAAATTATCGAACAAACCATCGCAAATAAGTTAATAAAGGAAAATGTATTGACTAATAATTAATTATATTAAAACCAGAGAAACCTCCATCCGCATGTAAGCTAAGATAAGACAAAATTGTATTACATTTCCTAGATCATGGATGCTTTAATAAGATCATTAATAACAAGTATTGATTTTTCTTAAATTCCAAAGTAAGGAACTTCATTTCTAAAAGAAAGGAGATTTGAGGAATTAAAGTGTTTTGGTTTAAAAAGGAAGGCATGTTTTTGTCTTAAATTGGTTTATTTCAAAAGAAGGTATGGAAATTGTTTTGGTTTACTTAAAAAAGATAGTTACTCTATTTTGATACTACGAGTATCGTGTGACTTTTTGTGAAAGAAATGGATCTTTTAAAGTGTTAAAATGCGTACTACCTTGGGGTTAAAATCTGAATTTGTTGTAATAAAATAAAAGTCTACGAGTACGCTGAACTTGCCTATGCTTGTTGTGCTAGCCTTTGTTGTGCAAGTGTATTGATTTTGTGCTACCGAGTCTCTCGATGGAGGGCCGGTTATCTTGTTATATCCTTGGACCTAACACGTTGGTGCGGCCACTGTATAGTTCCATTATGATTGTTGTTCCACGGACTAGCTCTCCACGAGGTTTTACCGATTCGGCCAGACGGTAGGCTCTCGCATTTGCCTTGGCCGTGGCTAATTCGGCTTGGTTCGTAGTTAGCCTTCGATTGCCCCCTCTCTGGGGTGGCGAAGTCTCGTGACTTACGGTTGTGATCCGTGGTTAGCTCGTTACTTGCCCCGCCGCCTACGTGGACGCAGTGGATCTCGCAGGTTATCGACTTGCCACGGTCGCCTTCACGCCGAAGTATCGTGACTTACGGTTGTGATCCGTGGTTAGCCCGTTACTTGCCCCGCCGCTATGTGGCGCAGTGAGGATCTGGTAAAGGCTATCGCACTTGCCATGTCGCCTTCGCGAGTCGCTGTTGACGGCCGTGACTTACGGTTGTGATCCGTGGTTAGCCCGTTACTTGACCCCGCCTACGTGGCGCAGGAGGATCTCGTAGTGGCTATCGACTTGCCACGATCGCCTTCGTGATATGGTTGTTTAGTATTGTTAGTACGGTAGGTTCGTAGCCGGCTTTCGCTTGCCCCGCCGATTGATGACGCAGTTGGATCCGTAGCTATGCCTTCGTACTTGCCGTCACGGCTTTTTTTGACACAGTGGGACCCGTGTTCATATGTACTTCGTGTTATTATATCATGATCGCCGGAGAAGGTATTCCACGCATGATTGATGTTGTGGGCGTGAGACCCATAGCGTTATATATTAAGTGACGACTTTGAGGCGTGAGTCCCCGACTGACATACGATCGCTATATATCAGGATCGTAGTTTGGTTATCATACATGTCTCCTGTTTTTATATAGACTGTTATGATTTCATTTACAGTATTTTCAGTTTCACATACTTGGCACCTGTTGTACTTGTCACGACCCGACCCCGGGCCGCGACTGGTGCCCTACCTGGGCACCCTTAAAACATACAACATAATAAACTGCTGCGGAAAATAAGTAACACATTTTTTTTTCTTCTTAAAACCAAGGCAAAGACGATAAAGTGTCGCAGAATATAAATCACCCAAAAGGGCTTACACTATCCAAAAATGTAATTACAATTCTAACCACCGCCACACGTGAATACGCACTCTAAGATTTGAACACCTACTATGACGGACAAGGCCCCGCCGCACTCTCAATATACATAGCCATGACAACTCCTAACATTGGAGCCATCTCAAAATGTCAACCAGATCCTAAGCTCATGGATCCATAATCGTGTACCTAAACTCATGGACATTTAACGCACTTCGGAAGTGACATAACAAAATTTAATATGGAATGTAAATAAAGTAAAGAAATGTATCACGCATCAGCAAAAGAATGAGCAAGTATAAAAGTACATACTGATCCTCGCCGTGTCATTACTTCACTTATGAACTTAATTGCATATCATTATCTTTTCCATTCCATTAAGAGTTATAGTCATATCTTACGCATATACTTAGGAGAAGTCATTGCTTATTACCAACTAACTTACTTATCTTTCATAACCTAATCCGCTTTTACGAGGACGCTATACGCCCACCAATCGACGCGATAAAGTCACATAGTCCGCTCAAAGGTATATCGCCCCCATCTGGTCTCGATAATGTCATATAGTCTGCCCGTAAGGTATACTGCCCGGCCCATCTCTGGGTCGATAATGTCATATAGTCTACCCGTAAAGGTATACTGCCCGGCCCATCTCTGGGTCGATAATGTCATATAGTATGCCCGTAAGGTATACTGCCCGGCCCATCTCTGGGTCGATAATGTCATATAGTCTGCCCGTAAAGGTATACCGCTCGCCCATCTCTGGTCGATAATGTCATATAGTTCGCCTGTAAGGTATATCGCCCGCCCATCTCTGGTCGAAATGTCATATACCGCCAGAAGGTATACTACTACCCGCCCATCTCGGTCGATAATGTCATATAGTCCGCCAGAAAGGTATATCGCCTCGCCCATCTCTCGGGTCGATAATGTCATATAAAACCCGAGAATTTAACCAAACGCATTTCACGACCTCTACTCCTTTAGAAAGACTCTTTTTAAATAAAACTTCCTGCATACTAACAACCGTAGTATCAAGTCATCTCTACCTTCGTGACAAGTCACAATACCTTTTAGAAATACAATTACCGCTTCTAAATCAAGTGACTTATTTCTTAAAGACTTTAAGCAATTGGTACTTTTAAAACAATTTGCCTTTCTTTATTTCAAATCATTTCTTGTTTATGCTACTGAAGAAAACCATTCTCTTAACCTCCCATAAAGTTATTATAACCAACTTCCCATAAAGCCGTCATACTAACTTTATGCCTTAAACTAATTCATTCTTTTTATAACCAAGAGACTTATACTTTCAAATCAAATCACATAGCTTTCAAAATACTTCAAGTCTCTTAACTTTTAAGAAAACAAGTTTCAAAGTCTTAAAAACTTCATACGTAAACTCTTTTAAATTAAGTAACATATACTTTGGTGCGTTGTGAATAAGTTATACTTATTTATAACGATCTTATTCAAGTAGTCATGATCTAGAAAATGTAATACAATTTTGTCTTATCTTAGCTTCTATGCAGATGGAGAATTCTACTTGTTTTAACATAATTAATTGTCATTACATTTTCCTTTATTAACGCTGCAATGGCTTGTTCGATACTTATTCTCATTCGTACGTAAATTAGCCAAGTCAACTCGACTCAAATACTTTCTAACGACTCTTATCAACATCCCCATAAGACTTGGTAAGGACTTAGATTTCTTAGACGTAGCTTTTACATAGAGTAAATCAACATAACTACCTCTTAACTTCTAAGAGTAGACGGAATCATGAAATACTACTACATGTATATTGCATACATAGAATCATGCCAAAGGAAGGAAGAGGTTCACATACCGCGACGATTATCGATAAGTAGCAAAAGCTCCAAAGTATTTCAACCTTGCTAGCTATTCCATCCTTCAAGTAGAATACGCTATACTTGGTACTTCCACCTAAATTGGCCATAATACGCCCATTAACCTCTAGCTTCGAACGTAGAATATTCTAAGTGCTAAGTCACTAAATTCTACGGAAAATCTGACAAAGACTTCCTTTGTTTCTACATACTTTGCCACCTTTTCAAGGCCGAATACAATAACCAAACACGCCACATTTAAGGCCCAACAAATCAGCTAACTAGTGGGATTACACGCCTTAACAGACGTGTAAAATTCCGCCCACAAATTACATTAAACTAGTCCACAATACAAATGTCAATTCGCCAAAAAGTGCAACAACTTATCAACCTTTCCAATTCCTTTTCAATCCAAGTTCTTAGGTCTAGCATGTTATATAGTAATAAACAACTTAACAATTATAACCACCTTAATCCACTCTTTAGATAACACGATTTACTCAAACTAGTAACTAAATTGAATTACAATCTTAAAGGCTAAATCGTGCAACTTTCTGGATTCATTCAAATATTCCATAACACATATCATTCTTCATAATATAATCCATATGATCATTTCTAACTACTACAACATGAAATCTCGAATTAATATAGCAAGACGAAATTATTACCTTCTTAAGCTCAAAATGATCCAAAACCCTAAGTCGA
The DNA here is from genome assembly GCA_029844215.1 of Przewalskia tangutica. Taxonomy (NCBI): domain Eukaryota; kingdom Viridiplantae; phylum Streptophyta; class Magnoliopsida; order Solanales; family Solanaceae; genus Przewalskia; species Przewalskia tangutica. Next base: position 14,217,363 of record CM056737.1, read on the forward strand.
TCCTTAGCAACTCCAACTCCTTTTCGACGCTCCAACTGCTATTTGCAACCCTGTGCTTGTGAAAAACTCCTCTTCTATTTCCAACTTCAAAGTCAAGAGCTACCTAGGTTTTCGCCATGACTAACGTGAAAACGCCGCTTTTCCAAATCTTTCTATCGAGATATCCTTACAATACCCTTAGGACCTCGTTAAAGTCTTGTGAACAAAGGATCAAAACTACAAAATTTTCTAAATGAATAGCACTAAGCCGAGAGCAACTTAAAGAGGACAAGAGTTCTCTAATTTTTCTAAGTGTTCAAGACCTTGTCTTGCTACTAGTATGTATTTATAACACATCGATGGCTTAGACTTAAACAAACGGGTGGCTAAGATGAAAATCACATGGATTAAGCTATGTGGACAAGTTGACAAGTCAACAATGTCACGCTAGCAAGACTAATCTTCCAAGGTGGTCAATGACCATTTTACCCTCACTCTAATTTCGACCAAGACCTTGTGGGGTGCCACGTGTCGCCTCTCATTCGCCCATAAAAATTCCAGAACCCTCGGGCCCCACAAAAGCAAAATTTCTGTGGGCCCCACGTGACCAAACCAGAAAAATAATTTCCATAAGGTTAAGAGTTCCATACTCTTCAAATAATGCCTTTGAGAATCCAATTCTCAACAACGAACATTTTTCCTTTCCTGTGTTTAAGATTTCCGCGGAAAAACAATTCTTTCTTTCTACTTTTCAAGTCTTGGTTCCTTACATACATTCTCTTAAACATGTCCTCGAGTTACTGGTGTAACATTCTTCCCCTTAGAAACATTCGCCTCGAATGTTCCTTCTGAGTCCAATCTAATTAGATAGCGACATAGTCTCCTCCTACTACACCCTTCATACTACATATGCCACCCACGGCCACATAACAATACTTATACTAAGATGTCCACCTCGCACTCACGGCCAACCACCCATACTCAAACTAGCATACTTACATAACTTCCATACCGATTCGCCTCTAATCTTTGAGTCACTCTATAAAACAATATAAGGCCATTTCCGCCACGACTGGTTCCGGTGGAACGCGCCCACGAACCCGTGAAACAATTAACTAGATTGCCTTGCACCTCGTGACTCGCCACGTGCTTAACTACTACTAACTGATCCCACTCTATTCCGTGCTGGGCGACCCGCACAGGTCCTCACCCCGCCCCACCGCCGCACTTAACTCTTATTCTTGGTCTATAATAAATCTTTCTACCCGAGAAGACCTTGACGAATTCATTAATCGCTCCATACCTTCCTAGATCTAGTTAGTCTTTACCAACTCTTGTAATCTAAAATCATTCTAGGCAACACGCCCGACTTCATACATAACTCCGTATAGATGTATGTCACAATACCAACTATACTATAATCATTTCCAACCCGGATACATAATCCACATAGTCCTTCCCGGTCATCACGCTTTCTCGTAGCAAGAATCAACATAACTCGTTAGTGAGAGACGACCTAACGACACGCCTCTATCGCACGATCTCGTGAGTGAGAAGAATGGAAACCAATCCTAAATGTCTTGCAGCCTCCTCGATTATAGATGTGGTGCACAACACACCGATAATCAAGACTTACTAGACACGGCCTCAGACACTTTCCGAGGACTAATCGCTTCGATACCACTTTTGTCACGACCGACCGGGCGCGATCGGTGCCCTACCCGGCACCCTTAAAACATACAACATAATAAACCGCAGTAAAATAAGTAACACATTTTTTTTTCTTCTTAAAACCAAGGCAAAGCCGATAAGGTGCCAGAATATAAATCACCCAAAAGTGGCTTACACTATCCAAAAATGTAATTACAATTCTAACCATTACTCGCCACACGTGAATACAGACGCCTAAGATTTGAACACCTACTATGACGGACAAGGCCCCGCCGCACTTCAATATACATAGCCATGACAACTCCTAACATCGAGCCATCTCAAAATGAACTGTGATCCTAAGCTCATGATCCATAATCAGTACCTAAACTCGCGGACATTTAACGCAGCTTCGGCGGGGCCGCATAACAAAAATTTAATATGGAATGTAAATAAAGTACAAGAAATGATCATAATCAGATAAAAGAATGACAGAGCAAGTATAAAAAGTACATACTGTATCTCGCCGTGTCATTACCACTTATGAACTTAATTGCATATCATTATCTTTTCCATTCCATTAAGAGTTATAGCCATATCTTACGTACATACTTAGAGAAGTCATTGCTTATTACCAACTAACTTACTTATCTTTCATAACCTAATCCGCTCTTTACGAGAGGACGCTTATACGCCCGCCCGAATCGACGCGATAAAGTCACATAGTCCGCCTTAAAGGTATATCGCCTGCCCATTTCTCGGTCGAGCATGTCATATAGTCTGCCCGTAGGTATCGCCTGCCCATCTCTCGGTCGATAATGTCATATAGTCTACCCAGAAGGTATCGCCCGCCCATCTCCGGGTCGATAATGTCATATAGTCCGCCTGTAAAGGTATATCGCCCGCCCATCTCTCGGTCGAGCATGTCATATAGTCTGCCTGCAGGTATACCGCTCGCCCATCTCTGGTCGATAATGTCATATAGTTCGCCTGCAAGGTATCGCCTGCCCATCTCTCGGGTCGAAATGTCATATAGTCCGCCTGCAGCGTATACCGCCTACCATCTCTCGGTCGATAATGTCATATAGTCCGCTCAGAAGGTATATCGCCTACCATCTCTGGGTCGATAATGTCATATAAAACCCGAGAATTTAACCAAACGTACTACGCACCTCTACTCCTTTAGAAAGACTCTTTTTTAAATAAAACTTCCCAGATACTAACAACCGTAGTATCAAGTCATCTCTACCTTTCAGGACAAGTCACAATACCTTTTTAGAAATACAATTACCGGCTTCTAAATCAAGTGACTTATTTCTTAAAGACTTTAAGCAATTGGTACTTTTAAAACAATTTGCCTTTCTTTATTTCAAATCATTTCTTGTTTATGCTACTGAAGAAAACCATTCTCTTAACCTCCCATAAAGTTATTATAACCAACTTCCCATAAAGCCGTCATACTAACTTTATGCCTTAAACTAATTCATTCTTTTTTATAACCAAGAGACTTATACTTTCAAATCAAATCACATAGCTTTCAAAGTACTTCAAGTCTCTTAACTTTTAAGAAAACAAGTTTCAAAGTCTTAAAAACTTCATACGTAAACTCTTTTAAATTAAGTAACATATACTTTGGTGCCAGAATAAGTTATACTTATTTATAACGATCTTATTCAAGTAGCCATGATCTAGAAAATGTAATACAATTTTGTCTTATCTTAGCTTCTATGCAGATGGAGAATTCTACTTGTTTTAACATAATTAATTGTCATTACATTTTCCTTTATTAACGCTGCAATGGCTTGTTCGATACTTATTCTCATTCGTACGTAAATTATCCAAGTCAACTCGACTCCAAATACTTCCTAACGACTCTTATCAACATCCCCATAAGACTTGGTAAGACTTAGGATTTCTTAGACGTAGCTTTACATAGAGTAAATCAACATAACTACCTCTTAACTTCTAAGAGTAGACGGAATCATGAAATACTACTACATGTATATTTCATACATAGAATCATGCCAAAGGAAGGAAGAGGTTCACATACCGCGACGATTATCGACAAGTAGCAAAAGCTCCAAAGATTTCAACCTTGCTAGCTATTCCATCCTTCAAGTAGAATACGCTATACTTGGTACTTCCACCTAAATTGGCCATAATACGCCCATTAACCTCTAGCTTCGAACGTAGAATATTCTAAGTGCTAAGTCACTAAATTCTACGGAAAATCTGACAAAGACTTCCTTTGTTTCTACATACTTTGCCACCTTTTCAAGGCCGAATACAATAACCAAACACGCCACATTTAAGGCCCAACAAATCAGCTAACTAAAGGATTACACGCCTAACAGACGTAAAATTCCGCCACAAATTACATTAAACTAGTCCACAATACAAATGTCAATTCGCCAAAAAGTGCAACAACTTATCAACCTTTCCAATTCCTTTTCAATCCAAGTTCTTAGGTCTAGCATGTTATATAGTAATAAACAACTTAACAATTATAACCACCTTAATCCACTCTTTAGATAACATGCACACTAAACTAGTAACTAAATTGAATTACAATCTTAAAGGCTAAATCGCAACTTTCTGATTCCATCCAAATATTCCATAACACATATCATTCTTCATAATATAATCCATATGATCATTTCTAACTACTACAACATGAAATCTCGAATTAATATAGCAAGACGGAAATTATTACCTTCTTAAGCTCAAAATGATCCAAAACCCTAAGTCGATCCTTAGCAACCCAACTCCTTTTCGACGCTCCAACTGCTATTTGCAACCCTGAAGCTTGTGAAAACTCCTCTTCTATTTCCAACTTCAAAGTCAAGAGCTCTCAGGTTTTCGCCATGACTAACGTGAAAACGCCATTTTTCCGAAATCTTTCTATTGAGATATCCTTACAATACCCTTAGGACCTCGTTAAAGTCTTGTGAACAAAGGATCAAAACTACAAAATTTTCTAATGAATAGCACTGCCGAGAGCAACTTAAAGAGGACAAGAGTTCTCTAATTTTTTCTAAGTGTTCAAGACCTTGTCTTGCTACTAGTATGTATTTATAACACATCGATGGCTTAGACTTAAACAAATGGGTGGCTAAGATGAAAATCACATGGATTAAGCTTATGCGACAAGTCGACAAGTCAACAATGTCACGCTAGAAGACTAATCTTCCAAGGTGGTCAATGACCATTTTACCCTCACTCTAATTTCGACTAAAACCTCGGGGTGCCACGGTCGCCTCTCATTCGCCCATAAAAATTCAGAACCCTCGTGGCCCCACAAAAAGTAAAATTCTCGTGGGCCCCACGTGACCAAATCCAGAAAAATAATTTCCATAAGGTTAAGAGTTCCATACTCTTCAAATAATGCCTTTGAGAATCCAATTCTCAACAACGAACATTTTTCCTTTCCTAGGGAAGATTTCCGCTCTGAAACAATTCTTTCTTTCTACTTTTCAAGTCTTCGTGTTCCTTACATACATTCTCTTAAACATGTCCCGGAGTTACGGTGTAATAAGATCGACCTCCTTCGGGGCCTGCTCATGCCGCAGTGTAGGTACACCGATTGTGATCCTCCTCATAGGATCACAGCCAATATTGGGAAGCTCCGTTTCTCCGGAGGCTTATCTTTTGGTATGATTCCCTGAGATTGTAGGTACTTGCACATTCAGGGGTATGGCGGGGCCCTGTCCCGTCATTGTTGTTATAAAATTCTTAGAGGTCTGTAGTACTGTTGTGGGTAGGGTTTGTAAAAGGGATGTAACTGTTCAAGTTCTTTTTTTATATATATACGTAAAGGTAACCGCTTTGGTTACCGCTTTATTTCATCGCTTACATTTTATGAGTTTTTATTTCCGCTGATTTTCTCCGATGTTGTATCACTAGGTGCCCGGTAAGGCACTACCGCGCCCGAGGTCGGGTCGTGACAAAAGTGGTATCGCAGCGCTAATCATCTGAAAGTGTCTACGTAACGCGTTCAGTAGAGTCTGACATCGCGTCAGCGCACCACATCTATAATCGTGAGGCTACAGGATATTTAGGATTGGTTTCATTCTTCTCACTCGAGATCGCGCCTTAGAGTTGTGTTATAAGTTGGATCATCGCGTATTCTTATGTACCGCTACGCTTCACGCAGTGCAACCAGAGCCCGTGGCGGCAAGGCAACAGAGGAGCCGAGTTGAGCACGAGGGTTACTGTGGCACAGCCCGCCATTATCCGAGATGCTGCTTCATTCGGGAGTTCTGCGACGCCGCTAGCCCCGTGAGAGTTTAGAGCAAGAGCGTGAGCTACCGAGACTACGATACCGAGCCTCTAGTCCCACGCCCAGAACAGAGGATATGAGTTACGCGAGACGGCCCGCCATTACTAGTCCGTGGTCGGGAACGAGGACGACGGAGCCGTGGTTCCGGCAGCATCGCAGAATTCACCCTAGATCCGATAGTTGAGATTTCGTGACTTCGAGCAGTACCACCCGAGTTCTATGGATTGAGAACCGAGAAGATCCTCGTGAGTTTATTCGGCGATTGCATGGATCATGAAAGTGATCAAGACCTCGTGAGGCATTTCTTACACACTTGCCCTCGCAGATGAGGAGAGCTCGGCGCTTATATTTATGATGTTGAGGCGTAACGGGCGACGGTTCGGGAATATAGTATGGAGTTAGACTCATCGCTCGTTATGTCCCCGCTTTAGTGGCGCATACGGAGGATAGAGTGCACCGATATGTCACAGATGTCACGACCTGCCCAGGCCCGTGGATCGTGCCTTACCCCGGCACCCTAGTGATACAACATCGAGTAATCACGAACATAAAGACAATACATGAAACCAATGTAATAAGACAAGAAATAAGAAGACAAAGCAACCAAAACGGTTATCACAAGATATATAAATAACAATTTGAACAATTACATCCCTTTCTACCACTACTTATACAAGCATTTCATGCACTTCTAAGAATGATATGATAAGAACGACGGACAGTGGTTCGCCATACCCCGAATGTAAGCACCTACAACAACAGGGACTATACCACCGATAAGCCTCCGAGAAACGGAGCTTCCTAAAAGCTGAATTGTGACCCTAAGAGCGGATCAACGATCGGCGACTTTACTCATGCAGATGAACGCAATTTCCGGCGAGGTCGCATAACAGTACTAAGTATGTGAAATCAAAATATCAGAAATGAAATCATAATAGTCTATAAAGCAGAGACATGTATGATAACCAAACTACGCTTACAATAAATAAGCAAATATGTCAAGTCGTGACTCACGCCTCAAAGTCATCACTCAAATATAACTATGGGTCTCAAGCCCATACCATCAATCATGCCCGTGGAATACCTTTCCTCATCGCCAGCTTTATGATATAAAAGCACCAAGAAATACACATGAACATCGTGTCCCACTGTGTCCTAATAAAACAAGACAGATAAGTACGTAAGGCATAACCGACTACTAACACCCACAAGACTAACAGGTCATAAATCAGATCATGATATCTGTCAGACCGTCACATGATCAAAGCCGTCACTCGCCTGCAGATCGACGCGCTGCCTAGCTCGAACTCTCCGCAGCCCGCATAGGCCAACCTCATAGGCCCGCATGAGGTATTCCTCGCATCGAGGGTAGCTACTCAAGATCGCCCCGACTCGCACCGCACGGCCACAAAGACCGCATGACCACAAGGGCCGCAAACTAACTCCGAACTCCCGTAGTTCCGCATGGATCCTCGACCCGCATGAGGTATTCTCGAATCACGGTCCTGCATCACCGAGTCTACCCCGCGACGGAGGCGCCTAACCTCCTAAACAAGTCGGCGCGAGTGGTACAATACCAATATAACTACCGAGAGTCAAACAACTTTAAGCAATGGAGGAAACCCTTTACACTAACATCACAAGATACTAACACACGTAGATCCTAGCATGTTTACTTAACAAATCAACAAGAAAGTATTACAAGGCAATCACCAACCAACATAATCAAGTTATATACACAAGGTACTTTCTACTATATGATTAACAAGATCGGGTTTTATCCCCAAAGTACTTCATAAATTAACTCTTTAAAAGATACGCATTTCACAAAACCACACAATACCAGTAGTAAATGAAAATAGAATGATTATCTTTCAAGTAAATCAAAACACTTACCCTTGTAAAATCAAGTAGCAACATTATTTTCCAAACGCCCAAGTTTGCCTAATTTCAAATGCTCACGCTTTCTTATTTTAGAAAGGTTTCAGAGTTCATAGTCTTATTCATTTAAGAATATAATTCTCTTTAAACCATCCGAGAAACATAAGCCTTATATGTGAGTAGGATATTCTTGTTTATAACAATCTTATTACAAAACATGATCTAGAAATATCATTTTGTCTCATCTTAGCTTCTATGCAGATGGAAGTTTCATCGGTTTTAATAATACTTAATCACAAAACATTTCCTTTTATTAACGCCGCAGTTGGTTTGTCGATACACATTCTCGATTTCAAATCAAGAAAACATTCTTAAGCCGCTATACCTAACTTCCCATAAAGCTAGTATAACTCTTAAGTTTTCAAAACCAAGTATTACTCTTCTTTCAAAATGATTCAAAAATCTTTGAAATACTTCAAGTTCTTTATTATCACATAACCAAACGCTATAGTTCAAATCGCTTACCTTTTAAAACCACAAGTATTTTCTTACATACATAAAGTTGTTATAACCAACTTCCCATAAAGCCGTTATAACACTTTATGTTTTAGACCAATCAAATACATTTAACACATGTGACGCTCACTGTACTACATAGTTACACACATATCACGCTAGAAGAGATAGGAAGAGGTTCACATACCTCGCGACGATTATCGACTAATAGCAAACGCCCAAGTACTTCAAACCGCGCTACTCCTTAAGCCAAGTAGATCGCGCCACGCATAGTACTTCCACCTATAAGGCCACAAGGCGCTTTATTAACATTTAGGTCTCTTCAGAGAACATTCTACGTAAAATTCGCAAAGACTCTCCCCGCAATAACAGAAATCTCCTCTCTATCTGGGCCGCTACCAAGCCAACCGTGGGGTTATACGACTAATCCGGACGCACAATTCTACCTCACGTAAAAGTTACACAAGTTCACTGTAATACACCCCATGTAATTACATTCAAGACTTTCTTTCGAAAGGTTTCTTATTATTCAGCTTAAGTCAAAAGACATTGCCGATAACTACGTCAGTTCTATATATAGTATACTTCAACTATATATTCTAACAACATGTAATTTCCAATTACAATAGGGACAAGATAATTACCTCGATAAGCCCGTAATTATCCAAGTATAAAGTCGATCCTCGCAACGTTTAGCTCCAACTCCGTACGCCCAACCCGCCTCCAAACCACCCTTAGAAGTTCTAACCAACTTCTACATACTACTCCCACTAACTATGGAGATTTTCCTTAGTGGTTTCGCTGAGACAAAAGGACATTTAGGTAGTATTTTCTGCCTCACGATGAGGTATCTTTGGAATACTACAAGGTATACTACTATGTAATTGGGCATTACAACAATACTTTGAGAGTATCTCTATACCACAAAAAGGGGTATTATACGAAACAACTAGGCTAGTGGGGTACCCCACTGCTAGCACCACGCGAGTGGGGAAACTCTCGCCATGGAGTGGGATGGTGCTGACGAGAACACATATAAGAGAGGAGGATTTTAACACTTAGAGATTTGTAGAACGGATGAAGAAGTCTTCAAAGGGGGTATTTATAGGTCAAGCAAAGGCCAACCAATGGCCAAGATCATGCCAAGTGCAAGGCAAGTGTAGGGTCAAGATCGCCAAGTGCACCTTATCCATCTACCACCAAAATATCCTACCAACTCCTTCACCAAACAATGGCCAATTCGCCCAACCCCTTTACCGCCTAAGTCCTTCCAATGAGAGGTGACAAGTGTCGCCTCTTGTTGGTCCAAAATGTTTCGCCTCTCTAAAAATCCGCAAAAATTAAAATGACATAGCCGGAATTTTCCTACGAAAGTCAGGAAACGTCATTTAAAAACGACTTAACCGTGTCAGGCATAAAGAATAATTCGCCAAGCCTATTCTCAAGTTCAAATTTTTCTACGCACGCCCCACGCATACTCAAAATACGGTATAACATTCTCCTCCTTAGAAACATTCGCCCCAATGTTCCTTCTAAGTCTCAAACTAAACGCGGCGCCAAGATAGTCTTCACTACTATACTTACCGAACAATCCCGCCACAACCGCCACAACAACACTGCGCACAATACTTACATCCAAGTCCACGAGGAAACACCTCTAACATCACAAACGCCCCATCCAAGGGTCTAAAATATAATTCCTTCGCACTTTCTCCATACAAAAGAAATGGTCACATCTCTCGCCGCAATACATGCTCGCTTCCCTTTACTCGCCGTGATACCACTTTTGTCACTTTGCCGCGAGGTTCTAGTGTCACCCGCGACCTAACAAATGGTACCGGCCGTGCATGCGATCCTCGAGGTCGTCAGACACTCAACTCTTACCACATTTCGAGCATCGTCAGCTTCCAAAACTCGGTTACTATCTCTAACGTGGTCATCATTAATCGAACACTGACGGATCTCCGATACTTTCCCGATCATAACAATACGAAGACCGGACGATTGCCTCCTAAGTCGGACATAAAGCTAACATATAGGCAACCCGCCTATTCTTCACATGAACTCGTGCGGCCCAAAGTAACTCGCTAAGTTCCTCTGCTTTCCAAAACTCCACACCCAACCCGGTGGTACTTTCAAGAAGACCGACCACAACTCAACTCTAAGCGCCGCCGATTATCCGCACGATTTCTCCGAGCCGCTGTAACCTCTTCTAGACAAGCTTTACTCCTATCCACAAATACCGGAACAAGCTCAACCAACTATCCGAATCTTGCCAACATCGAACCAATCGACGGGCGACTTACACATCCGCCCCTACAAGGCTTCATAAGGCGACATCCGAACACCAAATGGTAGCTTAAACACTCTCCACATGAGACAACAATCCCCACAACTACCCTCAAATCCACACACCGCCCGTGGCGAACGCGATTCTCGAGACTCACCCGAAGTTCTTAACCCCGCTGTAAAACTTCCAAACAAAAACAGCTGCACTGGCTCCACTGTCATTATAAGGTGAAGGTAGGCACCTGCAGCACTTACAACCTTCGATAAATCAACACCGCCGAGTAAACGCCTTTGCTAAGACAAGACGGCCGACCTCCTCGCCCGACTATCGGTCAACGCATCCACGAACTCGACACTGTTAACTAAACTTGGGCCTAACACCTCATAACTCCTAACCCAAAGCGACCACCACAAACCGACCCCACCACCATACAGTCGCGGGTTGACCCGCAACGTGGCCTCAACCCGACCCGCAACGCCAGACACTAGCTCCCCGAACCTAAAAACTCTCACTAATCACGCTACGAAAACCCAGCGGCCTTCTTAGCTCAACTACCCTTTCATTCCACACTACTCGTGACTTATCCCACAAACATAGCTCACGTGCACTATGCACTCTTATAAGGGTCAAACATAAACATACGCCTTTTACTCGACGGCCTTACCTCTAAGGTCTTCACGATAATGCTCTAAGGCTTACATTTTCTCTAGAGGGTTAAGGATATATCTATATCTACTGCTTCACTCCCCTTAGTCATTCTAATCAAACTCGCCTGTAGGCGATAGCTGGAAGATGACGAACTACCCACCGATCCTCGGCGCTAAGTCCTCCTACAAGGACACTCTTTCGCACACGGCCCTCGACGGCCGCCAGAAACGAGCACCAACAAAAGACGACATTCCCGCCGACATCCGCCACACCGTGAATACCGAGGAAAATCAATCCGCCGGGCCGAGCCTACGTAGCCGTGGAACCGAAACTCGAGCTCACCAACTCCGCTACCCCGAACGCTCGAACCTTCGAGGAACACTCGCACCGCGGATGTGCATATCTAATCTGGCCGAGGTGATTCGCCAAAGTTACTAAAGCGACCTTGCTGCTCGCCCTCTCCGCCCTTCGTTAACCCGCCGATCTCACGCCTTCGGCCGCGCATAAGCCCGCATTTCGCTATGCTCAAGCTTCAATCAAGAATTTCTCGCACAACCTCTCTTAGATATTCATCAAGACTCGCGTACATCGGTATACTCGTGGCCAACCATAGTTAGTAATGGTCGCTTTTCGCACCCATATTCTCGCTTTCCGGCCGTGGAACAAGGTTCAAATGTCATGGCCGCAGAGGAATCGCCGCCACCGCTAAACTCACTGGGCTCGTGACGAGCATAACTCCCGAACGGCACCTAACTCAGTGATGGTTGGGCCTGCGGCTCGTGAACCCTCTCAGATTTACTCGCAGCCTCCTACGCTTGCCTCCCCGGGTTGCCCTACGCGAAGGCATAACCTGGTGGAAAGAAATACGCGAGAGGGTCCAACTTACAACACACCTCTAAGGCACGATCTCAGAGTGAGAAGAATAGAAACCAATCCTAAATATCCTATAGCTCCTCGACATTGGCGTGGTGCACAACACACCGATAATCAAGACTTCATCGATACGGTCTGAGACACCTTCCGAGGATTAATCGCTCGATACCACTTCATGACCTGCCTGTGGTTCGTGGATCGTGCCTTACCCCGCACCCTAGTGATACAACATCAGAGAAATCAGCTGAATATAAAGACAATACATGAAACCAATGTAATAAGACAGTTGAAATAAGAAGACAAAGCAACCAAAAACGGTTACCACAAGATATATAAATAACAATTTGAATAGCTACATCCCTTTCTACCACTCGCCATAACAAAGATTTATGCACTTAAGAATGATATGACAACAACGACGGACAGTGGCCCCGCCATACCTCGAATGTAAGCACCTACAACAACAGGGACTATACCACCGATAAGCCTCCGAGAAACGAGCTTCCCAAAAGCCGAATGTGACCCTAAGAGCTGGATCAACGATCGGGCGACTTTACTCGCGGCAGATTTAACGCAGCTTCCGGGCGAGGTCGCATAACAGTACCAAGTATGTGAAACCAAAATATCAGAAATGAAATCATAATAGTCTATAAAGCAGAGACATGTATGATAACCAAACTACGCTTATAATAAATAAGTAGTCATGTCAAGTCGTGACTCACGCCTCAAAGTCATCACTCAAATATAACTACGGGTCTCAAGCCCATACCATCAATCACGCCTGGAATACCTTCCTCACCGCCAGCTTATGATATAAAAGCACCAAGAAATACACACGAACACGTGTCCCACCTGTCCTAATAAAACAAGACAGATAAGTACGAAGGCATAACCGACTACTAACACCTACAAGATTAACAGTGGTCAAAAACGGTATCATGATATCTTTCTGCATCCACATGATCAAAGCCGGTCACTCGCCTGCAGATCGATGCACGCGCCTAGCTCGAACTCTCCGCAGCTCCGTGATAGGCCAACCTCATAGGCCCGCATGAGGTATTCTCGATCGAGGGTAGCTACTCCCAAGATCGCCCCGACTCGCATCGCACGCCACAAAGACCGCATGACCACAAGCGGCCGCAAACTAACCCGAACTCCCGTAGTTCCGCATGGATCCCCGACCCGCATGAGGTATTTCGAATCACGGTCCTGCATCACCGAAGTCTACCCCAGACGGAGGCGCCTTAACCTCCGAAACAAGTCAAGGCGAGTGGTACAATACCAATATAACTACCGAGAGTCAAACAACTTTAAGCAAATGGTGGAAACCCCTTTACACTAACATCACAAGATACTAACACACGTAGCATCCTAGCATGTTTACTTAACAAATCAACAAGAAAGTATTACAAGGCAATCACCAACCAACATAATCAAGTTATATACACAAGGTACTTTCTACTATATGATTAAGAAGATCGGTTTTTATCCCCAAAGTACTTCATACATTAACTCTTTAAAAGATACGCATTTTCACAAAACCACACAATACCCGTAGTATATGAAAATAGAATGATTATCTTTCAAGTAAATCAAAACACTTACCCTTGTAAAATCAAGTAGCAACATTATTTTCCAAACGCCCAAGTTTTCCTAATTTCAAATGCCACGCTTTCTTATTTTAGAAAGGTTTCAGAGTTCATAGTCTTATTCATTTAAGAATATAATTCTTTTAAACCATCCGAGAAACATAAGCCTTATATGTGAGTAGATATTCTTGTTTATAACAATCTTATTACAAAGCAGCCATAATCTAGGAAATATCATTTTGTCTCATCTTAGCTTCTACGCAGATGGAAGTTTCTACCGGTTTTAATAATACTTAATCACAAAACATTTCCTTATTAACGCCGCAGTTGGTTTGTCGATACACATTCGATTTCCAAATCAAGAAACATTCTTAAGCCGTTATACCTAACTTCCCATAAAGCTAGTATAACTCTTAAGTTTTCAAAACCAAGTATTACTCTTCTTTCAAAATGATTCAAAAATCTTTGAAATACTTCAAGTTCTTTATTATCACATAACCACCAGCTTATAGTTCAAATCGCTACCTTTTAAAAACCACAAGTATTTTCTTACATACATAAAGCTGTTATAACCAACTTTCCATAAAGCCGTTATAACACTTTATGTTTTAGACCAATCAAATACATTTAACACATGTACGTCTACCGCATTACATAGTTACACACATATCATGCTGTAAGAGATAGAAGAGGTTCACATACCGCGACGATTATCGACTAATAGCAAAACGCCCAAGTACTCTCAAACCGCCGCTACCTTAAGCCAAGTAGATCGCGCCACGCATAGTACTTCCACCTATAAGGCCACAAGGCGCTTTATTAACATTTAGGTCTCTTCAGAGAACATTCTACGTAAAATTCGCAAAGACCTCCCCGCCCGCAACAACAGAATCTCCTCCTCTATCTGGCCGCTACCAAGCCAACCGGGGTTATACGACTAATCCGACGTGCACAATTCTACCTCACGTAAAGCTACACAAGTTCACTGCAATACACCCTATGTAATTACAGCTCAAAGACTTTCTTTCAAAAGGTTTCTTATTATTCGTGCTTAAGTCAAAAGACATTGCCGATAACTACGTTTCGCTTCTATATATAGTATACTTCAACTATATATTCTAACAACATGTAATTTCCAATTACAATAGGGACAAGATAATTACCTCGATAAGCCCGTAATTATCCAAGTATAAAGTCGATCCGGGCAACGCTTAGCTCCAACTCCTGCGCCCAACCCGCTCCAAACCACCCTTAGAAGTTCTAACCAACTTCTACATACTACTCCCACTAACTATGGAGATTTTCCTTAGTGGTTTCGGCTGAGACAAAAAGGACATTTAGGTAGTATTTTCTGCTCTACGATGAGGTATCTTTGAATACTACAAGGTATACGGCTAAGGTAATTGGGCATTACAACAATACTTTGAGAGTATCTCTATACCACAAAAAGGGGTATTATACGAAACAACTAGTTAGTGGGTACCCTACCGCTAGCACCACAAGGAGGGGAGAACTCTGCCAAGGGGAGTGGGACGGTGTCGACGAACACATATAAGAGAGGGAGGATTTTAACACTTAGAGATTTGTAGAACGGATGAAGAAGTCTTCAGCGGGGTATTTATAGGTCAAGCAAAGGCCAACCAATGGCCAAGATCATGCCAAGTGCAAGGCAAGTGTAGGTCAAGATCAAGCCAAGTGCACCTTATCCATCTACCACCAAAATATCCTACCAACTCCTCGACCAAACAATGGCCAATTCGCCCAACCCCTTTGCCGCCTAAGTTCTTTCCAATGAGAGGTGACAAGTGTCGCCTCTTGTTGGTCCAAAATGTTTCGCCTCTAAAAATCCGCAAAAATTAAAAATGACATAGCCGAATTTTCCCTACGAAAGCCGTGGAAACGCTTCATTTAAAAAACGACTTAACCGTGTCAGGCACAAAGAATAATTCGCCAAGCCTATTCTCGTTCAAATTTTTCACGCACGCCCCACGCATATACCAAAATACGGTATAACACAGACTTGACGATTATCTAGTAGAGTCAGTGCGAGTAGCTCTTCACCGCACGGACGCCGCTCGCATACAGCTTACGCGCAATGCATCGAGGAACGAGATCGACGAATTGACCAAGATCGCCAGGCAGGCCGTAATAAAGAGGTTCTTGTAATCGCCACGACTCAATCCTGTGGCTCGTGGATCGGTGCCTTACCCGCACCTGCAGCCATACATCGAGAAAATCAGCGAATATAAAACAAGACATGAAATAGCTTGTAAATGAGACACGCTTTATGTGAGAAAATGTCGATTTCGTATATATATATAAACATAGTTTTGCGCTATATCCCGATCGCATAATAGACTACTGCACTTACAAAGATAACAACTATGGCGACAGCGCCCCGCCATACCCCGAATGTACAAAACTATATACAACAACAGGAGATCATACCCAAAAGTCGAGCCTCCGAGAAGACGGAGCTCCCGACACCAAAGCAAAAGATCCTAAGGATGTGGATCTAGCACTGCTTTCTTACCGCGCAGATGAACGCAGCCCCGGGCGAGGTCAAGACAACAGTACCAAGTATAGAAGAATCACATACCTTCTCTGCGAAATCCACCGCCAAGTCGAATACGCCGCGCAGAGTATCACCATAATAGTCAAAGACATCTATCAATGTCTAGACTACTCTGGCTGACATTCTAAATGTAGGGTTCGCTATTCTACTAAAAATCTAGCAGCACTTCCCTACCCGGTAATTATACAAGTTCATCAGGAAAACAAATTCCATGTAAGCACAAACAATTCTATTCTTTAATATCCTTCAGTGTATCATATACTCAAGTCTATACTATTCTTATATGTAATATCCAATTACAATAGAAGGACAAGAGTATTTACCTCGATAAGCCCAAAATTATCCTAGTTAAATGTCGATCCTGAGCAAGGTTTAGCTCCTAGTTTGCACGCTCCGATAGCTCCAAGAACCCTTAGAAGTTTCCAACAACTTCTACTTAAATACTAAAAGGGATTTCGGCTAGGTATTTGGAATAGTGGCTATACTTGGAAGACAACTTTCACGGGGAGGCTCTCGCCAAAGCCACTAGGCTGTATGGGGAAGAGGGGTGTTTCGCCAGCTCTCTAGAGAGGAAGCGAGGCTAGGACGAGAAGCTCACAGGGGGAAGATGGATTTCAAGACTTGAGATTCATGGAGTGAATGAATAAGTCTTCAGCCGTGTGGTATTTATAGTGGAAACTAACGCCATGATCAAGCCAAGTGGCAAGCGAGGGCCAAGATTTGCCCAAGGCCCCTAACCTACTCCTCAAATCACTCCACAAATAATGGCCCATGTCTTAGGCCCCAAAACCTCCCAATCGCCCAAGGCAAAGCTCTATCGCTGCTCACTGAGCAGTGACAAGTGTCACCCTCTCGCTGCCCAAAAATGTTCCGTCTCTAAAAATCCGCAAAATTAGAAATGGCATAGCCGGAATTTTCCTTCGCAGTTTTGTAAAACGCTTCGGCCGAAACGATTCTTTTGATAGCGTGTGCCCAATCTTTTTCGCCCAATGCCTAACCTTAAGTCTAAACTCCAGACGCATGCCCTCGCTGCATACTCCGAAATACGGTATAACATTCTCCTCTCTTAGAAACATTCGTCCGAATGTTCCTTCCCAAGACAGATAACGATAAAGTTCTTCAATAATTAAACAATTTGCAAATGCCACACATGGCCACATTACAACACTCGAATGTGATATGACAATGAAATTTACAAGCAGGAAAGTGAGTTACCCGGAGGTGCTGGGAATAAAGTAGGATACTCGCCTCATGTCCTCCTCGCCTTCCCACGCCATCTCTCCCTAAGCTCGCTCCGCCACAAGACTTTGATGGAAGCCACGCCCTTGGTCCGCAAACGCCTAACCTCGACGATCGACATCGCTATGGAGTCTCTCATACGATAACCCTCACACCGACATCGAATCGGTGCACTCTAGATGGATCCTCGATACATCTCTCAAAGATAGAAACATGAACACCGGATGCATCGCTTCCGCATCGGACGGCAGATCCAACTTATAGGCAACCTTGCCTACCTCGCGACAACTGACACTACCAACGTATCTTGGCCGAAGCTTTCTTCCCGAATCTCATCACACCTTTCACGGGTGACACCTTCAGAAAACCCAATCATCAACTCTCGAACTCAGATGCCGACGACGATGATCCGTGATATGACTTCGCCGACTCAGCCGCCAAGAATCGCCTCGATAAGCTTCACCTTACCCATCGCCGCCGCACCAACCGTCCCACTAACTGCACTCGCCTACATCAAACCAACCTATCGGGCGACCGCACTTCTCCCATACAAGGCCTCATAAGGCGCCATCTCAATACCGGAGTGGTAGCTATTATTATATGCCAACTCAACTAGAGGCAAATGATCCTCCCAACACTCGGTCGATAACACAGCTCACAAAGATATCCTCAAGAGTCCGATAGCTGCGCTCGTCCGTCTGTCTCGGATGGAATGCAAGACTGTGCTCACCGCGCCCCTAAACTCCTCGAAAGACCTCCGGTTAGCCGTAACCGGGCTCTCCTCGATATGATCGAAATAGGACTCCATGCACCGACGATCTTCTGATGTAAAGTCCGCATAATCCTCACCGAAAAGTCGTCCCGACGGAAGAAAGTGGGCTGATTTCGTTGGCCGACGATTATAACCCAAATAGAATCATGTCTCCTCCGAAAGTAGGTAATCCCGTGATAAAGTCCATGTTGATCACCTCCCACTTCCGTGTCGGGATCTCTATCGCTCGCAACAAACCACCGTGCCTCCGTGCTCTACCTTCACCGCCGACAACACGCATCGAGCTACGAACTCGCAACGCCCTCTTCAAGCCATCCCACCAATACACGCATCTAAGGTCGTCGGTACATCTTGGTCGACTTCGACGGATAGAGTAACGCTACAGGTGCTTCCCAAGAACTCGCCGCCAAGTCTCAAACATCCGAACACACAACTCGCTTCAAACCTTAGCACCCCATCAAAGTGCTACCAAAAGCGACCCTTCCTCACGAAGAGCCGACACGGTGATCATCAAATCGTCTCTTCAACTCCTCCACGATGGAAGACTCGGCAACCTCTCGAACTCGAACTCCACTGCTATCAGAATCAATCAAACGGACACCAAGGCTCGCTAACTGATGCAAATCACGAACCATGCCCCTCCTCTCCGGCTACCCATCGACCTACGACTAAGGGCATCTGCCACAACATTAGCCTTCCCCGGGTGGTACAGGATATCGACATCATAATCCTTAAGCAACTCTAACCACCGTCTATGTCGTAAGTTCACTCCTCTCGTCAAGATATACTCAGAGGCTCTTGTGGTCTGTATAAATATCCACACGAACCCCATACAAATAGTGCCTCCAGATCTTCAAAGCGTGAATCACCGCCGCTAACCCAAATCACGCGGGTAGTTCCTCATGCTTCTTAAGCCGACGCTGTGACGCTTATAACCTTGCCCCGCCGCATCAACACACATCCCAACCCGATGCCCGACGATCACAATACACGACATAGCCGCTCGACCTCTAAGAGTAAGAACGGGCGGCCGCGCCTTCCTTCAAGAATCGAAACCTCGCCACAAGCATCACCCATCAAACTTAGCCGCCTCGAGTCACCTAGTCAATGGGCGTAGATAAGCAAACTTCTACGAATCGATAATAACTCGCAAGGCCCGTAAAATCGCGAACCTCTGCGGAGTAAGAGTCGAGGCTAACTCGATCGCTTCGATCTTCGCCAGATCCGCCCGAATACCATCAGACCCGACAATATGCCCAATTAAAGCCACGAAAGTCAACCAGAACTCACACTTCGAAAACTTGGCGATAATCAGCTGGTCTCGAGAACTCTCAAGATACCTCAAATGCCCGCATGCTCCCGCTCCGAGCGAATAAACCAAGATATCATCAATGAACACTATCACAAACGTGTTCAAAAATGGCTTGAACACTCGTTCATCAAATCCATGAATACCGCCGAGCATCGTCAACCCGAAGACATGACCCAACTCATAATGCCCGCACGTCCTAATGCGCCCTGTGGACATCCGCCTCTCACTGCACTGACTGATGATAGCCCGATCGCAGATCAATCTTGAGAAACATCTCGCACCTCGCAACCGGTCGAACAAATCATCAATCCCGGGAAGGGGTATCTGTTTAATGGTAACCTTGTTAGCCGTCAGATCAACACACATGCGCAGCTGGCCCCATCCTTCTTCTTCACGAACAATACCGCGCTTCCTGGAGAAACACTAGGTCCGATGAAGCCCTTCTCCAAAGAAATCTCTAAGCCGATCCTTCAACTCTCTCAACTCGGCAGTGCCATTCTCAGATGGCGAATGGAAATAGCCGAGTGTCCGCAAAGACATCGATACAAAACTCTATCTCCTCTCCTGAGGATACCCGAGGTCGTCTGAAACACATCTGGGAACTCTCTCGACTATCGAACCGATCGAAATCGTACCGCACCTCAAGATTTAACACCGAACGAGATGGTAGATATACCCTTCTCGCACCATCTTCCTAGCCTCGAGGTAGAAATAAACCTACCCCTGGCGATACAAAGGTTCCTCCCACTCAACAACCGGCCTCGTGAAACCGAACCGCATCACTCTCGCAGATACATTGGCATAGCAAGAGGCTAGCCAATCCATGCCCATGATTACATCGAATCGCCATGTCCAACTCTATCAAGTCGCTAGTGGTCCGACGATCAGATATGGTCACCGACAATCCCTATATACCCGCCGAGCTACCACCGAATCACCCATCGCGTAGCTACCTCGAAGTGGTCTATGGACTCGTGGTCTATCCTCATCCTACTAGTAATAAGGGAGATATATAGGACAGAGTAGAACCAGAATCAATCAAGGCATACACATCAAATCCAGAAACTGATAAGGTACCTGTGACAACATCAGCGAGGCTTCCGCTTCCCGCCTACTGGACAGCATAAATGCGTTCCGAGGACCGCTAGAATCGGGACCGCGCCACGACCTCCGCCACTGGCCCACGAGTACCTCGCTCCGGGAGCAGTAATCAGAGGAGATGATGAACCGCAATGCACTGTAGGCCGAGCCCTACCACCGCTACGCCTGGCCTGACAGTTCTCGCAAATGACCACTCGGCCACAAGTATAGCAATCTCCTTGAGTAGTACTACTGTTATACCCCGTATTTCCAGAGTATGTACGTAAAGGAATACGTACAAAAAGTTTTGGTCTTAAAGTTAGGCCTTGGACGATTTTTAGGCACAACTCACAAAGCTTAACTGCTCCGACGCAAACGCTTTCCACCTTTCATAGGATAAATTCGCTATGTCATTTCTTATTTTTGGCGTATTTTTCCGAGAGACGAACACTTTGGACCAATGAGAGGCGACACTTTCCACCCTCTCATTGGTGGACTTGTCACGCAATAGGCCGATTGGACGCCAAGCCTTGTCATAAAGTCGATAGATATTTTGTGTGCAAGTTGGCAGTACACTTGCCCTAATCTTGACCTTACACTTGCCTAGCACTTACTAAATCTTGGCCATTGGTTGGCCATGTCTTGACCTATAAATACTCTCTGAGATGAAGAGTTCTTCATCCACTAAAGCTTTCAAGTCTTGAAAAACCCTCCCCTCTCCCTTGTGAGCAATTCGTCCAACACACCCCCCCTCCCTTGGTAGAAAAGTTGCCTTCTTGTATTGTTATAATGCCCAAAATACCCTAGCCCAAATACCTTAGTACTTAGTAGAAGTTGTGAAGAACTTCTAAGGTTTTCTCGAGCATACAACTTAGAGCAAAACCTTGCTCAGCGACTTTTCTAGATATTATCAGCTTACCGAGGTAACTAATCCTAACCCTCTTTGAATTAGAATATATACTGTTGTAGTATAAGAATAAGTATAAATACTTAGAAGGTTGTTAAGGAATAGAATTGAATCAGAACACCTTAGAAGGGTATAAAAGAAGAATATACGAATCAGATTTACATGTGATCGCTTTTCAAAGAGACTTATATAGCTCACCGGTAGGTTGCCGCCCGACTTTCCGTAGAATCGAGGACCCTCTGCTTAGAATGACCTACGTAATAGTTCAGACTTTGATAGATATCTGTGACTATTATAGTCGATTCTTCGCACACATACTCGACTCAAGGTGGATTTCACGGTATGTATGTGATTCTTCCTAAAGCATGATATTTTACAATATGTATATAGTACCAGACGCATACGTGTTAATCAATAATACTTACTAATGCCTCACGCTTAAGCTCGACAATAATACGCACGAATGCCTCACGCTTAAGCCTCGAATAATAAAGAATCAAAACATTTCAAAAGGACTATCAACCATTTATTAAATGTAAGAGAACTAATTGATTTTTGAAATGTAAGCTTAAGAGTTATACTAGCTTTATGGGAAGTAAGTATAACCACTTAAGATTGATAAAAGAAACAAGTTTGCCTATGTGTTATAAATGCATTTATATTGTGAAAAGAATAATAAGATGTTTTGATAAGTAGACATGATATGATGCTACGTGTGTTAGTATCTTGTAACGCTTGTATAGCGAGCATCCTTGTTGTGCTTATGTTACTTAAAGATAAGTTGTTATGTTAGTATACTATCACTCACCTCTTGAGACGATACCGGGTTAAGTCGCCTCCGACGCGGTAGACTCAGCGGTCCGGGACCATGATTCGAGAATACCTCACGCGTCCAGGGGGCCTACGCGGAGCTACGAGAGTTCCGTGTTAGTATGCGGGTTATGCCTCACGCGCTCATGTGGCCATGCGACAATGAGTCCAGATTTACGCCGAGGAGTAGCTACCTCGACGCGGGTTACACCTCACGCGCCCACGCGAGTGGCCATGCGACCGGAGTTCAGATTAGGCTTGCACGATGATACGGGCGAGTGGCCCTGCTTTCGATCATTCGCAGCCTGGACAAGACCTATTACAGCTTACCTATTGTTGATCTTGTTTATGATGCGACACTACGCGCGGCTTTCGTTGTTTACATATTTGTAAACCGTTTTAAAAATGATATGTTTTCATTTAAGTACTTTACGCTTCGCATACTTAGTACCGCAGATCGACTCCTTCGGGCTGCTCATGCCGCAGGCGGGCAAAGTGGTGTGCTAGATCCGCATCCTCAGATCTCTACGCTGGCCGTGAGCTCCATCTCTTCCGAGGCTCTACTTTTGGTACGATCTCCCGTAGATAGTTTTTGTAATAGGTATGGGCCCCGTCCCGCCATAGTGGTATATTTCCTGAGGTCTCAGAGTCATGTTGTACAAAGGTTTGATGTAATCGCTAAAACATGATTATATATATACGCCGAAGGCATGTTTTCTCACAAAACTGTGGTCTTGTTTTATAAACTATTTTATGTCTTGCTTTATGTTTCCGCTGACACTGATGTATGACTACTGGGTGCCCCAGAGGCACCACCACGCCCCGAACGGGTCGTGACAAAAGTGGTATCGTGAGCGCTAATCTCTGAAAGTGTCTACAGACCGTATCTAGTAGTTCGATTATCTGCAGCGCACCACACCAATAATCGTGAGGCTATAGGATATTTAGGATTGGTTTCGCTCTTCTCATTCCAAGATCGTGCTTTGTGAGTCGTGTTATAGTCGACCTCTAACGTATTCCTTTCCCGTAACGCTTATGCCTCCACGTAAGGCAACCCGCCCTGGCGGCAAGGCAAATGAGGAGTCGCTAGCAGACACCCAGAGTCACGAGGGCTCGTGCCCGCTTATACCGCAGACGGCGAAGTTCTATGACGCCGCCACCCAAAGAGACCACAGCACCCACACCTCCCGCCCCACACCGCTGAGGAGTTAGGTACAAGGAGACGGCCCACCTTTTGCAAAGTCAGGCCCGACACGGCGAGAGGCCGACGCGCAGCCTGGCCAGCCTCCAGCGGCCGCACCCGCTGCTCACCCGAGGCGCAGAGTTCGAGGCTACGAGACTTCGAGCCAGAGTCACGGAGTTTTACGGGTCGAGGCCGAGGATGATCCGCAGGAGTTCATCCGCCGCCTTCAGGATTTTGAGAGCGATCGTATGCCGAGACCGAGTCCGTGATCTTTGGTTCACATAGGCCGCGCGATACCGCAATGATTGGTTTGATTCACGGAGTTATCCCGGAGAGCACGCGCCCCCGCCTACTGGGATGAGTTCTCGCAGGCTTTCCTCACTTCACTTCTTGCCTCCACAGACGGCGAGGCGCGGCCGATAGATTTTTACCATCGAGGCGCAGAGGACGACCGCCGTGAGTACAATGTCGAGTTTGATTCATCGCTCGACATGTCCCAAAGATTGGTAGCAGAGCATGAGGATAGGTGCACCGCTATGTCACCGCTAGACGACTATACGGCCGAGTCACGCGGGGTTTCTCCACCGTATGACATTACCCGCACGCAGCTCACGCCTCGACGCGGCGAGCGCAGAGGTCGACGGTCGCGACAGACAAAGAAGCAGGTTAAGGCCGGACGAGGGTCTTCTCGTGGTTATCGTGGTGGCGACCTCAAGCAGCTAGCCTAGATTCGCACCACGCCCAAAGACAGAGCACTCCCGCACCGCCCTCAAGACACCACGCTGAGGGCGCATCAGGCCCTGTGGCTTCGACGCCCGTGGTAGCAGAGGCATCGCCGACGGACCACCTCGCTGTGGCCGATGCGCAGATCCCATTACGGAAGTGTGGTACTACTTTTGATCTTGTTACGCCAGGCCGCAGGTCACTTTGGCGGACCGTCCGACCGGGGCTACGCGGTAGGCTCACCTTCGTGTTCGCTGCGCTTCATCATCTCCTACAGCTTACTCGCCCCGAGGCGTGGTGCCTGCGGGTCGCCAGGTCGCGCAGAGGTCGTGGCTCGTGTCCCGCCTAGCGTCCTCGTAACCGCATTTATGCTTTGTCCACCGACAGATCGTGAGGCCTCACCGATGTCGCCACGTACCTTATCGCTCGGGTTTGACGGTATGCTTGATAGATCCGGTTCTACTCCCCATATATCTCCTTGTCGCTAGTAGGATAGGATGAGCCCGAGTCCATAGACCTCTTTCGAGGTAGCTACGCCAATGGTGATTCTGGGTAGCTCGGCGTATTTAGAGCTTGTCCTCGTGATCATTTACGCCGCCGACTCAGCCGACTTGATAGAGTCGAGATGATTGACTTCGACGTGATTATGGGGACGGATTGGCTAGCTTCTTGCTATGCCAATGTAGACCGCAGAGAGAGAGTACGTTCCGCCTCGGCGAGCCGTTGTTGAGCGAGGGAGCACAGACGCCGGTGGTAGGTTTATTTCCTACCTCAAGGCTGGGAAGACGCGCAGGCGGGTATATCTACCATCTCGCTCGGGTGTTTGATAATCGGCCGCCAGATTTTCCGCTGGCCTAAAGAGTCACGAGTTCCCGTGCGTGCCTGCATGACCTCCCGTATCCTCCCGAGTGAGATCGAAGTTTTGTATAGATGTGTGCCGATACTCGCTTATTTCCATTCCGCCATACGTAACGGCACCGCCGAAGCCGAGAGAGTCAAGGATCACTTAGGATTTGCTAGAGAAGCGGCTTCATTAGGCCCGCAGTTTCTCCCCGGGGCGCCGTATTGTTCGTGAAGAAGGACGGACGACGCCGCGCACGTGTTGATTACAATGAACAAGGTGACCATTAAGAATGTATACCCTCCCTGTGATTGATGATTTGTTCGACTAATGCGTGGTGCGAGATGTTTTCCAAGATTGATCCGCGATCGCTATCATCAAAGTAGTCGAGAGGCGGATGTCCCTAGATCGCATTCCGACCCGTGACGCATTATGAAGTTCGTGGTCATGTCTTGGTTGACCAATGCTCCGGGTATTCATGGATTTGATGAACCGAGTGTTCAAACCATTTTTGACACGCTTGGATAGTGTTCATCGATGATATCTTCGTTTATTCTCGCCAGAGCGAGTACGCGAGCATTTCGGCGATCAGGCCGATAGCTTCTCCAGACTGAAGCCAGACGCCAAGTTTTCCAAATGTGAGTTTTGTTGACTTCGCGCTGGGCATATTGTCGGCCGATGGTATTCGAGTTGATACGCCAAGATCGAGGCGCCAGACTTGGCCTGCACCTACTACTCCGGCAGAGGTTCGCAGCTCGGGCCTCGCAGGTATTATCTACGCGTGGAGAAGTTTGCTTTATCTCTCGCACCATTGACTAGGCCGACTCGTGGCGCAACAAGTTTCGGGACTGATGTCAGGAGCAGTGGTTTCCATTGCCGAAAGAGAGACCGACGACCGCCTCGCTTCTTACTTCCGCAGGTCCAGATGGTTATGTTGGTATCAGGACGCCAGCATCGGTTGGGACGTGTTGACGCAGCATGGCAGGTTATAGCATACGATCCCGACAACTGAAGAAACACGAGAGGAACTACCCCACCCATGATTTGGAGTCGCACCGTGATTCACGCCAAGATCCGAGGCACTATTTGTACGGGTTCACGTGGATATTTTTACTGCACCACAAGAGCCTCCAGATATCTTCACCGCAGGAGCCGAACTTACGGATGCAGACGTGGTTGGAGTTGCTTAAGGATTACGATGTTGATATCCCGCATCACCCGGAAGGCCAATGCAGGCGTATGCCTAGTCGTAGGTCGACGGAGCCCATCGACGTGCGCAGAGAGAGGGACACGGTTCGTGATTTGCACCGCCAGCAAGCCTCGTGTCCGCTTGATTGATTCTCGATAGCATCGGTAGAGTTCGCGAGGTTGCCGAGTCTTCCATCGCTGGCGAGGCGAAGAGGCAACAGCCGAGGATCCACTTTGATTCGACATCGTGATACAGCCTCTTCGCAGGCAAGTGGTCCTGAGGTAGCACCGACGGGTGCTAAGGTTTGAGGGCGTTGTCAGTGTTCCAGATGTTTCAGACTTCGGCAGCAGTTCTGGGAAGCACACACAAGCATTACTCATCCATCCGGGTCGACTAAGATGTACCACGACTTTAGATCCGTATCGCGGACGGTCAAGAGGACGCTGCAGAGTTCGTAGCTCGCCCGTGTTGTCGCAGGTAAGGCAGAGCACCGAGACCGTGGTTTGTTACAGCATAGAGATCCCGACTGAAGTGGGAGGTAATCAACACGACTTCATCACAGGATTACCTCGCACTCGTATGAGACATGATTCTATATGGGTTATCGCCGACAGTCGATTTAAATCAGCCCACTTTCTTCCCGCCAGATCGACTTTTTCTACCGAGGATTATGCCGCACTTTACATCCGAGAGATCGCCGATCGCATGGAGTCCCTACTGATCATATCGCATGCAGGAGCCCGCTTACGCCAACTTCCTGAGGTCCTTCCAGAGGTTTAGGGACGCAGCGAGCCGAGTAATCGCATTTCATCCACGCATGCACGACAGCAGAGCGCACTATCCGCACTTCGGTGATATGTCGCGAGCCCGTTATTGACTTCAAGCAGTAGTTGGGAGGATCATTTGCCTCTAGCTGAGTTCACGATAATAATAGCTACCACTCCAAAGATTCGGGACGGCGCCATGAGGCCTTTGTATGGAGGAAGTGCAGACGCCTATAGGTTGGTTCGAGGTGGGCGAGGTGCAATGGCGGGACCAGACGGCGCAGCAGTGCCGATAAGGCGGTTTATCCGAGAGCCGCTATCGATACCGTAGTCGATGTAAGTCGACGCAGATCATCGCCGCCGACATCCGAGTTTGCGCTGATGATTGGGTTTTCCTAGGCGTCACCCACGAAGCGGTGTGACGAGATTCGGAAGAAGGGAAACTCACCAAGGTACATCGGGCCGCTTCGCATTGTCCGCAGGTAGGCAAGGTTGCATGAGTTGGGTCTGCCGTCCGATCCGAGGCAAAGGCATCCAGCTGTTTCACGCTTACGCCGGCGAGATGTATCGGATCCATCTAGGTACATCCGATCGACGATGTCCAGTGACCGGCGGGTTATCGATGAGGAGATTCCCATAGCGATAATCGATCGTCGTTAGGCGCCCGCGACGAAGGACGGGCTTCCACAAAGTCTCAGGCGAACGAGCTCGTGCGAGACGACGCGAAGCCGAGGAGGACACGAGGCGTAAGTATCCTCACCGCTCCCACCCTCCGTAATTCACTTTCCTACTTATAAATCTTCATTATCGCTTATGCCTAAGTTGTTTATGGTCGCGCGTGGCTTTTTGCAAACCGCTTAAGTTTCAAGAACCTTAGCGTTATCTGTTTTGGGAAGGAACATTCGGACGAATGTTTCTAGGAGGGAGAATGTTATACCTCGTATTTGCAGTATGTACGTAGGAATACGCATAAAAAGTTTTGGTCTTAAAGTTAGGCCTTGACGATTTTTAGGCACAACTCACAAAGCTTAACGGTTTTCCGACTAAACGCTTTCCACGCCTTTCATAGATAAATTCCGCCATGTCATTTCTTATTTTTATGATTTTTCCGAGAGACGAACACTTTGGACCAATGAGAGGGCGACACTTTCCACCCTCTCATTGGTGGACTTGTCACGCAATAATAGGCCGATTGGATGCCAAGCCTTGTCATAAAGTCGATAGATATTTTGTGCAAGTCAAGCAGGTACACTTGCCCTAATCTCGACCTTACACTTGCCTAGCACTTACAAATCTTGGCCATTGGTTGGCCATGTCTTGACCTATAAATACCTCTTGAGATGAAGAGTTCTTCATCCACTAAAGCTTTCAAGTCTTGAAAACCTCCCCTCTCCTCGCGAGCACCATTCGCCCAACACACCCCTCCCTTGGTAGAAAAGTTTCCTTCTTTTATTTTTATAATTCCCAAAAAAACCAAGCCCAAATAACTTATTACTTATTAGAAGTTTTGAATAAATTCTAAGGTTTTCTGAGCATACAACTTAGAGCAAAACCTGCTCAGCGCGACTTTTCTAGATATTATCGGGCTTACCGAGGTAACTAATCCTAACCTCTTTGAATTAGAATATATATACTGTTGTAGTATAAGAATAAGTATAAATACTTAGAAGGTTGTTAAGGAATAGAATTGAACTGTAACACCTTAGAAGGGTATAAAAGAAGAATATACGAACTGTACTTACATAGGACTGTTTTCACAGTAGACTTATATAGCTCACCCGTGGTCAGGCGCCCGACTTTCCGTAGAATCGAGGACCCTCTGCTTAGAATGACCTACGTAACAGTCTAGACTTTGATAGATATCGTGACTATTATAGGCTGATTCTTCCGCGCGACATACTGACTCAAGTGTGTGGATTTCACGGTATGCATGTGATTCTTCCTAAAGCATGATATTTTACAATATGATATAGTACTAGACGCATACGTGTTAACTGATAATACTTACAGAATGCCTCACGCTTAAGCTCGATAATACGACGGCAATGCCTCACGCTTAAGCTCAATAATAAAGAATCAAAACATTTCAAAAGTGACTATCAACCATTTATTAAACGTAAGAGAACTAATTGATTTTTGAAATGTAAGCTTAAGAGTTATACTAGCTTTATGGGAAGTAAGTATAACCACTTAAGATTGATAAAAGAAACAAGTTTGCCTACGTGTTATAAATGCATTTATATTGTGAAAAGAATAATAAGATGTTTTGATAAGTAGACATGATATGATGCTACGTGGTGTTAGTATCTTGTAACGCTTGTATAGGTAGTATCCTTGTTGTGCTTATGTTACTTAAAGATGTTTGTTATGTTAGTATACTATCACTCACCTCGAGATGATACCGGGTTGTCGCCTCCGACGCGGTAGACTCAGCGGTCCGGGGACCATGATTCGAGAATACCTCACGCGGTCCAGGGCCTGCGCGAGCTACGAGTTCCGTGTTAGTATGCGGGTTATGCCTCACGCGGTCTGTGGCTACGCGACAATGAGTCCAGGATTTACGCCGAGGAGTAGCTACCCTCGACGCGGGTTACACCTCACGCGCCCACGCGAGTGGCCATGCGACCGAGTTCAGATTAGGCTTGCAGACGATGATACGGGCGAGTGGCCCTGCTTTCGATCATTCGCAGCCTAGACAAGACCTATTACGCTACCTATTGTTGATCTTGTTTATGATGTGACACTACGCGCGGCTTTTCGTCGTTTCATACATATTTGTAAACCGGTTTTAAAAATGATATGTTTTCATTTAAGTACTTTACGCTTTCGCATACTTAGTACCGTTGTAATCGACTCTCCTTCGGGCCGCGCTCATGCCGCAGTAAGGGCAAGGTGTGCTAGATCCGCATCCTTGGATCTCTACGCTGTGTCGAGCTCCATCTCTTCCGAGGCTCTACTTTTGGCATGATCTCCCGTGTAGATAGTTTTGTACAGCCAGGTATGGCGGGCCCCGTCCCGCCATAGTGGTATATTTCCTCAGAGGTCAGTAGTCATGTACAAAGGTTTGATGTAATCGCTAAAACATGATTATATATATATGCCGAAAGGCGATGTTTTCTCACAAAATCGTGGTCTTGTTTTATAAACTATTTTATGTCTTGCTTTATGTTTCCGCCGACACTGATGTATGACTACTGGGTGCCCTGAAGGCACCGCCACGGCCCCGTAACGGGTCGTGACAACTACGCCTCCTCAATGGAATCTACCACAACGGACACACCGAGCGTATTCGATCGGTTAAGACCTCGCTACCCTCGAAATCAAGTCCCGGGGCCCCGACCGCCTCAATACTCGTCAGACCGACAATGATGCGGAGTGCTCGAGCCGGCCGGGTGAAAATCTAGATCGCCGAGGCCGCCCACCCCGAACTACCAAAAGAACCGCCGCTCGCCTTCTTCGATGCCGATATCTCGCCGACCCGCTTGCCTCTACGCCTCGCATCCAAGTGCATGAGCTCGCATACGGTAATGTTCATGCTCGTCAAGAGCCACACCCGCACAAGACTCGCCATATAATCATCTAACCCGTGATGTAGCGATGCACTCGCCCTCCATATCCGCTACCAATGCAGTGGACATATCGAGCCAAAGAATCGAACTCGACATCAGACTCTAATCAAGGCCCTCTCGCCTCAAAGAATAAAAATCGTTACCGCGCCCTCTCATCCGCGAGGCAAGAAATGAGCGAGAAAGGCCTCCGAGAACTCGCCCCAAGTAGCCTGGGACGCGCGCTTCCCCGAGATAACTCCCACGATCAAAACCAATCGATCGCGTATCACGCACTGACGCGAACAAGATCACGACTCGGTCTCCGATGCCCGATCACCCTCATAATCCTCAGAATCGACGGATGAACTCTCGCGATCATCCTCCGCCTCGACCAGAAAACTCGCGGCTACAACTCAGAAATCTCGTAGCCTCAAACTATCTCGCCTCGCGAATCCACGGTACTATCGGGCTGAATCGAATCGCCAGATCCACTTATCCTCATGTTCGCCACGATCCCGCCAAGAATCGCTATCTCTTGTACTTAACCTCTCGCCTGTGCCGGGACCGAGGGGCGGTATCGTGGTCTCGCTGGGCCGGGCGCGCTACGGAACTCGCCGCCCGAGGTATCGCCGTAAGAATCGGCTCGTGCCCTCGTGACTCTGTCCTACTAGCAGCCTCTCGCTTGCCCTTCTCGCCCGGTTGCCTTACGCGAGGCATAATCATAGAAAAGGGATACGTTAGAAGGGTCCAACTTATAACACGCCTCTAAGGCACGATCTCATAATGAGAAGAATGGAAACCAATCCTAAATATCCTATAGCCTCTCGATTATCGCGTGGCGCACAACACACCGATAATCAAGACTTACTAGATACGGCTCAGACACTTTCCGAGGATTAATCGCTTCGATACCACTTTTGTCACGACTCCAATCCAGTGGCTCGTGGATCGTGCCTTACCCGCACCCAAGCACCATACATCGAGAAAATCGAATATAAAAACAAGACATGAAACAGCTTGTAAATGAGACACGCTTTACGAGAAAATGTCGCTTTCTAGATATATATATAAACATAGTTTTGCGCTACATCCCGATCGCATAACAGACTACGCACTTAAGAAGATAAACAACTATGGCGGACAGTGCCCGCCATACCCCGAATGTACAAAACTATATACACAATGGAGATCATACCCAAAAGTCGAGCCTCCGAGAAGACTGGAGCTCCCGACACCAAAGCAAAAGATCCTAAGGACGTGGATCTAGCACTGCCCTTACCGCAGATTTAACGCAGCTTCAAGGAGGTCAAGATAACAGTACCAAGTATGTGAAATCAGAAAGTACTTAAATGAAATCAAAGTATTTAAAACCATTTGCAAATACAATCGCCAATTGCACATAGTGCCATATCACAAACAAGAACAATAATAGTAAACTATAACAGTGTCTTTTCTAGGCCGTGAATGATCGGGCAAGCGCCAATCGCCATAGTATCATTATGCGCTAATCCTCGACTTCCGCACCGCATAGTCACACATGCACCGCACGAGGTATTCCTCGCGACGGTAGCTAACCCTGCATTCTCCTCGACTCCCGCACCACATAGTCTCAATAGACCGCATAGTCACATTGCATCGCATAGGCATCCCCGTGACGGATAAAACACCCGAATGATCAATCTCGAACTCCCGCACTCGCATAGTCACATAGATCGCATAGCCGATAGACCCGCATCGGGTGGCAAGCCCTGTGATAACAAGTCAAGGGTAGGTGATATAATAACATTACAATCGACTTACCGCTTAGCAACGTAAGCACAACAAGAATGACCCCCTTTCACAACCTCACAAGACACTAACACACGTAGCATCATAATATGTCTATTTATCAAACAATCTCACTACACCTTACAGAAATCAATACAAGGTTTTTATAACAAATAAGTAAACAATTCCTTTTATCTTTCTTAAGTTGTTATACCTAACTTCCCATAAAGCTAGTATAACTCTTAAGCTTTTGTTTAAAAACCAAATATTTCTTCTCGTTAAAATGATTCAAAGATATTTTGAAATGCATCAAGATTCTTATTATTCAGGCTTAAGTCAAAAGACATTGCCGTAATTATTATTCAGGCTTAAGTAAAAAGACATTGCCGTAATTATTATTCGCTAACACACGTACGCTCACCGCATCATATATATATATTTTAAAATACCATGCTTAAGAGTATAGGAAGAATCACATACCTTCTACAAATCCACCGCCAAGTCGAATATGCCACCAAGCAGAGTATCACCTATAATAGTCAAAGACATCTATCAATGTCTAGACTACTCATAGACATTCTAAACAGAGGGTTCGCTATTCTACTGAAAATCGGGCAAAGACTTCCCTACCCTGCAGAATTATACAAGTTCATCAGAAAACAAATTCTATGTAAGTACAACAATTCTATTCTTTAATATCCTTCAACAGATCATATACTCAAGTCTATACTATTCTTATATGTAATATCCAATTACAATAAGGACAAGAGTATTTACCTCGATAAGCCCAAAATTATCCTAGTTAAATGTCGATCCCGAGCAAGGTTTAGCTCCTAGTTTGCACGCCCGATAGCTCCAAGAACCCTTAGAAGTTTCCAACAACTTCTACTTAAATACTAAAAGGGATTTGGGGCTAGGTATTTGAATAGTGGCTATACTTGGAAGACAACTTTCTACCAAGGGGAGGTTCTCGCCAAAGCCACTAGGCTGTATGGGGAGAGGGGTGTTTCGCCAGTCTCTAGAGTGGGGAAGTGAGGCTAGACGGTAAGCTCACAAAGGGGGAAGCAGGATTTCAAGACTTGGAGATTTGTGGAGTGAATGAATAAGTCTTCAAAGGGGGTGGGTATTTATAGTTAAACCAATGGCCATGATCAAGACAAGTGGGGGGGCAAGTGGAGGGCCAAGATTTGCCCAAGTGCCCCCTAACCTACTCCTCAAATCACTCCACAAACAATGGCCCATGTTTTAGGCCCCAAAACCTCCCAATCGCCCAAGGCAAAGCCCTCATTGCCGTTCACTGAGGGTGACAAGTGTCACCTCTCGCTGGCCCAAAAATGTTCCGCTCATCTAAAAATCCAAAAATTAGAAATGGCATAGCCTAATTTTCCCTTCGCAGTTTTGTAAAACGCTTCTGAAAAACGATTCTTTTGATAGCGTGTGCCCAATATTTTTCGGGCCCAATGCCTAACCTAAGGCTAAACTTTTAGACGTATGCCCTCGCATATACTGAAATACGGTATAACAAAGAACTTCGAGGCGACCTTCTCAAGAAGAAGAATCAGATGCGCTCCGCCAAGACAGAGCGGTCTTCCACCAACTTCGTGACGCTCGAGTATTTGTGGGATAATTACGTGGTTGTTGAAAAGGGTAAGTATAGGACATGGTAGGTATGAGCCTTAGAATATTACACGTGGAGACCTTAGACGCGAGGTCGCCTTTAAGTAAAAGATCGCGCGCTTGATCATCGTAGGGTACGCAGTATACGTGGAGTATATTCAAAGTAGTCTCAAGATTGCATTCACCTCGCCGACTCGGACAACAAATGCATTTTATCCGCACTTTCGAGGATAGGTTACGGGCCTGTTTTGATTTCGTGGGTAGTCAGAAGGATTATTTGCCTCGTGGCTGAGCGAGTATTATAATAGCTACCATTTCGTGATTCGTGATGTCGCCTTATGAATCCTTGTACGCGAAGCGTAGTTGTCGATCGATTGGTTCGATGTTGGCGCGTTCGATTGTGGTCCATACTTGATTCATCATGACGTGGATAGGTGAAGCTTATCCGTAAGAGGTTATTAGTAACTCGAGTCAACGTAAGTCGCATGGATAATCCGCCGACACTGGAGTTCAGCCGACGCGGTCTTCATGTACCACCCTGGCGGTGTGACGAGATTTGGAAAGCAGGGGAAACTTAGCCCGAGGTACTGTGGGCATTTTCAGATCGGTTGTAAAATAGGCCAGGTTGCCTATAAGTTAGCACTGCCGTCCGACTTAGGAGACAGTACGTCCGGTCTTCCATGTTGCTATGTTTCGGAAGAGTATCGAAGATCCATCCAGAGTGTTCCCAGTTAATGATGACCAAGATAGAGATAGTAACCCCTAGATTTTGGGAACCAAGCATTGACAGAAATGTGGTAACGATAGTAGGAAGAGTTCGAGTGTACGGCGAAGGTACGACGAAAAGAAAAGAGGCTAAGATGTGTTAAGACGGAAGTGTCCTTTTTATAAGTCAAGACGGGAAGAAAGTATCCTTTGGACCTGGGTGAGCTTTAGTGTTGTTATACACATTGGAGGTGATTCTTCGTTGGCTCCTGATGTGCGCTTTTGCCAGATGTCAGATTATGGCCACAGTGGCAAAATTGGTTTCGTAAGCATAAGAGGAAGACTATACCGCACGTATGTTTCTGAGATTAGAAGGAACATTCGACGAATGTTTCTAAGGGGGAAGAATGTCACACCCCGTAGTTACATGGTATGTATGCGAGGACGCACGCACGAGAATACCATTAAAAGTCGGAAAGGAAGAAGACGTGATTTTTCGACTAAAAGTTTCCTGATTTTATAAGGAAAAGGTTCGTTGTCGGGAATTGATTCCAGATTTGGTATTCGACTTTTGGGATATTTGAGAATTATGGAATTTTATTTCCTAATTGGTCACGCCGACCGCTGAGGAATTTACTTGTAGGGCCCACTTTATTTTTCAAATTTGTGGCATTACTGATACTTTCAGATGAAATATTTTGATGAGTAGGAAGGCGACACATGGCACTCATGTGGCCCTATGGCCAAACTTGTGGGCCTCGACGCTTTTGTCGAGACACGCGTCGTCTCATTATCAGGCGACACTTGTCTCATAGTTGTGACATTTGGTTGGAAGAACTCACACACACTTGTCCCTAATCTACACCACACACTTGCCTAGATCTTGGCCATTGAATTCCTCTATAAATAGACCCTTAAGCTTGCAAGACTTCATTCATTCCACACTTAGATAATTCAAGTCTTGAAAATTCCTCCCTTCCCTTGTTGTGAGCTCTCGGTTTTAGCCCTCCCTTAGCCAAAAGTTGTCCAAAAATCCCTAAACTTATAAGTGTTCTTCCTTAGGTATTAGGAAGATTGTGTACCAAGTGTTGAAAAGATTTCACACCCTAGCTCCTAAATCACACCTTGGCCAAACTTGCCATAATTGAGCCTAAGGTGTTCTTCACTTTTTAGAGTTAGATCTTGAAGAGGAGTTGGTTAGAGCGTATAAGGTTGCTTGGAGCGGTTTGGAGTGTAAGGAATAGAGCTAAACGTTGCTCATGATCGACTTATTAATCTTGGATAATTTTGGGCTTATCGAGGTAACGATCTGGCCCCTATCAGAATCGATATTACATGTCAGAGTAATGTATAGTTGAGTATACTATATGTAGAATGAATATGGATAAGAATTGAATCAGATTTACATTGACCGTATTTACAAGACTTGTAGTATTATCGTGAGTAGAATTGTACACGCCCTGTTAGACGGTAACCCCCGAATTGTCAAGTTGCAATGTGCCTCGACAGAGGATATTTGTGTGGTCATGGGGAGGTGCTGCCGAATTTTCCGTGAGAATAAGTAATCTTGTATTTAGAATATTCTACGAAGAGATCGAGAAGTTGATAGACGCTTGTGGCCTTTTTGTGCCGGGAAGATTACGAGTAGCGTATTCTACTCGGGTGGAAAGGACTTGACGGGTTACAAGATTTGGAGCTTTTTGCTTTTTGTCGATAATCGTCGCGAGGTATGTGAACCTCTTCCTATCTTTTCTAGCATGATTGTGTGAACTATGTAGTACGAGACGACGTTGCATAAACGAATTTGGTTGGTTTAAAACATAAAGTGTTATAATCGCTTTACGGGAAGTTGTTATAACAACTTTACGTAGTAAAGAAATGGTTCGTGGTTTTTAAAAAAGATAAGAGACTTGATGTGAATTAGTAAGGATTTGGTTTGTGTTAAAAAGTTGTGAAACCGCTTTTACGAACGGGTAATCGGGTTTTAAAAGGAAATAGTTATATTGATTTCAAAATGAGAAAAATTATCGAACAAACCATCAAGCTAATAAAGGAAAATGTATTGACTAATAATTAATTATATTAAAACCAGTAGAAACCTCCATCTGCATAGAAGCTAAGATAAGACAAAATTGTATTACATTTCCTAGATCATGGATGCTTTAATAAGATCATTAATAACAAGTATTGATTTTTCTTAAATTCCAAAGTAAGGAACTTGATTTCTAAAAGAAAGGAGATTTGAGGAATTAAAGTGTTTTGGTTTAAAAAGGAAGGCATGTTTTTGTCTTAAATTGGTTTATTTCAAAAGAAGGTATGGAAATTATTTTGGTTTACTTAAAAAAGATAGTTACTATATTTTGATACTACGAGTATCGTGTGACTTTTTGTGAAAGAAATGGAACTTTTAAAGTGTTAAAATGCGTACTACCTTGGGGTTAAAATCCGAATTTGTTGTGATAAAATAAAAGTCTATGAGTACGTTGAACTTGCCTATGCTTGTTGTGCTAGCCTTTGTTGTGCAAGTGTTTTGATTTTGTGCTACCGAAGTCTCACATGGAGGGCCGTTATCTTGTTATATCCTCGACCCATCGACACGCCGTGGCCCACGTATGGTTCCATTAGGATTGTTGTTCCACGGACTAGTTCTCCATGAGGTTTTACCGATTCGGCTTTGGTATCCGTAGTTGGCTCTCGCATTTCCTTGGCCGTGGCTGATTCGGCTTTGGTTCTCGTAGTTAGCCTTCGCATTTGCCTGCTCACTGGTGGCGGTCTCGTGACTTACGGCCGCGATCCGTGGTTAGCCCGTTACTTGCCCCGCCGCCTACGCGGACGCAGTGGATCCGCAGAGGTTATCGCACTTGCCACGCGGTCGCCTTCGCGCGGCGATCGCGGACTTACTGCCAGTTATCCTGGTTAGCTCGTTACTTGCCCCGCCGCCACGTGGCGCAGTGAGGATCTCGTAAAGGCTATCGCACTTGCCACGCGGTCGCCTTCGCGAGTCAAAGCTCGACGGCCGTGACTTACTGCCAGGATCCGTGGTTAGCCCGTTACTTGACCCCGCCGCCTACGGGCGCAGTGAGGATCCGCAGAGGCTATCGACTTGCCACGATCAACTTCGCGATACGGTTGTTTAGTATTGCTGTACGGTAGGTTCTCGTACCGCTTCGCATTTGCCGCCAATGACGACGCAGTCGATCCGTAGCTATGCCTTCGCATTTCGCCTCGCACGGTTTTTTTGACACGCGAGACCCGTGTTCATATGTACTTCGTGTTATTATATCATAGATCGCCAGCTGGCGAAGGTATTCCACGCATGATTGATGTCGCGGGCGTAGACCCATAGTTATATATCGAGTGACGACTTTGACGGCGCGAGTCCCCGACTTGACATGATCGCTATATATCAGGATCGTAGTTTGCTATCATACATGTCTCCTGCTTTTATATAGATCGTTATGATTTCATTTACGATTTTCGCCACATACTGTACCGCAGATCGACGCCTCGGCCGCGCTCACGCCGCAGTGAGGTACACCGATTGTCGATCCTCCTCATGTGATCACGCCAAAGATTCGGGAAGCTCCGCTTCTCCGAGGCTTATCTTTGGTATGATTCCCTCGAGATTGTAGGTACTTGTACATTCGTGGTACGGCCCCTCGTCCCGCCATTGTTGTTATAAAATTCTTAGAGTTCTCAGAGATCACAAGTGTGGTTTGTAAAAGGGATGTAATCGCTCAAGTTCTTTTTATATATATATACGTAAAGGTAACCGCTTTGGTTAGCCTGCTTTTCTTATTTCATCGCTACATTTTATGAGTTTTTATTTCCGCCGATTTTCTCTCGATGTCAGATCACTAGTGGTGCCCGGTAAGGCACTACCGCGCCCGAGGTCGGGTCGTGACAAAAGTGGTATCGAGCGCTAATCCTCTGAAAGTGTCTACGCACCGCGGTTCAGTAGTCTTGATTATCGCGTGTTGTGCACCACATCTATAATCGTGAGGCTACATGATATTTAGGATTGGTTTCATTCTTCTCACTCGAGATCGTGCCTTAGAGCCGTGTTATAAGTTAGACTCCTCTAGCGCATTCTTATGTACAAGTACGCCTACGCAAGGCAACCGTGAGCCTGTGGCGGCAAGGCAAAGCAGAGGAATCGCGAGTTGAGCACGTAGGGTTACCAGTGGCACGTGCCCGCCATTATCCGAGACAGCACTTCATTCGGGAGTTCTCGCACGCCGCTAGCCCCGTGAGAGTTTAGAGCAAGAGTGAGCTACCGAGACTACGATACCGAGCCTCTAGTCCCACGGCCAGAATGCAGGATATGAGTTACAAGGAGACGGCCCAGCTTACTAGCTAGTCCGCGGCCGGGAATGAGGACTGACGGAGCCGGTGGTTCCGCAGCATCGTGAATTCACCCTAGATCCGAGAAGTTGAGATTTCAGACTTCTTGAGTACCACCCGAAGTTCTATGGATCGAGAACCGATAAGATCCTCGTGAGTTTATTCGACATACAGCAGTGATCATGAAAGCGATCAAGACCTCGAGGCATTTCTTACACTTCTTGCCCTCGCATACGGCGAGAGCTCGCGCTAGATTTACGATGTCGAGGCGTAACGGCGACGGTTCGAATATAGTACGGAGTTAGACTCATCGCTCGTTATGTCCCCGCTTTAGCGGCGTATACGAGGATGAGTGCACCGATATGTCACAGACTTGACGATTATCTAGTAGAGTTGTACAGAGTAGGTCTTCACCGCACGACGCTGTTCGCATACAAGCTTACGCGCAATGTGATCGAGGAACGTAGATCGACGAATCGACCAAGATCACAGGCAGGATGAACAGCAGGTCCTTTGGTAACTTTTGAGGCGGACCTTCTCAAAGAAGAAATCAGTTATGCGCTCCGCCAAGACAAAGTGGTCTTCCACCAACTTCGTGGACGCTCGAGTATTTTTGGGATAATTACGGGTAGTTAAAAAGTAAGTATGAGGACACAGTAGGTGCGAGCCTTAGAATATTACACGGAGACCTTAGACGCAGGTCGCCTTAAGTAAAAGATCGCGCGCTTGATCGTTGTCGGGCACGCTGTATACGCGGAGTATATTCAGCGAGTCTCAAAGATGCATTCACCTCGGGCCGACTTTGACAACAAATACCGCTTTATCCGCACTCGAGGAT
The DNA here is from genome assembly GCA_029844215.1 of Przewalskia tangutica. Classification (NCBI taxonomy): domain Eukaryota; kingdom Viridiplantae; phylum Streptophyta; class Magnoliopsida; order Solanales; family Solanaceae; genus Przewalskia; species Przewalskia tangutica. The sequence continues at coordinate 14,257,282 of CM056737.1, forward strand.
AGGTTACGCCGGTGTTTTGATTTCGCGGTAGTCGTAAGGATTATTTGCCTCTTTGAGCGAGTATTATAATAGCTACCATTTCAAGATTCGTGATGTCGCCTTATAAAGCCTTGTACGGGCGAAGCGAGGTTGCCGATCGATTGGTTCGATGTTGGCAAGGTTCGGGATCAGGTCCATACTTGATTCAAGCATGACGCGGATAGGTGAAGCTTATCCCAAGAGGTTATTAGCAACTGTAGTCACCGTAAGTCGCATGGATAAGCGCCGACACTGGAGTTCAAAGCCGACGGTGGTCTTCAAGGTACCACACCGGCGGTGTGACGAGATTTGGAAAGCAGGAAACTTAGCCCGAGGTACCGTGGGCATTTTCAGATCGGTTGTAAAATAGGCCGTTGCTATAAGTTAGCACCGCCGTCCGACTTAGAGACAAGACGTCCGCCTTCCATGCTATGTTTCTAAGAGTATCTGAGATCCATCCGCAGTGTTCCCGCTAATGATGACCTAGTTAGAGATAGTAACCCCGAGATTTTGGGAATCAAGCATTGATGTAATATGGTACGTATAGTAGGAAGAGTTCGAGTGTACGAAGGTAATGACGAGTAAGAAAAGAGGCTAAGATGTGTTAAGAAGATGTTGTCCTTTTTATAAGCATGGGAAGAAAGTATCCTTTGGACCTCGGGTGAGCTTTAGTGTTGTTATACACGCTGGAGGTGATTCTTCGCTGGCTTTGACAAATGCGTGATGTCAGATTATGGCCATGCGTGGCAAAATTGGTTTCGTAAGTATAGTAGGGAAGACTATACCGCATTGTATGTTTCGAGATTTCAAGGAACATTCAGACGAATGTTTCTGGGGGAAGAATGTTACACCCCGTAGCCTGTGGTATGTATGCGAGGACGACGCACGAGAATACGACATTAAAAGTCGGAAAGCGAAGAAAGACGTGATTTTTCGACTAAAAGTTTCCTGATTTTGTGAAGGAAAAGGTTCGTTGTCGGGAATTGATTCCCGCATTTGGTATTCGACTTTTGGGATATTTGAGAATTATGGAATTTTATTTCCTAATTGGTCACTGGGCCCATGAGGAATTTACTGCCAGGCCCACTTTATTTTTCAAATTTGTGGCATTACCGATACTTTCTGTGAGATGAAATATTTTCGACGAGCAGAGATGGCACATGGCACCCTACGTGGCCCTATGGCCGAAACTTGTGGCCTCGACGCGGTCGAGACACGTGGCTAGCCACATGTCTCATTATCAGTGGACACTTGTCTCATAGTTGTGGACATTTGGTTGGAAGAACTCACACACACTTGTCCCTAATCTACACCACACACTTGCCTAGATCTTGGCCATTGAATTCTCTATAAACAGACCTTAAGCTTGCAAGACTTCATTCATTCCACACTTAGATATTTCAAGTCTTGAAAATTCCTCCTTCCCTTGTTGTGAGCTCTCGGTTTTTAGCCCTCCCCCTTAGCCAAAAGTTGTCCAAAAATCCCTAAACTTATAAGTGTTCTTCCTTAGGGAATTAGGAAGATTGTGTACTAAGTGTTGGAAAAGATTTCAAACCCCTAGTCCTAAATCACACCTGGCCTAAACTTGCCATAATTGAGCCTAAGGTGTTCTTCACTTTTTGGAGTTAGATCTGAAGAGGAGTTGGTTAGGAGCGTATAAGGGTTGCTTGATCGGTTTGGAGCGTATGAATAGGAGCTAAACGTTGCTCAAGATCGACTTATTAATCTGGATAATTTCCGCTTATCGAGGTAATGATCTTTTCCTCTATTGTAATCGGATATTACATGTCGTAGTAATGTATAGTCGAGTATACTATATGTAGAATGAATATGGATAAAAATTGAATCAGATTTACATCGACCGTATTTACGAGACTTGTAGTATTATCACGAGTAATTGTACACGCCCGTTAGACGTAATCCCCGGAATTGTCGGGTTGCAATGTGCCCGATAGAGAGGAGATTTGTGTGGTCATGGGAGGTGTCCGAATTTTCCGTAATAAGGAATCTTGTATTTAGAATATTCTACAAGAGATCGGTAGTTGATAGACGCTGTGGCCTTTTTAGTGGAAGATTGCGAGTAGCGATTCTACTCGGGCGGTGGAAAGTGACTCGCAGGTTACAAGATTTTGGAGCTTTTGCTTTTTGTCGATAATCGCCGCGAGGTATGTGAACCTCTTCCTATCTTTTCTAGCATGATTTCGCGTGAACTATGTAGTACTGCAGACGACGCTTGCATAAACGAATTTGGTTGGTTTAAAACATAAAGTGTTATAACGGCTTTACGGGAAGTTGTTATAACAACTTTACGTAGGTAAAGAAATGGTTTGTGGTTTTAAAAAAAGATAAGAGACTTGATTGAATTAGTAAGGATTTGGTTCAGGTTAAAAAAGTTGTGAAACCGCTATGAAACGTGGTAATCGTTTTAAAAGGAAATAGTTATATTGATTTCAAAATGAGAAAAAGTATCGAACAAACCATCGCAGCTTAATAAAGGAAAATGTATCGACTAATAATTAATTATATTAAAACCAAGAGAAACCTCCATCCGCATAGAAGCTAAGATAAGACAAAATTATATTACATTTCCTAGATCATGGACGCTTTAATAAGATCATTAATAACAAGTATTGATTTTTCTTAAATTCCAAAGTAAGGAACTTGATTTCTAAAAGAAAGGAGATTTGAGGAATTAAAGTGTTTTCGTTTAAAAAGAAGGCATGTTTTGTCTTAAATTGGTTTATTTCAAAAGAAGGTATGGAAATTGTTTTGGTTTACTTAAAAAGATAGTTACTCTATTTTGATACTACGAGTATCGCGTGAATTTTTGTGAAAGAAATGGATCTTTTAAAGCGTTAAAATGCGTAGTACTTGGGGGTTGAAACCGAATTTGTTGTAATAAAATAAAAGTCTACGAGTACGCTGAACTTGCCTATGCTTGTTGTGCTAGCCTTTGTGCAAGTGTTTTGATTTTGTGCTACCGAGCCCTCAATGGAGGGCCGTTATCTTGTTATATCATCGACCCATCACACGCCATGGCCCACGTATGGTTCCATTAGGATTGTTGTTCCACGGACTAGCTTCCATGAGGTTTTACCGATTCGCCGTATCCGTAGTTGGCTCGTGACTGCCTTGGCCGTGGTTGATTCGGCTTTGGTTCTCGTAGTTAGCCTTCGCACGCCTGCTCGCTTGTGGCGGTCTCGTGACTTACGGCCAGGATCCGTGGTTAGCTCGTTATTTCCCGCGCCACGTGACGCAGTGGATCCGGGCAGAGGTTATCGCGACTTGCCACGGTCGCCTTCGTGGGCGGCGACGTGGACTTACTGCCAGATCCGTGGTTAGCTCGTTACTTGCCCCGCCGCCACGCGCGCAGGAGGATTCGTAACGGCTATCGCACTTGCCACGGTCGCCTTCGCGAGTCGTTGGACGGCTTCGTGACTTACGGATCTGATCCGGGTTAGCTCGTTACTAGCCACCGCCGCCTACGCGCGCAGTGAGGATCCGTAGAGGTTATCGACTTGCCACGGTCGCCTTCGTGATACGGTTGTTTAGTATCGTTGTACGGTGTTATGGTAGCGGCTTTCTGCTCCCCGCTTGACGACGCAGTCGATCCGGTAGCTATGCCTTCGCATTTGCTTCGCACGGTTTTTTTGACAGTGGGACCCGTGTTCATATGTACTTCGTGTTATTATATCATGATCGCCAAGAATGGCGAAGGTATTCCACGCATGATTGACGCCGCGCGAGACCCATAGTTATATATCGAGCGACGACTTTCGAGGCGCGAGTCCCCACTTGACATGATCGCTTATATATCGCGGATCAGAGTTCGTTATCATACATGCCTCGCTTTTATATGCATCAAGGATTTCATTTACGATTTTCGGCCACATACTTGGCACAATTGTAGATCGACTTCTTCGGGGCCGCGCTCATGCCGCAGGTAGAGGTACACCGATTGTCGATCCTCCTCATAGGATCACAGCCAATTGTAAGCTCCGCTTCCTGAGGCTTATCTTCGTACGATTCCCGAGATTGTAGGTACTTGTACATTCAGGGTACGCGGCCCTCGCCCCGCTATCATGTTATAAAATTCTTAGAGGTCTGTAGTAATCACAAGTGTATTTGTAAAAGGATGTAACTGCTCAAGTTCTTTTATATATATATACGTAAAGGTAACCGCTGGTTAGCCTGCTTTATTTCATCGTTATATTTTATGAGTTTTTATTTCCGCTGATTTTCTCCGATGTCGTATCACCAGTGGTGCCCGGTAAGGCACCATGCGTCCGATGGTCGTCGTGACAAAAGTGGGTATCGTGAGCGCTAATCCTCTGAAGTGTCTACAGCACCGTTCAGTAGGAGTCTGATTATCGTTGTCAGGCACTACATCTATAATCGTGGAGGCTTGTGATATTTAGGATTGGTTTCATTCTTCTCACTCGGTGATCGCTGCCTTTGAAAGTGTTATAAAGTCGACTCCTCTAGCGTACTCTTATGTACCCGCTACGCTCTACGCAGTGCAACCAGAGCCTGGGGCAAGGCGCAGCAGGAGCCGCGAGTTGGAGCATGAGGTTACTGTGGCATGTGCCCGGGCCATTATCCGGCATGGCTTCATTCGGGGAGTTCACGACGCCGCTAGCCCCGTGAGAGTTTAGAGCAAGAGCAAGAGCCTACCGAGACTACGATACTCGAGCCTCTAGTCCCACGGCCAATAAGAGGATATGAGTTACGCGAGACGCCCAGCCATTAGCTAGTCCGTGGTCGGGAATGAGGACAGACGGAGCGGTGGTTCCAGCAGCATTCAAATTCACCCTAGATCCGATAGTTGAGATTTCGTGACTTCTGAGCCGCAGCCCACCCGGAAGTTCTATGGATTGAGAATCGGCAAGATCTCGTGAGTTTATTCGACAACCGCAGCCGATCATGAAAGTGATCAAGACCTCGCAGGCATTTCTTACACTTCTGCCCTCGCAGATGGCGAGAGCTCGGCATAGATTTATGATGCTGAGTGCGTAACGGGCGGATCGGTTCGGAATATAGTATTGCCACGCACCGTAACCTGGCCCGGATCGTGCCTTACCCCGCACCCTAGCATACAACATCGAGTAATCGCTGAACATAAACACATACATGAAAAACAAATGGCACAAAATAAGACCGAGGGGAAACTGTCTTCAAGATATATAGAATAACAACTCTTACAATGAACAAGCAACTTTTTACAAAACCCTGTCAATAGCATTTGCATGTACCTCTTAAGAAAATGATATGACAACAATGGCGGACAGGGCCCCGCCATAACCCCTAATGTAAATACTCTACAACGACAGGGACTATACTACAAGCATAAGCCTCCGAGAACTGAGCTTTCCTAAACGCTCGAACCGCGAATTCAAGAGCTGGTGATCACCGATCATGCAGACCTTTTACTCATGCAGATGGTAACGCAGCCTCGGCATGAGGTCGCGATAACAGTACCAAGTACGTGAAATACGGCGATATCAGAAATGAAAATCAAGGTGAGTCTATGTAAAAGCGTTGTAGAGACACGATGATAACCAAACTACCACAATAAATAAGCAAATATGTCTACCAGTGACTCACGCCAAAGTCATCACTCCAATATAACAACGGGTCTCACGCCCAATAACATCAATCACGCCTGAATACCTTCCTCACCGCCGCTACCAATGATGGTAGAGCACTGGTGAATACATATGAACGTTGTGTCCCACCAGGTCCAAATAAAATAAAGCATGTGTGCGACGTAAGGCATAGCCGATTACTAACACCTACAATACTAATGGGCAATGTAAATCAGACATGATATCCGGGCTCAGACCGCTACATGATCAAACCCGTCGCCGCTCGCAATATCAAACGCGGCGCTGCCTAGCCCCGAACTCCCCGCACCGTGAGCAGGCCAATCTCATGTGCCCGCATGAGGTATAACCCCGCATCGAGGGTAGCTACCCCTGCATCGCCCCGACTCCACACCAGACGGCCACATAGACCGCATGACCATAAAGGCTTCATACCAACCTCGAACTCTCGTAGTTCAGATAAAGCCCCTGACCCATGCAGGTATTTCTAATCAGCTGGTCCTGCATCGCCTCGAGTCTACCCGTGACGGAGGGCAAATGCTTTAACCCCTGAACACTAAGAAGGGTATAAATACCAACATAACAAAGCCAGACGCTTTAGACAACATACACAATCAAGGGAAAATCCCTTTACACAAACATCATGTACTAACACACGTAAAGATCCAATATGATTACTTATCAAATCAAACACGGCGTATTACATCACAAACCAATACAATCAAGTTATTCACAAGGTAATTTCCACTATAATGACACCTAGATCGGGTTTTTATCTCAAAGTACTTTATACAATAACTCTTTTTTTAAAGATATTAAGCATTTCACAAAACCTATAATACCCGTAGTATATGAAAAATAGAGTGATTATTCAGCAATCAGTACCACTTACCTTTGTAAAATCAAGTAACAACATTATTTTCAAACGCCCAAGTCATTTAATTTCCAAATGTTCTTTACTAGTTTATTTAAAGGTTTCAGATTTTTAGTCTTATTCATTTAAGAATATAATTCTTTAAACTATCCAGAAACATAAGCCTTATATTTAGCAGGATATTCTCTGCTTATAATAATTTATTATTGTGCCCATGATCTAGAAATATCATTTTGTCTCATCTTACCATGCAGATGAAGTTTTGATCGGTTTTATTAATACTTTAACTGGCAAACATTTCCTTTATTACGCCGCAGTTGGTTTGTCGACACATTCTGATTTCCAAATCAAACATTCTGTTCAAGCATATCTAACTTCCCATAAAATAGTATAACCTTTTGCCTGTAAAACCAAATATTACTTCTTCTTTCGAAACGATTCCAAAAATCTAAATACTTCAACCTTTTATTAACACATAACAAGCCAGTTATAGTTCAAATCGCTTACCTTTTAAAACCACAAGTATTTTACCAACATAAAGTCGTTATAACCAACTTCTCATAAAGCCGCTTATAACACTTTTTTTATGTTTTAAACCAATCAAATACATTTAGCACACGTGACGCTTCACCGCATCACATAGTTCACACATATCATGCTAGAAGAGATAGGAAGAGGTTCACATACCTCGCGATTTAGCATCGATTTCACAGCAAACGCTCCAAGTACTTCCAACCGCTGCATACTCCTAAGCCAAGTAGACGCGCCACATGAGTGACTCAACCTATAAGGCCAGCGCGCTTATTAATATTTAGATCTTATCAGAACATTCCTACGTAAAATTCCTACAGCACTCTCCCGCAACACAGAATCTCCTCCTTTATCGAGGCCACACTGGCCAACCAGGGGGTTTGTACTATTTGAACCGCACGTGTACGACTTACTACACAAGAAAGCTACACAAGCCCATCAATACAAATTCTATGTAATTACAAACAAGATTTTCTTCGAAAGGTTTCTATTATTCAAAGTAAGCCAAAAGACATCACATAACAACGTTTCATTCTATATATAGTATACTTCAACTATATAATTTATACAACATGTAATTTCCAATTACAATGTAGGACAAGATATTTACCGATAAGCCCATAATTATCCAAGTTATAAACGCCGATCCTAAGCAAGGTTTAGCCTCATCTTCGTATGCTCCAAACAACCCTTAGAAGTTCTAACCAACTTACTTAAATACTTCAACCAACTAAGATTTCTTGTGTCTTGGGCTTGATATCTGCTCTCAATGATGTATAACTGGAATACAACATGGTAAAGGCTAAGGTATTTCGTAAGATTATAACAATACTGAGAGTATTTCTACACCACAAAAAGTAGTGGCATTATGAAAACAACTAAAGCAAAAGTGGCAATTTCCGCCAAAGACCCCTGTATGGGCCTCAGCCCACAGCGGAGTGCCCTCTACCGAACTCTCTACGCCAAAAGTGGACATGGAGGATTTTAACACTTAGAAATATTTATAAACGGATGAACAAGTCTTCCGCCAAGGTATTTATAGCAAACCCAAGGCCAACCAATGCACAGATCGTTTACGTGGTATGCAAGCAAGGCCTAGACTGCCAAGTGCACCCTAACCCCAGCTCCACCAAATACGGTACAAAACAAGCCACAAAACAAGGCCCAAAAATAGCGGACTAATTCCGCCAAGGCCAACCAACCCTTGACCGCCCCACTAAATCGCCCAGCCCCAGGTGACAAGGTCACCGCTGGGCCCAAAAATACTGGGCTCTCTAAAATCCGCAAATATAAATGTCATACTGAATTTCCTACGAAAGTCAGTGGGAAACGCTTTCGGCCGAAAATGACTCTAATCGTAACAGGCACAAAGTGAAAATCGGCCAAGCCTACTTAAGCTTCAAAATTTTCACGATTCTACGTATACATAATCGAAGATGGTATAACATTCTCCCTTCCTTAGAAACATCTGGCCCGAATGTTCCTTCTAAGTCCTAAACAAACGCTTCAAAGATAGTCTTCACTACTATACTTTACGAGAACAACTCGCTTGCCACGGCCACGTAAACACCCCGCCGCGAAATACCTATCCAAGTCCACGAAACAACTCTCTAACATTACCACAACACCTCTCTCCAAGTTCAAAATATACTCCTTCGCGACCTTCTCCTTACAAGAAATGATCACATCTATGCTCGCCATACATGCTCGCTTCTCCCTTTACTCGTCAGTGGACGATACCACTTTTGTCACTGCCGCGAGGTTCAGTGTCACCCGCGAGCCAACAATTGGTACTGGCCGCATGATCCTCGAAAGCCGCCGTGACACTCTGAACTTACTACATTTCAAATCGCTTCGCTTCCAAAACTGGTCATCATTCTAACGTATTACTAATCGGGAACACTGACGGATCTCCGATACTTTCCTATCAGAATAAAACGAAAAGACCTGACGCATCCCTGGTCGACGCAAGAACGTTAACCCATAGCAACTCCGGTTTATTCTTCATTTAACCCAAAAGTGTCTCAAAGTAACTCGCTAAGTTCCCTCTGCTTTTTCCAAAACTCGCTACACCAACCCGGGCGGTACTTTCAAGCATGACCCATCATTGACCAACTCTAAGCGTCATTACGATTATCCATCTATTTCTCCAGCCAAGAATCTCTTCTAGACAAGTTTTACCCTATCCACAAATTACCGGAACAAGCCTAACTAACTATCCAATTCGCCAACATCGGAACTACAATCGACGGCCGACTTACATCCGCCCCTACTGGTTTCAGCAAGGCGACATCCTAACACCGAAATGGTAACTTAAACTTCCCTCCATAGAGACAACAATCTCCACAACTACCCCCGAACCACACACCGCCCAGGCGAACGCGACTCAGACTCACCCGAGCTTCTAACCTCGCTTGGTAAACTTCCAGAAACAAAAACAGCCGCATTCTGCCCACCACTGGTCTAAGGCGGCGTAGGCACCCTGCAGCCTTACAACTCTTCTCCATTAATCAACACCGCTGAGTAAACGCTCAAGAAGACAAGATCGCCGACTTCCTCGGCCCGACATCGGTCGAACGTGATCCACGCAACTCAGACGTTAACTAAACTCCGGGCCTAACACCCTTGTGACTTTACTCACAAAAGTGACCGCCACAAATCGAATCCCACCACCAACATGTCGCTGGTTGACCAACGGCCTCAACTGATCCTTTCAAGAACGCCGCTTAAACGCCAATTTCTCCGGGCGAAAAACTCTCACTAATCACGCTACGAAACCTACCGTCTTCTGGCTCAACTACCCTCTTCATGCCACACTACCTGCGGACTTATCCCGTAACATGCTCACTGCACTACGCACTCCGCGCGTCAAAACATAAAACATACGCTTCATCGGTACGGCCTTACCCTCTAAGCGCCTCACGATAAAACTCTAAGGCTCACACTTTATCCTCAAATCTTTAATTTCGTTAACTAACCAAGATTTCTAATCACCATTTACACAACGCTATCGTAATATAACCCTGGGCGTATACTCACTTTATCACACATACTAAACCCTAGGTTAAAGATCCATTCAGATCTATCGCCTACCCCCTTTAGTCGTCGCATCAAACCCATTTCAGGCGATAATCCACAAGATGACGAACTACCCACCGATCCTTCAAGGCTGGTCCTCCCGCAAGACTCTTTTCGACATCGCACTCTCGACGGCCGGCAGGTACAATGCCACCAACTAAAAGACGCATATCTCCGAGATGACACGCTACATCGCGAACACCGAAAATCAACTGGGATGGCCGGAACCTTCGTGACCAGGAACCTAAGCTCGAGCTCGACCAACTCCGCATACCCCAACGCCCCAACCTCGCAGACCTTTCGCACTCCAAAGCGACGCGCATAATCTGAGCCCGCAGCGGCAGGCGACTCGGGCCACAGTTACCAGCCACTTTACTACTCCGCCTCTTCGCCATCGTTAACCCGCCGACTTACGCTTTCGCCGCCAGGCATAAGCCCGCATACGTGCCATGCTCAAGCTTCAATCAAGAACTTACTTGCACAACCTTCTCGCTGATATTTATCAAGACTCGCGTACATCGGTGATACTCTCGTAGTCAAATCCATAGTTAGTAATGTGGTCGCTTTGCAATCTATATTCCCCGCCCGGCCGCGGATCAAGGTTCAAATATCATGGCGCAAGAGAACCGCCGCTGTAAAACTCGCTGGGATAGTGACGCCGCAGTAACTCCCTAAATGAAGCACCACCTCTGTGCGATGATCGCTCGCGCCCTCAGAACCCCTCTCAGATTTACTACTCGCAGCCTCACGCTTTGTCCTCCCGGGCCGGGCCGCTTCACGCGAGGCATAACGTAGTGGAAAGAAATACGTTAGAGGTCCAACTTACAACACCGCCTAAGGCACGATCTCGTGAGTGAGAAGAATAGAAACCAATCCTAAATATCCTATAGCCTCCTCGACATATCGCACAACACACCGATAATCAAGACTCCATCGGATACGGTTCAGTAGACACTTTCCGAGGATTAATCGCTCGATACCACTTTTGTCACGACTAACTGGCCCGCGGATCGTGCCTTACCCCGCACCCTAGTGATACAACATCGAGTAATCACGAACATAAAACACATACATGAAATAAATGAAGTACAAAACAAGAACTGAGGAAAACTTGCCTTTCGGCATATATATAAATAACAACTCTTACAAATGAACAAGCTTAAATCCTTTTACAAACCCCGCCACAACAAGATTACATGCACTTCTAAGAAATGATATGACAACAATGGCGGACAGGCCCGCCATAACCCCGAATGTAAATACCTACAACGACAGTGACTATACCAAGATAAGCCTCCGAGAACTGAGCTTTCCCAAACGCCGAACCGTGACTCCTAAGAGCGAGGATCAACGATCGGTGTACCTTTACTCGCGCAGATGAACGCACTTCGGGCGAGGTCAAGATAACAGTACCAAGTATGTGAAACATGAAGATATCAGAAATGAAATCATAGTAGTCTATAGAAAGCAGAGACATGTATGATAACCAAACTACGCTTCACAATAAATAAGCAATATGTCTCAGTCGTGACTCACGCCTCAAAGTCATCACTCCAATATAACAACGGGTCTCACGCCCACAACATCAATCATGCCCGTGGAATACCTTCCTCACCGCTACCAATGATAGAAAAGCACCAAGGAATACATATGAACAAAGCAGTCCCACTGGTTCCAAATAAAACAAGACAGGTAAGACAAGGCATAGCCGACTACTAACACCTACAAGATTAACAAGGTCATAAATCAGTATCATGATATCTGCTCTAGACCGGCCACATGATCAAAGCCGTCGCCGCCGCTCGCAATATCAAACGCGCGCTTAGCCCTCTCGAACTCGCAGCCCTCGCATAGGCCAATCTCAGGCCCGCATGGTGTGCTAACCCCGATCGGCGTAGCTACCCCTGCATCGCCCTCGACTCGCACCGCACGCCACATAGACCGCATGACTATAAAGGCCGCACACTCAACTCGAATCCCTAGCTCCGCAAAGATAGCCCGACCCGCATGCAGGTATCCCCAATCACGTCCTGCATCGCCGAAGTCTACCCCGCATCGGGAGGGCATTTTTAACCCCCGAAACACGAGCTGGTATAAATACCAACATAATGTTTTATCGCTTAGACAACATAGCAATAATCATGGAAAATCCCTTTACACAACATCACGTCACTAACACACGAAGATCCTAATACGACATTTATCAAATCAAACACGAAGGTATTATGTTATCACAAACCAATACAATCAAGTTATTCACACATAAGGTACTTACTATACGACACCAGATTCGGTTTTTATCCCCAAAGTAATTTATACAATAACTTTAAAGATATGTTACTTCACAAAACCACACACACCGTAGTATATGAAAATAGAGCGATTAGTTCAAGTAAATCAAAACACTTTACCTTGTAAAATCAAGTAACAACATTATTTTCCAAACGCCCAAGTTTGCCTAATTTCAAATGCTCACTGCCTTATTTTAGAAAGGTTTCAGATTTCATAGTCTTATTCATTTAAGAATATAATTTTAAACTATCTCGAGAAACATAAGCCTTATATGCGTAGCAGATATTCTTGTTTATAACAATCTTATTAAGGTACAGCCTATGATCTAGAAATATCATTTTGTCTCATCTTAATTTCATGCAGATGGAAGTTTCTACCGTTTTAATACTTTAATTGCCAAAATTTCTTTATTACGTCAGTAAAGGGTTTGTCGACATACATTCGATTCAAATCAAGAAACATTCTGTCAGTTATTATCTAACTTCCCATAAAGCTAGTATAACTCTAAGTTTTCAAACCAAATATTACTTCTTCTTTTCGAATGATTCAAAAATCTTTGAAATACTTAAGTTCTTATTAACACATAACAAGCCGCTTATAGTTCAAATCGGGCTTACCTTTAAAACCACAAGTATTTTCTTTACCAACATAAAGTCATATAACTAACTCCCATAAAGCCGTTATAACACTTCTTATGTTTTAAACCAATCAAATGCTATTTAGCACACGACGCTTCATCGTACTACATAGTTCACACATATCATGCTGTAAGAGATAAGAAGAGGTTCACATACCGCGACGCAGTATCGACTAATAGCAAAACGCCCAAGTACTTTCCAACCGCGGCCACTTCCTTCTTTAAGCCAAGTAGACGCGCTTCATACGTAGTACTCAACCTATGTCACAAGGCGCTTTGCATAATATTTCTAGATCTTATCGAACATTCTACGTAAAAGCCCCAAGAAAGACCTCCCCAATGTCAGTAAATCTCCTCCTTTATCGAGGGGTCGCTACCAAGCCAACCAGAGGGGGTTTGCACGCCTAACCTGACGGTACGATTCTACTACACAAAGAAAGTTACACAAGTCTCATCAGAATACACATGTAATTACAACAAGATTTTCTTTAAAAGGTTTCTTATTATTCAGCTTAAGTCAAAAGACATCACGATAACAACGTTCAGTTCTATATATAGTATACTTCAACTATATAATCATACAACATGTAATTTCCAATTACAATCGAGGGACAAGATATTTACCTCGATAAGCCCATAATTATCCAAGTTATAATGTCGATCCTAAGCAAGGTTTAGCTCCTAATTGCGCGCTCCAAACAACCCTTAGAAGTTCTAACCAACTTCTACTTAAATACTTCAACCAACTATGAAGATTTCCTTAGGGTTTCGGTTTGAGACAAAAAGGACAAAAGGTAGTATTTCCTGCTCTACGTGATAGAGGTAACTTTGGAATACAACAAGGTAAAGGCTCGAATCACCGCAAAATTATAACGTGATATTTATATTCAGCTACGGGTCTCAATAAACGCTTCGTTACTCAAACCACCTAAAAAGAAAAAAATTTATCGCACCCAAGTCACGCACAATTATAAAAATTTTCTACGAAATTTTCACGCATTTAAACGGAAACATGGGTAACGATATTACGCATTTTTAGACTCACGTATGGTGGCGATAATATTTAAAGTTAGTAAGATCGCTATCGCAGTCACGCCCCAAGCATATCACGAGACTAGAGATAAGACGGATCTACGGTGTAGCTATTCAGATAGAGCTTCGCAAAGGTGCAGATCGCCAACACGTAGCTCGAGATGGAGCTCGCCAAGTCAAGATGAGGCCTTCTTCCGAGTATGAGCGCTCTTCGCAGCACCAAGCTTACGTCGTGTGATAGATAAAGGAGTGGTAGCTTCACCAAAGTTGGGCACAGTACGAGATGCCAGGTTCGAGTGATATGACAGGCCGTAGTCGAAGCAGATGTGTATACAGGTGTGACGCGCTTGATCGAATACACGTGGAGACCTTACGCGAGTATCAAAGATCGCTAGACGCGGGTTGTATACGTATGGGCATATTCAAAGTGAGTCTCATATTGCATTCACCCTCCGCCGACGGACAACAAATGCACTTTATCCGCACCTTGAGGATAGGTTACGGGTGTTTTGATTTCGTGGGTAGTCGTAAGGATTATTTGCCTCTTGTTGAGTGAGTATTATAATAGCTACCATTTCAGATTCAGTGATGTCGCCTACGAAGCCTTTATGTACGCGAGCATCGCCGATCGATTGCGCGATTCGGGACAGGGTCCATACTTGATTCAACAGATGTGGATAGGTGAAGCTTATCCGTAAGAGGTTATTAGCACCGTAGTCAACGGTAAGTCGTATGATAATCGGCGCCGACACTTGGAGTTCGGGACGACGACGGTCTTCATGTACCACCCCTGGCGGTGTGACGAGATTTGGAAAGGTGGGAAACTTAGCCCGAGGTAATGGGCATTTTCAGACGTTGTAAATAGGCCGTTTCCTATAAGTTAGCACCGTCCGACTTAGGACGTCCTTCCATGTTTCTAAGAAGCATCTGAGATCCATCCAGAGTGTTCCCGCCACGATGACCAACATAGTAGATTTTGGGAATGATGTCGTAATGTGGTAGTAGAAGAGTTCGCAGGTTACGACGACGTAAGGCTACACGCGTTAAGATGAAGAGTGTCCTTTTATAAGTGAAGATGGGAAGACCTGTATCCTGGAGCTTAGTGTTGTTATACACGCTGAGGTGATTCTTCGTTCTCGGATGTGCTTTTGCGCGCATGTTGTATTATGGCCCACTGCAAAATTGGTTTCGTAAGTATACTAGTGGAAGACTATACCGCTGTATGTTTCGAGATCTAGAAGGAACATTCGACGAATGTTTCAAGGGGAAGAATGCTACACCTCGCCTGTGGCATCTACGCACGACATACGGCATTAAAAGGAAAAAGACGTGATTTTCTTAAAAGTTTCTGATTGAAAAAGGTTCGTTGTCGGGAAGATTCGTATTCGACTTTTGGGATATTTGAGAATTTGATGGAATTTTATTTCTAATTAGTCACGGACCCCTCCGAGGATTTTACTGTAGGCCCACTTTATTTTTCAAATTTGTGGCATTAATACTTATGTTGAAAATTTTTGGATAGAGACAAACGTGGCTACCAAGGGCTCATGACGTTGAAGAACTCACACACACTTGTCCCTACACCACACTGCCACATGTCTCATAATGGTGATACTTTTCAAGGACATTTTCCAAAGAACTCACATTGCTCTCCCCTAATCTACAAAACTCAACTTGCTGACTTCCTCTATAAATAGACTAAGCTTAGATAGAGCTTCAAAACTCAGATCCTTATTAATCTTGGATACCTTTTGGGCTCCTCAGCCTAAAAGTTGTCCAAAAATCCCAAACTATTGTGTTCTGGTATTCGAAAGAAGATCATAATTTCTATATGAAAGATTTGCCCAGCTTAAGGGTCAAACTCGGAAGATATAGAGCAATGCGTTGAGCGTATGCGAGTAGTTGGTTATCAGATCAGAATTTGTTTAATCGAATCGAGCCCCGAGATCGCGCGGATGTAGGTGATGCCCCCGTAATAGGAATAAGAATTGTATTTACATAAGAGATAAATGATAAGAATTGAAGATCGCGAGTAAGTTGTTGAGTATGCCACGTAAAAGGATTTACTCGATGCGGAGCTTTTTGCTTGTCGATAATCGCCGAAAGTGTGAATAAGGAATCTGTATTTAGAATATCACGAAGAGATCGGTACAACGACGCCAGCCTACAAAAGTTATATAACTTACGGTTTACTCGGGTAAAGAAATAGTGTGGTTTTTAAAAAGATAAGAGACTTCCTATGCGGAATTAGTAATGATTTGGTGTTAAAAGTGAAACCGCTTACGAAAAACGAATTTGTTGGTTTAAAACATAAAGTTATATTGATAAAATGAGAAAAGTATAAACAAACAACGGTAAATGTAAAGAAAGTTGTGGTTTTTAAAAAAGATAAGAGACTTGATGTGAATTAGTAAGATTTGGTTTGTGTTAAAAAGATTGAATATTTAAAGAATTATTTTTTTAAAAGATATCCATTTAAAAGTAAGACAACCATAAAGGATGATTTAATAATTAAAAGTATTGACTTAAACTTGATTTAAAAGAAAGATAGACAAAAAGTGTTTACATTTTAAACGCTTAATAAGATCATTAAATGTCTTGAATTTTCTTAAATTCAAAAGGAAGTTTTTGATTTCTTAAAAGATAAGGAGATTTGTGATACTACGAGTTTTGACTTAAAAGAAACGGATTTTTGTCTTAAATCGTAGTTTATGTGGGGTTAAAATTCTCATGTTAATAAAATAAAAGTCTACGAGCAGTCGAACTTGTCTATGCTTTATGCTAGCCTTGTTGTTTGTTGAAAGAAATGGATCTTGATTCGTGTTAAAATCTTCGATTATCTTGTTATCTACGACACGCTGGTTTCCACTTGTTTCCACCTTACGATGTTGCTGCAAGTCGCTATCTTTTGGGTTTCAACTCTGCATATCCTCCGTGGTTGATTCGCTTCCATTGGTTCCATCGACTTTTGCCCGTTTTACGCGACTTACGGCAATATCCGGTTAGCCCTTACGCGGATCTTGGTTAGTTCATTGCCACGGTCGCCCATGGCGCGTAATATCGCGACTTACTCAAAGCGCCGTTACTTGCCACGCGCCTACGTGGAGGATCTCGCAGGTTATCGCACTTTCATGCCACGCGAAGAGGCTGTGACGGCTATCGCACTTGCCACGCGTCGCCTTCGCGAGTTTCCGGACGCCGTACTTACATGGCGCAGGAGGATCCCGGGCTATCGCACTTGCCACGCAGGATCGCTTCGTGATATGGGTTGTTTAGTATGTTGGTACGAGGTTCCGTAGCGCTTTCGATTCTCGCCAAATGACGACGCAGCTTCTTTTTTCGTGACTTGCACGGGTTTTTTTTGACATGTGGGACCCGTCGTGTTCATATGTACTTCGTGTTATTATATCATAGATGAGGAAGGTATTCCACGCATGATTGATGTCATGGCGGCAGACCCATAGTTATATAACGACGACTTTCGCGAGGCGCGACACGATCAATACATATCGCTATATATCAGAGCTTTTAGATCAATGTTACTTATGATTTCATTTACGATTTTCGCCACATACTTGGTACTCAATCGACGACTTCTGGGCCTTCGCGCTCAGTAGGTATCCAATCGATTTCGATCCTCCTAGGATCACATCAGCCAGAAGCTCCGCTTAGGCATGATTCCTCGAGATTGTAGGTAGGTATTTATACCCCGTGATTTCCGCAGTATGTATGCATGAGGACATACGACGAGAATACTACAGAAAAGATCGGAAAGGAAAGAAAGAGGTGATTTTTCCAATTTAAAAGTTTCCTTTTTGAAGGAAAAGGTTCGTTAACGGGAATTGGATTCCCAGATTTGGTATTCTGACTTCGAATATTAGAGAATTATGGAATTTTATTTTCTGAATGGTCACGCTGGGCCCACTGAGAAATTTACGCTTTGTGGGGCCCACTTTGTTTTCGAGATTTTGGCCATGTGGATATTTTTCTAAGACGCTTGAGGGCCAATAGAGGGTGACACGTGTCACCCCGCCAGTGGCTCGGGCCGAATGACATTTGTGCACAACACCCCAGAGTCGCTTTCGACTAAACGCTTACAGAACTTCGCAGGGGAAAATTCGCCATGTCGCTTAGTATTTTTGCGAATTTTTCCGAGAGACGAAATGTTTTGACCAACGAGGGTGACACTTGTCACCCTGGCTGGCGTTGGGTCGGGGGACGCTTTCTACGGCCTATCGCTCCTTTTTGGCCTTGTTTTGTGCAATGTTTGCAGGGCTTGTTTTGTGGAGTAGGTCTAGGTGCACTTGGCTCGATCTCGCCTTACACTTGCCTTGCACACGGCTTGATTCGCCATCGTCGCTTTGGTTTTGCTATAAATACCCCCTTATTGATGAACTCTTCATCCACAAACGAAACCTTCCAAGCCTAAAATCCTCCCCTTTAGTGTTGTTCTCGCCCAAAGGTCTACCCCTCGGTGAGCTTCGCCGGCAGGCTTCCTCCTCCTCAGGTTTCGCCGGTACCCCTAGCCTAGTTGTTTTCATATAATACCCTTTGTCAGGGTATAGAAATACTCCCCTAGTATTGTTATAATGCCCAAAATACCTTAGCTCAGCACTTGTAGTATTCCAAAGATACCTCACGTAGTCCTAAATACTACCTTTGTCCTTTAGTCTCAAACCGAAACCCTAAGGAAATCTTCATAGCTTGGTCAAGATGGAGAGTTGGTTAGAACTTCTATGGGTTGTTTGGAGTGGCTCGAGCGCACTGAGCGAGCCAAACCTTGCTCAGATCGACATTATAACTTGATAATTTTGGGCTTATCGAGGTAATTATCTTCTCTATTGTAATTGGAAATTACATGTTTGTTAGAGTATATAGTCAAGTATACTATATATGGAACTACTTAGTATTCGCAAATGTCTTTTGACTTAAGCTCAAGAATAAAGAATCGAATCGAATCAGATTTACATAGATCAGATTGCAGAGACTTGTAGAATTGTACACGCCCGTTAGACGTAAAACCCTCGGTTGGCTTCGTAGCCACTCGATAGAGAGAGATTTACGCTGTCATGTGTGAGGTGTCGAATTTTCTATGTAAAGATAGAAACTTGTGTTTTGGGGTTAATAGACGCTTGACCTTTATAGTGAAAGTACTAAGAGTAGCGATTCTACTCGAGAGTGGAAAGGGCCAGTGCGTTGTAGTACTTGGAGCATTTTGCTTATTGTCGATAAATCGTCGCGAGGTATGCGAACCTCTTCCTATCTTTTCTAGCATGATTGTCGGAACTATGTAGTACCAGACGCATACGTGCTAAGTGATTTGGTTGGTTTAAAACATAGGTGTTATAATAGCTTTATGGGAAGTTAGTTATAACGACCTTATGTAAGTGAAAATGGTTTATCGATGTTAGAAGTTAAGAGACTTGATCTTATAAGATAAGAGACTTAACTTATTTGTTTTAATGTGGATGTTTGTGAAACCTCATTCGTGAGTAATGAGTACTGGTTTTAAAGGGATAATGTTTTATCGATTTCGAATCGTAACGTATCATGCACCACCGCAGCTAATAAAGGAAAATGTATTGAATAATGACGTGTTGTATTAAAACCAGTAGAAACCTCCATCCGCATAGAAGCTAAGATGAGACAAAATGATATTACATTTTCTAGATCACGGTGTAATAAGATCGTTATAAACAAGAATAAACTACTCACGATATGACATATGTTACTCAATTGTTCTAAAAAGGAATCAAGTGATTAAGTTTGGGAACTATGAAACCATTTGAAAATGAGAAGTTTCGAGTAATCAAACTAGGCAACCGAACTTAGGAAAAGAATGTTGTTACTTGATTTTGAAAAGGAAGCTGGGTTGGTCATTCTAATACTACGTATCGTGACTTTTATAAAAGTAATGGATCTCTTTAAAAGAACTTAACGATGTAGTACTTTGGGGTTAAAAACCCTGACTTTGGCATAAAATGAAAGTACTTTGAGTTGTGTGAAACTTGCCTATGCTTGTTGTTGTGAAACTTGCCTACGCTTGTGATGATAGCCTTTATTGTACAATCGCTGTGTTTCGCGTGTTACCGCTCTCGATGAGGTCGTTGACGTTGAGAACTTACTTCGACGCGCGGACGAGAAATTCCACGCACGCTCTCGCGATAGTATTATTGTTGTTAATCGCTGACATACCGACACGACGCGTAGCGCACGCGTATGCTTCCATTTTGGTTAAGGTCTGCGGTTAATCGCTGATATATCGACACGACGCGCAGCGCACGCATGTTTCATTTTGATTATCGCCAGTGATTTCTTCGACATATCGACACGACGCGTAGCGCACGCATGCGCCCATTTGGAATGTTGTCTTATTTTTCCTTTCGACATACCGACACGACGCGTAGCGCACGCATGCTTCCATTTGGATTGCTCGTTGTTGAGGTCACATGGACATGTCTACACCGATGCAGAATTCCGGTACGTGGGCCGGACATTGGTATTATTGTCGCATCATGGACATGTCTACACCGATGCAAGATTCGGCACGCGCCATAATGCGAACTCGATTGATGTCGCGGGCGAGACCCATAGTTATATCGAGTGATGATCGCTTTATGTCAGGAATCGTAGTTTGCTATCATACATGTCTCCCGCTTTATATAGACTAGTATGATTTCATTTACGCTTTGTACGCTCACATACTTGGTACCGCCAGATCGACTTTCCTTCGGGGCCGCGCTCATGCCGCAGTAGAGGTACATCGGCCGTGATCCTCGCCATAGATCACAAGCCAACAGATTTAAAGCTCCGCTCCGAGGCTTATCTTTTGGCAGGTGTTCCCCGAGTCAGTAGGTTCTGTACATTCTGTGGTATGGCGGGCCCCGTCCCGCCATAGTCATCAGATATCTTAGAGGTCCGTAGTACCGCAAGGTGGTTGTAAAAGGATTAAACTGCTCGTGTTTTATTTATATACAAGGCAAATCGCTTGGTTGGCCTGCTTATTTATTATATCTCTGTTAAATGACTCATGTTTTATGTTCCGCTGATTTTCTCGATGTATGTATCACCAGGGTGCCTGGTAAGGCATCAAGAACGCCCCGAACGGTCGTTACAAAAGTGGTATCGTGAGCGCTTAATCTCTGAAAGTGTCTATGCATCGCGTTCTAGTAGAGTCTTGATTATCGGTGTTGTGCACCACATCTATAATCGTGAGGCTATAGGACATTTAGGATTGGTTTCATTCTTCTCATTCCGAGATCGTGCCTTAGAGTCGGTTGTAAGTCGGACCCTCCGACGATCTCGCTTTTACCGCTATGCCTCCGCACAAGTGCAACCAGAGCCCGTGGCGGCGCGCCGAGGGTGCCGCTAGTGAGATACAGAGGAGTTCGAGGGCGCAGCCCGGCCAAGACTGAGGTCAGGCTTCGACGGCGAAGCCGCGACGCCGCCAAAGACCAAAGCAGAGTTTAGAGCCGCAGCAGTGGCCGAGACCGCAAGATTCCGAGCCTCCACCCCACACCGAGCAGGAGACGGGTTACGCGAGATGGCCGGGCTTGGCCGCCGTGGTCGGGGCCGATACGAGGATAGGCCGACGCAGCAGCCTGGGGCCCAGAAGCACCAGCGTTCACCCCGAGCAGATAGTTCGAGGCTACGGACTTTCCGAGTTGTAGCCCGCCAGAGTTTTACGGGTCGAGGCTCGAGGATGATCCGCAGGAGTTCATCCGCAG